>JAPZIH010000775.1:0-12500 GCA_027410445.1 Discoglossus pictus
GGATTGAACACTTAAAATGATTAAAGCAATAAAGGACAGCACATGAGCAGTAACCTATAGGGTCAGTCTACTACAGACAAGTCTTAAGGAGTACAGTCATGCCCTAACAACATGAGACTTGGGATTTAATTAGACATGGATCATTAATACATTTCATATTCCATGGTTTATAAAAGCAATAAATATTATATTATACTAGGCAGTATATTAAAGGATGTAGGCAGTATATCAAAACTCATGGGTGGATCAAAAAGCCTGACTGACAGCTTAAATGACAAACTTCAATTAATAAGGTACTTTTTATTACCTAGAGTTTTAATTACACTGTATATGGAACATCCATGGATAGTAACCTATTGGAAAAATAATAGAGTGATAGGATTTGGTTTGGTTTCTCCTGTCAGAGATAAGTCAAAGAATCACATATTATAATTGTCGAACTGTGATTCGTCTTCACGCTTTGTGACAAATCGCAGTTTGACAACCGATCAATCGCAAGTGGTGTTAGCCGCGCATGTGCAATGCACGGCACTCGCCACCCATGCGCATTGCGTGGCATTGCGCATGCATGTTGGTAGGCGAAGGGGAAGAGATACAGAGGAGGGAGAGGGCAGGGGAAGAGACACAGGGGAGGGAGAGGGGGGAAAGAGACACAGGGGGGAAGAGACACAGGGGAGAGGGAAAGAGACACAGGAGGGAAAGAGACACAGGGGAGGGAGAGAGGGGGAAGAGACACATGGGAGTGAGAGGAGGGGGAAGAGACATAGGGGAGTTAGAGGAGGGGGGAAGATACACAGGGGATGGAAATAGGGGGGAAGAGACACTAGGGAGGGGGGAACAGGCACAGGGGGAGGGGGGAAGAGACACAGGGGAGGAGGAACAGACACAGGGGAGGGAGAGGGGGGAAAGAGACACAGGGGAGGGGGAAAGAGACACATGGGAGGGAGGGGGGGAAAGAGACACAGGAGAGAAAGAGAAACAGGAGAGGGGTTTAGAGACACAGGTGGGAGAGAGGGGAAAAACTCAGAAGGGGGAAGGAGACACAAGGGAAGGAGGGGAGGGGGGAGAGACTCACAATAAGCACCAAAGGCGCTCATGGCGAGGCCCATGATGAGCAAGGACAGTAAAGTAGAGGGTGGGAGAGGTAGAGGGGGGGGGGGGGCTCGCAATGAGTACCAAAGCTGCTCATTGCAAGGCCCGTGATGAGCGCCACATTCAGAACAACAAATCTCCTTCTGCACAGTCAAGACAAAGGGAAGCATTGATTCAAGTCCTTGTGAGGAATTCATGTCAATGGTCGCTTGTTAGCAAATTGGCAATTGTTTAAATACCACTCAATTGATGAAATATTTGTAATTACCTATAGTCCTAAATTATACCATATTTGGCACCTCTGCTGTGTTACTGTAACTAAGTGGGAGAGAGATGTCCATCATCTGTAAACACAAGTGAAGCCCCCATGATCAGATCACCAGGAACCTCAGTGACCTAACAGTGCCCCCCGTCCTTACCTTCTCTGGTCTTGTAGGTCTTGTTAAACTGAAGTATAAATTTTTCAAACTCCTGAGAAGAATCAGAGAGACATCATCAGAGAGACAGATAATGAGAAAGAGCAAGGGGGAGAGAGAAAGAGAGCAAGGGAGTGAAAGTGAGAGAAAGAGAGAAAGAGCAAAGGAAAGAGCGCGAGAGAGAGAGCAGAAAGTGACACAGGGAAAGATAATGAGAGAGAGCAAGGGAGAGAGATGGAGCGAGAGAGAGCAAGGGAGAGAGATGGAGAGAGCAAGCAAGAGAGAGAGATGAGAGAGAGAGGGAGCAAGGAAGAGAGATGGAGAGAGAGAGCAAGGGAGAGAGACAGAGAGAGAGAGAGAGCAAAGTGGAGAGAGATGGAGAGAGAGCAAGGGAGAGAGATGGAGAGAAAGCAAGGGAGAGAGATGGAGAGAGAGCAAAGGAGAGAGATGGAGAGAGAGAGCAAGGGAGAGAGAGATGGAGAGAGAGAGAGCAAGGGAGAGAGAGATGGAAAGAGAGAGCAAGGGAGAGAGATGGAGAGAGAGAGCAAGGGAGAGAGATTGAGAGAGAGCAAGGGAGAGAGAGATGGAGAGAGAGCGAGCAAGGGAGAGAGAGGGAGAGAGAGAGAGCAAGGGAAATAGCGATGGAGAGAGAGCAAGGGAGAGAGATGAGAGAGAGAGCAAGGGAGAGAGATGGAGAGAAAGAGCAAGTGAGAGATGGAGAGAAAGAGCAAGGGAGAGAGATGGTGAGAGTTAGCAAGAGAGAGAGATGGAGAGAGGGAGCAAGGGATAGAGATGAAGAAAGAGAGAGCAAGGGAGAGAGATGGAGAGAGAGAGCAGGGGAGAGCGATGGAAAGAGATAGAGAGGAAGGGAGAGAGATGGATAGCGAGAGAAATGGAGAGAGATTGAGAGAGACAGAGAGAGAGAAAGAGCAAGAGAGAGAGATGGAGAGAGAGAAAGCAAGGGAGAGAGATGGAGAGAGAGAGCAAGGGAGAGAGATGGAGAGAGAGAGAGCAAGGGAGAGAGATGGAGAGAGAGAGAGAGCAAGGGAGAGAGATGGAGAGAGAGAGAGAGAGCAAGGAAGAGAGATGGAGAGAGAGAGCGAGCAAGTGAGTTAGAGATGTAGAGAGAGCAAGGGAGAGAGATGCAAAGAGAGAGAGAGCAAGGGAGAGAGTGAGGGAGAGAGCAAGATAGAGAGATGGAGGAGAAAGAGCAAGCGAGAGAGATGGAGAGAGAGAGCAAGGCGGAGAGATGAGAGAGAAAGCAAGTGAGAGAGAGATGGAGATCGAGAGCAAGGGAGAGAGATGAAGAGAGAGAGAGCAAGGGAGAGAGATGGAGAGAGGGAGCAAGGGAGAGAGATGAAGAAAGAGAGAGCAAGGGAGAGAGATGGAGAGAGAGAGCAGGGGAGAGCGATGGAAAGAGATAGAGAGGAAGGGAGAGAGATGGATAGTGAGAGCAATGGAGAGAGATTGAGAGAGACAGAGAGAGAGAAAGAGCAAGAGAGAGAGATGGAGAGAGAGAGAGCAAGGGAGAGAGATGGAGAGAGAGAGCAAGGGAGAGAGATGGAGAGAGAGAGAGCAAGGGAGAGAGATGGAGAGAGAGAGAGAGCAAGGGAGAGAGATGGAGAGAGAGAGAGAGCAAGGAAGAGAGATGGAGAGAGAGAGAGCAAGTGAGTTAGAGATGTAGAGAGAGCAAGGGAGAGAGATGCAAAGAGAGAGAGAGCAAGGGAGAGAGTGAGGGAGAGAGCAAGATAGAGAGATGGAGGAGAGAGAGCAAGCGAGAGAGATGGAGAGAGAGAGCATGGCGGAGAGATGAGAGAGAGAGCAAGTGAGAGAGAGATGGAGAGAGAGAGCAAGGGAGAGAGATGGAGAGGGAGAGAGAGCAAGGGAGAGAGATGGGGGAGAGAGAGAGAGAGCAAGGGAGAGAGTGAGGGATAGAGAGAGCAAGATAGAGGGATGGAGAGAGAGAGAGAGAGCAAGGGAGAGAGATGGAGAGAGAGCAATGGAGAGAGATGGAGCGAGAGAGCAAGTGAGAGAGATGGAGAGAGAGATCAAGGGAGAGAGATGGAGAGAGAGAGCAAGGGAGAGAGATGGAGAGAAAGAGCAAGGGAGAGAGAGATGGAGAGAGAGAGAGAGCAAGGGAGAGAGATGGAGAGAGAGCAAGGGAGAGAGAGATGGAGAGAGAGAGCAAAGGAGAGAGATGGAGAGAGAGAGCAAGGGAGAGAGAGATGGAGAGAGAGAGAGAGAGCAAGGGAGAGAAAGAGAGCAAAGGAGAGAGATAGAGAAAGAGGGCAAGGGAGAGAGATGGAGAGAAAGAGAGAGCAAGGGAAAACGATGGAGAGAGAGAGCAAGGGAAAGAGAGGGAGAGAGAGAGCAATGGATAGAGAGATGGAGAGACAGTGAGCAAGGGAGAGATAGAGAGAGAGAGAGCAAGGGAGAGAGAGATGGAGAGATGAGAGCAAGGTAGAGAGATGGAGAGCAAGGAAGAGAGATGGAGAGCAAGGTAGAGAGATGGAGAGCAAGGGAGAGAGATGGAGAGAGAGAGAGCAATGGAGAGAGATGTAGACAGAGAGCAAGGGAGAGAGTTGGAGAGAGAGAGAGATAGCAAGGGAGAGAGATGGAGAGAGAGAGAGAGCAAGGGAGAGAGATGGAGAGAGAGAGAGAGAGAGCAAGGGAGAGAGAGAGAGAGAGAGAGCAAGAGAGAGAGATGGAGAGAGAGAGAGAGCAAGGAAGAGAGATGGAGAGAGAGAGAGCAAGTGAGTTAGAGATGGAGAGAGAGCAAGGGAGAGAGATGGAAAGAGAGAGAGAGCAAGGGAGAGAGTGAGGGAGAGAGAGAGCAAGATAGAGAAATGAAGGAGAGAGAGCAAGCGATAGAGATGGAGAGAAAGAGAGCAAGGCGGAGAGATGAGAGAGAGAGCAAGGGAGAGAGAGATGGAGAGAGAGAGCAAGGGAGAGAGATGAAGAGAGAGAGCAAGGGAGAGAGATGGAGAGGGAGAGAGAGCAAGGGAGAGAGATGGGGAGAGAGAGAGAGCAAGGGAGAGAGTGAGGGATAGAGAGAGCAAGATAGAGGGATGAAGAGAGAGAGAGCAAGGGAGAGAGATGGAGAGAGAGCAATGGAGAGAGATGGAGAGAGAGCAATGGAGAGAGATGGAGAGAGAGAGCAAGGGAGAGAGATGGAGAGAGAGAGCAAGGGAGAGAGATGGCGAGAGAGAGCAAGGGAGAGAGATGGAGAGAGAGAGCAAGGGAGAGAGATGGAGAGAGAGCAAGGGAGAGAGAGATGGAGAGAGAGAGCAAGGGAGAGAGATGGAGAGAGAGAGAGCAAGGGAGAGAGATATGGAGAGAGAGAGAGAGCAAGGGAGAGAAAGAGAGCAAAGGAGAGAGAGATAGAGAAAGAGGGCAAGGGAGAGAGATGGAGAGAAAGAGAGAGCAAGGGAAAAAGATGGAGAGAGAGAGCAAGGGAAAGAGAGGGAGAGAGAGAGAGCAAGGGAGAGAGAGATGGAGAGAGAGTTAGCAAGGGAGAGATAGAGAGAGAGAGAGCAAGTGAGAGAGAGATGGAGAGATGGAGAGCAAGGTAGAGAGATGGAGAGCAAGGAAGAGAGATGGAGAGCAAGGTAGAGAGATAAAGAGCAAGGGAGAGAGATGGAGAGAGAGAGAGCAATAGAGAGAGATGTAGACAGAGAGCAAGGGAGAGAGTTGGAGAGAGAGTGAGAGAGCAAGGGAGAGAGATGGAAAGAAAAAACAAGGGAGAGAGATGGAGAGAGAGAGCAAGGGAGAGAGATGGTGAGAGTTAGCAAGGGAGAGAGATGGAGAGAGGGAGCAAGGGAGAGAGATGAAGAAAGAGAGAGCAAGGGAGAGAGATGGAGAGAGGTAGCAGGGGAGAGCGATGGAAAGAGATAGAGAGGAAGGGAGAGAGATGGAGAGCGAGAGCAATGGAGAGAGATTGAGAGAGACAGAGAGAGAGAGAGAGAGAGAGAAACAGCAAGAGAGAGAGTGATGGAGAGAGAGAGGGATAGAGAGAGAGAGAGCAAGGGAGAGAGATGGAGAGAGATAGCAAGGGAGAGAGATGGAGAGAGAGAGCAAGGGAGAGAGATGGAGAGAGAGAGCAAGGGAGAGAGATAGAGAGAGAGCAAGGGAGAGAGATGGAGAGAGAGAGAGAGAGAGCAAGGGAGAGAGATGGAGAGAGAGAGAGAGAGCAAGGGAGAGAGATGGAGAGAAAGAGAGAGCAAGGGAGAGAGATGGAGAGAAAGAGAGAGCAAGGGAAAAAGATGGAGAGAGAGAGAGCAAGGGAGAGAGAGATGGAGAGAGAGTTAGCAAGGGAGAGAGAGATGGAGAGATGGAGAGCAAGGGAGAGAGATGGATAGAGAGAGAGCAATGGAGAGAGATGTAGACAGAGAGCAAGGGAGAGAGTTGGAGAGAGAGAGAGAGAGCAAGGGAGAGAGATGGAGAGAGAGAGCAAGGGAGAGAGATGGAGAAAGAGAGAGCAAGGGAGAGAGATGGAGAGAGAGCAAGGGAGATAGATGGAGAGAGAGATGCAGAGAGAGAGAGCATGGGAGAGAGATTGAGAGAGACAGAGCAAGTGTGAGAGATGGAGAGAGAGAGAGCAAGTGTGAGAGATGGAAAGAGAGCAAGGGAGAGAGATGGAGAGAGAGCAAGGGAGAGAGATGGAGAGAGGGAGCAAGGGAGAGAGATGAAGAAAGAGAGAGCAAGGGAGAGAGATGGAGAGAGAGAGCAGGGGAAAGCGATGGAAAGAGATAGAGAGGAAGGGAGAGAGATGGAGAGCGAGAGCAATGGAGAGAGATTGAGAGAGACAGAGAGAGAGAAAGAGCAAGAGAGAGAGAGTGATGGAGAGAGAGAGAGAGATAGAGAGAGAGAAAGAGAGCAAGGGAGAGAGATGGAGAGAGATAGCAAGGGAGAGAGATGGAGAGAGAGAGAGCAAGGGAGAGAGATGGAGAGAGAGAGAGAGAGCAAGGAAGAGAGATGGAGAGAGAGAGCAAGGGAGAGAGATGGAGAGAAAGAGAGAGCAAGGGAGAGAGATGGAGAGAAAGAGAGAGCAAGGGAAAAAGATGGAGAGGGCGAGAGCAAGGGAGAGAGAGATGGAGAGATGGAGAGCAAGGTAGAGAGATGGAGAGCAAGGTAGAGAGATGGAGAGCAAGGTAGAGAGCTGGAGAGCAACTGAGAGAGATGGATAGAGAGAGAGCAATGGAGAGAGATGTAGACAGAGAGCAAGGGAGAGAGTTGGAGAGAGAGAGAGAGAGAGAGCAAGGGAGAGAGATGGAGAGAGAGAGAGCAAGGGAGAGAGATGGAGAAACAGAGAGCAAGGGAGAGAGATGGAGAGAGAGCCAGGGAGATAGATGGAGAGAGAGATGCAGAGAGAGAGAGCATGGGAGAGAGATTGAGAGAGACAGAGCAAGTGTGAGAGATGGAGAGAGAGAGAGCAAGGGAGAGAGATGGAGAGAGAGCAAGGGAGAGAGATGGAGAGAGAGAGAGAGCAAGGGAGAGAGATGGAGAGAAAGAGAGAGCAAGGGAGAGAGATGGAGAGAAAGAGAGAGCAAGGGAAAAAGATGGAGAGGGCGAGAGCAAGGGAGAGAGAGATGGAGAGATGGAGAGCAAGGTAGAGAGATGGAGAGCAAGGTAGAGAGATGGAGAGCAAGGGAGAGAGATGGATAGAGAGAGAGCAATGGAGAGAGATGTAGACAGAGAGCAAGGGAGAGAGTTGGAGAGAGAGAGAGAGCAAGGGAGAGAGATGGAGAGAGAGAGAGCAAGGGAGAGAGATGGGGAAAGAGAGAGCAAGGGAGAGAGATGGAGAGAGAGCCAGGGAGATAGATGGAGAGAGAGATGCAGAGAGAGAGAGCATGGGAGAGAGATTGAGAGAGACAGAGCAAGTGTGAGAGATGGAGAGAGAGAGAGCAAGGGAGAGAGATGGAGAGAGAGCAAGGGAGAGAGATGGAGAGAGAGCAAGGGAGAGAGATGGAGAGAGAGCAAGGGAGAAAGATGGAGAGAGAGAGCAAGGGAGAGAGAGATGGAGAGAGAGAGAGCAAGAGAGAGAGAGAGGTGGAGAGAGAGAGAGCAAAAGAGAGAGATGGAGAGAGAGAGCAAGAGAGAGAGAGAGCAAGAGAAAGAAATGGAGAGAGAGAGAGAGCAAGGGAGAGAGATGCAGAGAGAGAGAGCAAGGGAGAGAGAGGGAGAGAGAGAGCAAGGGAGAGAGAGAGAGCAAGGGAGAGAGATATGGAGAGAGAGAGAGAGCAAGGGAGAGAGATGGAGAGAGAGAGAGCAAAGGAGAGAGAGAGAGAGATAAAGAGAGAAAGGAGAGAGATGAAGAGAGAGCAAGGGAGAGAGAGATGGAGAGAGAGAGAGCAAGGGATAGAGAGATGGAGAGAGAGAGTGAGAGAAAGAGCGATAGAGAGAGAGAGAGCAAGAGAGAAAGATGGAGAGAGAGCACGGGAGAGAGAGATGGAGAGAGAGAGCAAGGGAGAGAGCAAGGAAGAGAGCAAGGAAGAGAGAGATGGAGAGAGAGAGCAAGGGAGAGTGATGGAGAGAGAGAGAGGAAGGGAGAGATAGATGGAGAGAGAGAGAGCAAGGCAGAGAGATGAGACAGAGAGAGAGAGAGCAAGATAGAGAGATGGAGAGAGAGAGAGAGAGAGCAAGGGAGAGAGAGATGGAGAGAGAGAGAGAGAGCAAGGGAGAGAGAGATGGAGAGAGAGAGAGAGCAAGGCAGAGAGATGAGAGAGAGAGAGCAAGATAGAGAGATGGAGAGAGAGAGAGAGAGAGAGAAAGGGAGAGAGAGATGGAGAGATGGAGAGCAAGGTAGAGAGATGGAGAGCAAGGTAGAGAGATGGAGAGCAAGGTAGAGAGATGGAGAGCAAGGGAGAGAGATGGATAGAGAGAGAGCAATGGAGAGAGATGTAGACAGAGAGCAAGGGAGAGAGATGAGAGAGAGAGAGAGAGAGCAAGGATGAGAGAGATGGAGAGATGGAGAGCAAGGTAGAGAGATGGAGAGCAAGGTAGAGAGATGGAGAGCAAGGTAGAGAGATGGAGAGCAAGGGAGAGAGATGGATAGAGAGAGAGCAATGGAGAGAGATGTAGACAGAGAGCAAGGGAGAGAGTTGGAGAGAGAGAGAGAGAGCAAGGGAGAGAGATGGAGAGAGAGAGAGAGCAAGGGAGAGAGATGGAGAAAGAGAGAGCAAGGGAGAGAGAGAGATGGAGAGAGAGAGAGAGCAAGGGAGAGAGATGGAGAGAGAGAGCAAGAGAGAGAGAGAGCAAGAGAAAGAAATGGAGAGAGAGAGAGAGCAAGGGAGAGAGATGCAGAGAGAGAGAGCAAGGGAGAGAGAGGGAGAGAGAGAGCAAGGGAGAGAGAGAGAGCAAGGGAGAGAGAGAGATGGAGAGAGAGAGAGAGCAAGGGAGAGAGATGGAGAGAGAGAGAGCAAAGGAGAGAGAGAGAGAGATAAAGAGAGAAAGGAGAGAGATGAAGAGAGAGCAAGGGAGAGAGAGATGGAGAGAGAGAGAGCAAGGGATAGAGAGATGGAGAGAGAGAGTGAGAGAAAGAGCGATAGAGAGAGAGAGAGCAAGGGAGAAAGATGGAGAGAGAGAGAGAGCAAGGGAGAGAGATGGAGAAAGAGAGAGCAAGGGAGAGAGAGAGAGCAAGGGAGAGAGAGAGATGGAGAGAGAGAGAGAGCAAGGGAGAGAGATGGAGAGAGAGAGCAAGAGAGAGAGAGAGCAAGAGAAAGAAATGGAGAGAGAGAGAGCAAGGGAGAGAGATGCAGAGAGAGAGAGCAAGGGAGAGAGAGGGAGAGAGAGAGCAAGGGAGAGAGAGAGAGCAAGGGAGAGAGAGAGATGGAGAGAGAGAGAGAGCAAGGGAGAGAGATGGAGAGAGAGAGATCAAAGGAGAGAGAGAGAGAGATAAAGAGAGAAAGGAGAGAGATGAAGAGAGAGCAAGGGAGAGAGAGATGTAGAGAGAGAGAGCAAGGGATAGAGAGATGGAGAGAGAGAGTGAGAGAAAGAGCGATAGAGAGAGAGAGAGCAAGGGAGAAAGATGGAGAGAGAGCACGGGAGAGAGAGATGGAGAGAGAGAGCAAGGGAGAGAGCAAGGAAGAGAGCAAGGAAGAGAGAGATGGAGAGAGAGAGCAAGGGAGAGTGATGGAGAGAGAGAGAGGAAGGGAGAGATAGATGGAGAGAGAGAGAGCAAGGCAGAGAGATGAGACAGAGAGAGAGAGCAAGATAGAGAGATGGAGAGAGAGAGAGCAAGGGAGAGAGATGGAGAGAGAGAGAGCAAGGGAGAGAGAGATGGAGAGAGAGAGAGCAAGGCAGAGAGATGAGAGAGAGAGAGAGAGAGAGCAAGATAGAGAGATGGAGAGAGAGAGAGAGAGAAAGGGAGAGAGAGATGGAGAGAGAGAGAGAGAGAGAGAGAGAGAGAGAGAGCAAGGGAGAGAGAGAGATGAAGAGAGAGAGAGCAAGGCAGAGAGATGAGAGAGAGAGAGAGAGAGCAAGGATGAGAGAGATGGAGAGATGGAGAGCAAGGTAGAGAGATGGAGAGCAAGGTAGAGAGATGGAGAGCAAGGTAGAGAGATGGAGAGCAAGGGAGAGAGATGGATAGAGAGAGAGCAATGGAGAGAGATGTAGACAGAGAGCAAGGGAGAGAGTTGGAGAGAGAGAGAGAGAGCAAGGGAGAGAGATGGAGAGAGAGAGAGCAAGGGAGAGAGATGGAGAAAGAGAGAGCAAGGGAGAGAGATGGAGAGAGAGCCAGGGAGATAGATGGAGAGAGAGCAAGGGAGAGAGATGGAGAGAGAGCAAGGGAGAAATATGGAGAGAGAGAGCAAGGGAGAGAGATGGAGAGAGAGAGCAAGAGAGGGAGAGGTGGAGAGAGAGAGCAAAAGAGAGAGATGGAGAGAGAGAGCAAGAGAGAGAGATGGAGAGAGAGAGAGAGCAAGGGAGAGAGATGCAGAGAGAGAGAGCAAGGGAGAGAGAGAGGGAGAGAGAGAGCAAGGGAGAGAGAGAGAGAGCAAGGGAGAGAGAGAGATGGAGAGAGAGAGAGAGCAAGGGAGAGAGATGGAGAGAGATAGAGCAAAGGAGAGAGAGAAAGAGAGAGATAAAGAGAGAAAGGAGAGAGATGAAGAGAGAGCAAGGGAGAGAGAGATGGAGAGAGAGAGAGCAAGGGATAGAGAGATGGAGAGAGAGAGTGAGAGAAAGAGCGATAGAGAGAGAGAGAGCAAGGGAGAAAGATGGAGAGAGAGCACGGGAGAGAGAGATGGAGAGAGAGCAAGGGAGAGAGCAAGGAAGAGAGCAAGGAAGAGAGAGATGGAGAGAGAGAGCAAGGGAGAGTGATGGAGAGAGAGAGAGGAAGGGAGAGATAGATGGAGAGAGAGAGAGCAAGGCAGAGAGATGAGACAGAGAGAGAGAGCAAGATAGAGAGATGGAGAGAGAGAGCAAGGGAGAGAGAGATGGAGAGAGAGAGAGAGCAAGGGAGAGAGAGATGGAGAGAGAGAGAGCAAGGCAGAGAGATGAGAGAGAGAGAGAGAGAGCAAGATAGAGAGATGGAGAGAGAGAGAGAGAGAGAGCAAGGGAGAGAGAGAGATGGAGAGAGAGAGAGCAAGGCAGAGAGATGAGAGAGAGAGAGAGAGAGAGCAAGGATGAGAGAGATTGAGAGAGAGAGCAAGGTAAAGGGGTGTAAATAGAGAGAGAGCAAGGGAGAGAGAAATGGAGAGAGAGAGATCATGGGAGGGAGAAGAGGAGAGAGAGAGAGAGAGAGGGAGAGAGAGAGAGATGGGGGAGAGAGATGGGGGAGAGATATGGGGGAGAGAGATGGGGGAGAGAGATGGGGGAGAGAGAGATGGGGGAGAGAGAGATGGGGGAGAGAGATCGGGGAGAAAGAGATGGGGGAGAGAGAGATGGGGGGAAAGAGATGGGTTGAGAGAAATGGGGGTAGATAGATGGGGGAGAGAGAGAGAGATGGGGGAGAGAGATGGGGGAGAGAGATGGGGAGAGAGATGGGGAGAGAGAGAGATGGGGGAGAGAGAGAGTTGGGGTGAGAGATTTAGAGAGATGGAGAGAGAGAGAGCAAGGGCGAGTGATGGAGAGAGAGAGTGATGGAGAGAGAGAGAGAGAAAGAAGGAGAGAGAGAGAGCAAGGGCGAGAGATGGAGAGAGAGAGAGCAAGGGAGAGAGATGGAGAGAGAGAGAGAGAACAAGGGCGAGAGAGAGAGAGCAAGGGAGAGAGATGCAGAGATAAATTACACAAGAGATATACATAGACCCCGGACTCACAGTATATGTGAGGCTTAGTATATCTATGGATGAGTGAGAGAAGTAGAACAAGAGAGCCACATAAAGAGACAGTCATAGCGTTACCAAGTCAGCATCTTCTCCTGAGACTCTATCCATACAAAGGATCAGAATAACACATAGAGCGTATAACAGAGACATGTTGAGAGCACGACAGCTAATAGAGAGTGTGTGGCAGGAGTGAAGATGAGAGTCATAGATTTACATGGGTGTCTGAGCCCAGCAGTTATGGAGGTGCACGCAGGGAGCCAAGTGGAACAAATCAAAAACCACAAACACGTAAAGAAAAACCACAAAATATCATAATCTAGGGAGGTACACGAGATAAACACAAACTGCAGATTAGGAAATGTGATGCTTTATATCTGGCAAAAGTAGGGTGCAATATCATGAAGCTATAAGAGGAGAGTTATGGGACTGTCATATGGAGTAATATAGAGCAATGGTAATTATATATGGAATAGCATGAAGAAAGTATCAATATAAGACATTATATGAAGAAATAAGACGTTATTGGGTCGGTAGAAGGAGTCAGTGATCGTTCTGCTAAAAACCCAACACAGAAAAATATTTTATTTATGTTTGTTAAAAACATTAAAAGCTTTTGAAGTATATGAGAAACTAACAGTATTAGTAGTTAAATGATTCAGGAACATAACATATTTTTTGATAAAATGTAATATTTAACTATTTCGGCTTATATCATGGGGATCCCATTTCA
>JAPZIH010000775.1:17500-195000 GCA_027410445.1 Discoglossus pictus
TTTGTATACAACTTCTTAAAGTTAAAGATGATCTGCTGATCCGTGGGCTGAATCAGAGGAGTTGTGTTATGAGGCAAACTTCACTGTGATAAACTTAAAGTCCTCCAGCAAGTTGTCTGCAATGCCTGGAGGGTGAGCATTGTCCATGATTAAGAGGCACTTTTTTCTTCAAATATTTCTTCACCGTTGGGCAAAAAGCTTCACTCATCCATTCAGTGGTGAACATTCTGGTTACCCAGGCTTTTCTGTTGGCCCTCCACATCACACTATAAATGTCTTTCTGGATGTTTTCCCTCTTAAACCCTCTGGGGTTCTTGCTGTGGTAAACTAGTAGGGGCTTGATTTTTAAATTCTCACTAGCATTCCCGCACACCAACAGAGTTAGTTTGTCCTTCATGGCCTTGTGCCCTTGGGCAAAGTCTTCTCCTCCTGGGTGATGTAGGTTCTGGGAGGCATATTCTTCCAAGAAAACCCTGTCTCATCGCAGTTGAAGACTTTGTTGTGTACCAAAAGCTTCAGCCTCCACATACTGTCTGAAGTCCCTGACAAGCATGCAGTTGTTTGGCTCTCTGGCAAATCAGTGCCAGGGAAACGCTATCCCCCTGCCAGTTGTTTAACATTTATCCAAACATAGAGCAATTGCTTGGTAATATTACTCACACCTCTAGCCACATCAGCCCCCGTAATGGCTTCCTTATTTCTCACAATGGTAGCAAATGTGGATCTTAGCATTTTGTACTCAGCAACGAGATCACAGATGCGTCTACCACCATCATACTTGGCACAGGCAAGGTTGGCACAGACAGGGTAGGCACTTGTAGACACAGAGAATTGCGGCACAGGCAGGCACAGACTATTTCGCAGTAGCAACGTCTCATTTGCATCATTGGAAGAGTTCCCATTTTCAGTTTTAAATCCGTGATCGGGTAACGTAACCCGAGGCAGCGCCATTACCCGAAGCAATAATTTGGAGCGGAGAAGTGTCATAACCAGAAAACTAGGCAATCCAAAGGTGTCTCAACCCGAGGTACCACTATATATATATATATATATATATATATATATATATATATATACATATATACAGTGTACATTATACAGATACAGAATCCAATCTTATCATGCAGATTCTTGTGGAATGTCTTCAGTGGATATACAAACAACGACTAAACAAATACTAGTATGTAAGTTAACAGCTTTCCCACATATTTTTTAAACCTCCACCTTATGGTGCACCTTTCATCTGTTAACTTTTAATGTTGATTTAAACAAATCTTTTGGATTTTACCCAATCTTGTTACTTTTTATGCTATTTACAGACTCCTACATGTTTATCTCTCACTGTATTTCTCCACATCTTGCAAAGTTTGCATGTTTCTTTTGTTTAGGTTGAGTATCTCTAAAATCACTTGCTTAACCTTTTCACATTATTACATATTAATTGGCAAGTGAATAAAACATTAAAAAGAATAACAGATGAGCACACTATTAAAAATGAATACAATATGTTATGTTTATTAGAATTATTTAAAGACATTTGCTTTAATTTTTGCATCAGTAAATTCATTTGTAAATTCACTTCCTCTCTTAAGTTTCTAACCATATCCTCTAGATCAGTGTGGGTAGATCAGTGGCTGTGCCCCCCATGGAATGGTTGTAAATATTTTTTGTGTGCTGGGACCCCCGGTACGTATACACTTACATATATACTATCTTTACATAGCAGCCAGACCCTCTCAGCAGTTATCTTCACATAGCACCCAGTCCCTCTCAAAATCAACCGCCATACAGCACCCATCCCTCTTAGCATCCATTCCCACACTACAGAAATAAAATTAAATGCAAAAAAAAAATGTATACAGCCCTGGCCCCCGCACAGAGAAGGACCCTGGTCCATTGCACCACTTGCATCATTAGTAGCACCTCCTCTGGGGGCGACTCTGTCCTACAACGACAGCCAACAGTCTAGGATTTCAATCTCATTCTGATAAAATCCAAAGGGCTAATGCAGAGAGAAAGAGACTCAAGTCATGGACTATAGGACTAAGTTGGCCACCACTCCTCGAAATAATTGTTTCTCAATAACAGATACTAGTAGTGGTGATAGTCTCTAAGACCTTATATGCTGTTCCTCTGGAACAAAGAGGAATAAGGAGAGCCTAAGACTTTAACCACTACCACCAATCATGAATATATACAGTGCCCTCCAGAATTATTGACAACCTTAGTAAAGATGAGCAAATAACTGAATAATTTTACTTCACTGAAAAGTTCTATTTCTCTCATATTTTCAGTGAAAGAACAAGCTGATAAACAACTAAACACTGGAAGGTAACGAGACATCAGCAGATCAGAAGGTTTAGAGTCCCTGCTCCAGACTGTAACCTTTTTAATAATAGGGATCTCACCAATTGCACAAAATATGTTATCTTATGTACTTGTCTTTGTATACTATATACATGTTTTTACCTTTTAGTGTATGTTTATCATGCCCACTCAAATTTACTGAAAAAATATATTTTATATAATGTCCTAAATAAAATTTGCAGTAATTCAAAGGATAGTGTAATATATAGGTGGTTGTTTCATTATTCTGTAACACTGTGTGCAATTTATTTGTGGGTAACAGCTTGCTAAAGTTATTATATTCATGTTAAAGGTGTCTGATAATTTATACATATATTTTATAAGTAGTTTTGTATTCATTCAAGGTATACTGTGTGACCTGGTCTATGCGGGTGTAATCAAACTATTGTTTGCAAAGGCATATCTAAGATGTCCTTTGAGAGAACTGACACAATGATTCAAATGGTACAGTTTAGCCTCCTGTGGAGCGATGCAAACAACTAGCTTACTAATCAGTGACTTATTATGCAACAACTCTGAGTATTTAGGTTAACTCGATCTTCTGATCTAGTGATCTTAAGTATTTGACCAAGTCACAGTGTTTATTGGCACCACTGTTTAATTGTTTTTTGTTAATGTGTTTAGTTACCATTGTATTTCCCCTATACATTTGCTGTACCATGTGCAATAAAGAGGAACTTCTGATTAAAATGTGGTGCATGGGATTTCCCTGCTCTGTTTGTAGCTGTCTGATCTGATGCAAGGCTACGGACATTATCCTGCCTGCTCCAGTTAGTCAGGGGTTGAATTGAACCCCCCAGACACTGATGGAGAGTTACCCCCATTTTGTGACAGTGTTTAAATATAATAATGGGGATACTTGGTCATATATAACATTAACACAAGAAAAAAAGCATTGTGATTGAGCGTACCCATCACTGGTGTAAGTAAGTGTGTGTGTGTGGGGTCATTCAGTAAGCTTGAGAACTTGTCCATCATGTTCCACCTTTGCAGGACATTCCCTGATTAACAATAAACTAATTAGGCCTGCACTTGCTTTAATTAGAGAGAGATATAAGGCAGCGTGCCAAGGCTTAGACTGGCCAGTGTAGTCTCAGAGATATGTTAAGTCTCCTTGTACTGTATAGACAAGTGCTGAGAGAAATGCTATTTTTATTATAATGTGTTGTGTTTTGTTATATTGTATAACTGACAAGGAGAGCTATTAGAGATAACTGGTGGTACACTGTTATACGCATACATTTAAGGAGCATGCTTCATGTCAACTAGTCATTTGTGCAGGTAAGAAGAAAATTAAAATATAACCTTTATTAAAATATTTAAAAATAAATAAGTATTAAAATGACCTGCCTGTTATTTGAGTCCCAGAAGTATCCATGATCCCCATGTGGCATTCTGTCCAGTGATAGGCAATTAATGCTTGTTAACATTCAGCAGTCAGTTTGGCTTGTCCCTATATCTGCTGGAATACAGAAACAATGGCCTTGTCCATATAGACAGAATATTAGTGAAGGTTGTATTGATTATTGTCTCTCTGAATATATTTACTCTACTGTAATTAAATACATAACAACAGTATTTATAATTCCTATACTTTCATTCATAACCCAAAATGCCTTCCTTTTAATGTATTAATTTCATGTTTGGCATTTTTAAACTACATATAGGCACTAAATAACCAACAGACCTAATTTGATCCAGTTTCCCCATTTAAAAAAAAAAAATCATGTCCCTTAGGTCTGCAGGCTTGTGGTTGCATGTCAACCAGTGGTGGTTGTGCGCTTAACTGTATCTTCCTACTAGTTGGGTTCAGACTTTATTATGAACCCACTCTACATGGATACATGAGGTTAAAAAATAACAACAACCTCCTTATGGTGGTTATTTAAACTGCTAACTCACGCTCCCCATCTATGATGGAAACTTTGGGCTAGAAAAAACTATATCTGATTAAGGTTTTAATACTACCGTTGTTACAACCCACTTTGATACTGGTGGTCCAGTTGCCAGCTGAGGTTATATTTAAATTTTCTCCTTACCTGTACCAATGACAAAGAGTGTGTGATGCTCGTTTAGTGTATACTTTTCTATATTGTCAATGCGCAATACCAAAGATCCAAGACTAAATATAGTTTTGGGTTTTTAGCATCACCTATAATAGTTATCAGATGTGAGTAATGCCTGTGTAATGCGTTCTGGATTGTTGGTGCACTGGTGAGAATCATGCAACTGCTAATCGCACAACTGGGAGGGAGAGAGATAGAGGAAGGAAGGGAGGCAGATAAAGAGGTAGGCAGAGAGAGAGAAAGGGAAAGGGGGAGAGAGGGGGCGGGAGAGAGGGGGAGAGAGAAAGGGGGAGAGAGAAAGGGAAGGAGAGAGAGAGGAGAGGGAGAAAGAGGGGGAAAGGAGAGAGACAGAGAGCACACAGATTGCAGAGAAAGGACACAGAGAGAGAGGGCAGTGAGAGAGAGCACACTGAAAGAGAGGGTGGATTGATAGAGAGAGGGCACACAAAGGGCTCACAGAGAGAGGGGGTGCACAGAAAGGGCGCTAAGAGACAGGGTGCACAGAGAGAAGGAGAGAGAGCACAAAGAGAGACAGAGTGAAACAAGTAGAACAGACAATTGAACATAACATATGACAGCGTCATTTTCGATGGGCAAGTTACTAGTATAATCATAATTTCAGGTGACTCCCTTTTAGTTTTTTACTGCTTTTTTGTTATATTTTGCTTCACTAATGTGTGTAGGTAATTTTGGATTTGTTTCGTGGAGATATAATATACAAAGAGCCTCATTCAATTGCTTCGATTTTCAGATCCGAGCTCGCAAGTAGAGGTCACAGTGCAACATTAACCCCCCCATAATGCGGGGTCCCCATCGGGACCCCCGGAGGGTCCACACAATAACCCTTGCTGCGGGGGGTCCCAATTAAAAAATACAGAATTCCCACCGCAGGTCCTTAAAGGGCCTGAACTACACAAAGTACCCCCGTGGGAACCAATATTAACCCCCCCATGCTGCGGGGTCCCCAACATTAATGCCTTCTGATTGGCTGACATATGATTGATTGTTATATCAGCCAATCAGAGGGCGCAAATGCTTTCAGCCAGTCAGAATGGGATACACCCCTGTATTCCATTCTGATGGTCTAAAATCTGATTCATCTATTTCAGCCAATCAGAAGGTGCCATATCAGATTTTGTATCCGAGGATGGGAACCTCCATTTGCGTTGGGGAGCTCCTCAAGGGACTGGGGCATTTTGGACAGGTAAGTTGACTATTAACCCTATTTATATTACAGATTGTAATTATATTTATTTCATGTAATTTTTCAGGTGGGACAGGATGTCGGGACATTGATGGAGCGACATTTTGGACAGGTTTGTTGACTATTAAGTGTTTATTATATTACATGTTCTATGTATTTGTGTATTAACTGTAATGTTTCTTTTTTTTTTTTAGGTGTTACCGGACCTGTGGAAATTTATGGAGGGCCCTGTCTGGGATGAAGCACTGAAAACCATCATCGCTGGAGGAGCATTTTGGGCAGGTAAGTTAACTATTAAGTCTTTATTATATTACTTGTAGTATGTATTTGTGTATTAACTATAATGTTTCTTTTTTTTTTTAGGTGTTACCGGACCTGTGAACATTTATGGAGGGCCCTTGTCTGGAACGAAGCACAGAAAACCATTGTTGCTGGAGGGGCATTTTGGCAAAGTAAGTGGTCTAATTTACACTTTTCTATTTTTAGTAAGGATGTTTTTTTGTTAGTTGTAATCTAGTTTTTTATTTCAGTAATGTTTTATTTTTTATTTTTAGTAATGTGTTTTTTTTTATGTGATCTATTTTTTTATTTTCAGTAATGTAGGTTTCTTTATTTTCAGTAATGTATTTTTCTAATTGTGTAAATAGTGGGTTTTTATTTTTTGTAATTAGTGGGGTGTGTCATGAATCACCCAGGGGCCATATTGGATTTGGCGTGAACTATGCTGGGGCCATCTTGAGACTGGCAGCAGTGGCCTATATTGGGACTGGACTGTTATATACCAATCGCCACCATCTGTATATTGTGTTATGGGGGATAATATGTTAGTGTTATATTGTATATTGTATTGGGGAGTGATAGTTATGTTTTAATTAGTCAACCCTCCCCCATTGTATAAACTCTCAGTCAGGAGTTGGCCATATGGTCTTTAGAGTAAACACTTGAAGTGATAGCAAGGCCAGAACAAAGAGATTCGCCAGACTGCCAGGCACCGTAGGACAATGGGATAGTACAGGGGCTTCCAGCCTCAATACTAGGGCCATAGGCCAGGGCAGAGATGTTACTCTCTCCACAGACAGGGAGAGAATGAGCTTGTAGCCACACCTAGTGGGAAGGCACTGGGGGAGGAGACTAATAAGTTCCCACAAATTACTTCTGTGAGAATGGCCAGAGGGGAATGAGGGTTTGACTAAGAGTAGCCACTCCCTGTACTGGTTTTGTGAGTTGTTTAAATACTTGTGGAAAAATAAAGAAGTTGTTCATAATTTTCATCAAGACGTGGTGTGTAGATGTATTATTTACCAGGGGACATATGCTTGCAGTAAGATTCATCAGACTTACTGTCAATATTGCTCAGTCTAACCCAAGGGCTGAGACATGATGTTCCTGTACTCAAAGCTACTCCAAGGTCCAGAGTAACCCAAATCAAGTCAGCAGACCCCAGCCAGAGAGTGGGTCGTGATAATTGGTGGCAGTGGTGGGATACTCTGAGAAGGACCAGAAAATGGAGCAGATGGAAGCAGAGGACTACAGACTACTCCTACTAAATCAATGGATGGCATTCATGCAATTATGGCATGGCCATGAGCTGGCAAGCTGGTTGGAGGAACTGGTAGAGAAAGAGATGTACTTGGAGGAACAGTACCTTGCCAGGATAGAGTCCTTGGGTGGCCGGAGAGAGGATCTCTATTTTCGTTTGGATCTAGAATATGGGGTCGGTGAGATTCTGAATGGTGATCCGGAATGTGGCATGGGAACTGCAAGGAGGCATAATAACTTGTTTGTTGAACGCTGCCGGGGTCTGGGACTGGAAGCATGGTTCCCGGAGGCTCCTTTGCTGGAACCCCTGATTCAGCAAGAGCTGCAACTGGAGGCTGAGTATGTGGAATTGTGGGATGCAATACCCAAGAAGTATTTTTACAACTCAGACGGTATGTACCAGAGGGAGTATGTTCACTGGAACTGGGGAGAGGCTTTTATAGACGGTAAACAAAGTGAGGAGTGGGAAGGGGTAAACACTGTTCCTTTGCCAACTCCTGGGGATGGAGAATGTTTGCCCCTAGAACATACAGTAACTGTGTCAGGGCCTAGTCACCAGCCCCAAGAGCCAGAGACCCAGTGGAATGTTCCCTGGGTGGGGTCAGATAATCCATGTCTGCCCCCTGATACCCCAAGAGATTTAATCCCAGAGGAAGTGGGAACTGTTCACAAGCTAGGGCCAGATAAGTTAAGTCTGCCCTCATAAGTTCTAGGCAAAGTGTGTTGGCCAGAACTGTTAATGGAGCCAGAGGCTCGGGATGATTGTGTGATGGACGGTGGGAAGGGAGCCTTAGAGGCCAGGCTGGAAGGGAATGATGAGATTCCCCAGCCTGCATCAGATAACCACTGTCTGTACCCTGACAGTCCAGGGGAGTTGTCCCCAGAGGTGCTAGTGAAGAACACAGCCCAGGAGGGTTGTTTAAGAGACTGTGGGGAGGGAAAAGAATTGGTTTCTGGCTACAGGGAACCTGACCTTACACAGCAAGAGTGTGCCAGGGGCACAAAGAGCCAGGCCGGGGCAGCAAGCATGCCAGCCTTGGCAAAAGCATTATGGGTGCAGAGTGGCATCATGAAAGAGGGTGTACCAAGTGGGGAGATACCTTGGATAACCATTGTCCAGGGGCCCACTGGAACAGACACCACTCCAAAGACCCAGTTCAACAGAAAGGACTGAGATAAAGTTGCTCAACCCCGGGCAATGGAGGAGTGTAAGCACAGCTTGGGTGGGAGCAGCGTAGCTCCCCAAGCAGCAATGGAAACAGCTGGACCAGAGGAAGGAAGCCAAGAGGAGCTGTCCCTTTGCGATCCCATAGGCCCAGAGACTGTATTAGAGATCCCAGCCCATCGGTGGGGACTGGCTGGGGGGAACAGAGTTGCTATGGGACAGAAACTGTGGCCCACCTGTTGTACTCTGGGATACCAGATTATTGAGGAGGTACCCTGGACTATTTGGGTGGGTGTGAATGGGAAGAGCAATTTGCTCTATACAGTGGGAGCAAGGCCAAGGGCTGGGGGAGGTTTTTACTCTGCACCTTGGGACAGACAAGAACTGGCATAGCATACAGAGGGCCAAACCAGCACATTCATGACTGATCAGCGTAGCTGGAAAAATCAGGGATGTTTCCTGCCACGCTTGGGGAGGTGTTGTCATGAATCACCCTGGGGCCATATTGGAGTTGGCGTGAACTATGCTGGGGCCATCTTGAGACTGGCAGCAGTGGCCTATATTGGGACTGGACTGTTATATACCAATCGCCACCATCTGTATATTGTGTTATGGGGGATAATATGTTAGTGTTATATTGTATTTATTGTATTGGGGAGTGATAGTTATGTTTTAATTAGTCACCCTCCCCATTGTATAAACTCTCAGTCAGGAGTTGGCCATATGGTCTTTAGAGTAAACACTTGAAGTGATAGCAAGGCCAGAACAAAGAGATTTGCCAGACTGCCAGGCAACCGTAGGACAATGGGATAGTACAGGGGCTTCCAGCCTCAATACTAGGGCCATAGGCCAGGGCAGAGATGATTACTCTCTCCACAGACAGGGAGAGAATGAGCTTGTAGCCACACCTAGTGGGAAGGCACTGGGGGAGGAGACTAATAAGTTCCCACAAATTACTTCTGTGAGAATGGCCAGAGGGGAATGAGGGTTTGACTAAGAGTAGCCACTCCCTGTACTGGTTTTGTGAGTTGTTTAAATACTTGTGGAAAAATAAAGAAGTTGTTCATAATTTTCATCAAGACGTGGTGTGTAGATGTATTATTTACCCCGGGGACATATGCTTGCAGTAAGATTCATCAGACTTACTGTCAATATTGCTCAGTCTAACCCAAGGCTGAGACATGATGTTCCCTGTACTCAAAGTCTACTCCAAAGTCCAGAGTAACCCAAATCATGTCAGCAGACCTCAGCCAGAGAGTGGGTCGTGATAGGGTGCTAGGGGATTTTATTAGGGGGTTAGGTTGGTAGTGTAGGGGTTAATAGGATAGGGTAGGGGGTAATAGGATAGGGTACAGGGGGTTAATAGGATATGGGTTTACTTGGGATCAGTTAGGGTTATAATAGGACTAGATAGGGTTAATTGGTTAGTGATAAGGTTAATTAGGTATGGTGAGGGTTAAATAGGGTTAAATACTTAGATGGGGTTTATTACTTAGAGGGGGTTAATTAGTTAGAGGGGGAATAATTAGTTAGAGGGGGTTTTATTACTTAGAGGGGGTATTTAGTTAGCTGGGGTGTATTACTTAGAGGGGGGATTAATTACTTAGAGGGGAGTTAATTAGGTTAGAGGGGGGTTAATTAGTTAGAGGGGGTGTTAATTAATTAGATGGTGATAATTTAGATGTATTAGTTTATTGGGGGTGGCTAATAGTGTAGTGTAGGGGTAGTGCTTAGAATTGGTGTCATGAGGGTCCTGGATGACCCTTATGGCACGTTTAGTGTTATTGTGAGGGTTAATTATTGTCCCATAAGGGTCAACATAGACCTTTATGGGACTGATGGGATTAGGGGCTCATGGTGCGGAATATGTTGGCGCGTTATAAATAAAGGATAATATAGATCCCCATGAGTGATGGGGGGTAATTTTAATTGTAGCACGAGGTCACTTAAGGATGGGTAAACTCCACAGCAAAGGGTTAATGTGGCGACCCTCTGAGGAACCTGCAGCATAGGGGAGGTTAATTTTAGGTTCCGTGGGGGGTACTTACAATACCCTGGCAGCATGGGGTTAACAATTTGTGTGCCAACGAACCCTTTAAGGACCTGCAGCGGAAATTTTACATTTTAAAATACTGCGGGGGTCCCAATTGGGTGGTTAATGTTAGATGCCGCAGGGGTCTCAATGGGGACACCCGCACGCAAGGGGGTTAACGTGGGGACCCTGCAGTGTCCTGATTGGGACCCCTGCAGCATGAGGGTCATGTGGGGACCATGTGGGGAGTCCCAATCAGGACCCCTGCAGTAAGGGGTTAATGTTGGGACCCTGCGGTGTGAACCCCCTGCAGCAGGTTTTCATATAGTGAGCCTGATGGAGCACCCACAGGTTTCATTGCCTGTCATGATGACGGTGTCGAATTTCCTATTGGCTCATAGTAAGCAGTAGCTACCGGCTTGCATTTGTAAGCCCAACTCTGCTTACTTTTGTCCCTGGCCAATTGAATAGCCTCGGAAATGGAAGGGAACCGAAGCCCACAACTCAATTGCAGACATGCGGCCATCGGCGAGCGAGTGGCGGGCTTCTAATTGAATGAGGCCCTTTATCTTCATTCACCATAGACTCTTTACACTTTATTTCTCTGATTGTTTATGCTTTTTACCTTCTTAGTGCAGTATTATTTGCATTTTGTGACATCTAATCAGTAATGCCTTTGAAATGAAGAAGAGAGTGGCGTCTCATAAGTTTATCTTTTGTATATTTTTATCTTTTTATCTTCATGGTTAATTTAACTAATTAAGTTGGTATTGCATTTCAACATGACCTATTTAAAGCACACTGTAATATAAGCTTTTTTTGCAGACTTTAATGCTAGAAGAAAATAGATGTACCGGCCCCCACCCAAAAAGTTTAAAAAACATTTTACACCACACAGTGTGTCTTAATTTATTCATTTTTTTTTTCTTGAGTGGCTGGCAACACTGCTTTACTCTACTGTAGTGCAAATAGTAAGTATTAGCTCCTAAGTTTCCACAGAGCTGGAGGAAAGCAGTGCTGACAGCCTCCACAAGTAATCAATGCAGCAGATTTTGATTAGGATGGAGGAGAATGGAATAGGATGAGACATTTAATAATCTCTACAGGCATCTAAAGAGAAGTTTTTAGGGGTCCCAAAATTATTTTGTACCAAGGCCCTCCATTCACTAGCTCCATCACTGGGAAAAATTACATAGTAAATCAAGGGATGACCTTAGATAAGCTTGAGATGCTTTCTGAATTTCCCATATTGAAATTGATTACCCTTAAAGTAGAGCAAATGAGCAATAAAAAGGCAAGGTAAACATTTGGTTGGAAGCAAATGTCCTTTTTCATTTTACTTTAATCACTCTAATTTACAGTCAGATTGAAGAGCATCTCTTCCAATGACCCTATTAGTGATATTAGAAAATAAGAAAGAAGGGGTAATCTTGTGCGGGAATGCCTATTCGCTTCATACCTCCGTTGTGTAAAATACTAAATCTAACTTTAGTCTCTATAAAGTGATAGAGCAAAATAAATTAACACTTTGCATTTAAAAAAGATATTTGTAATTGGTTATTATGAAACAATAATCTAAATGAGTGTTAGATGATTCATATTTAATGTTGCTGTTTTTAGGTAGAAATTACTTTTCAAGGCCCTGTTACCTGATCTCTCAAGTCATTAACACTCAGGGGATAATAAGCAGTATGAACATTCACTTTTAATTGCTGGGTTGTGGCTTACATTTCATGCTCTCTGTAGTTGCCTGCAATGTGATATCTCCATGTGATATCTCATCTGACATGTTTGTTAAGCAGATATAAATCTGTTTCTCTTGCACAGCAAACTGTAGAAACACGAAGATCAAGGTTGGAGACAGATCTTGCAGAGAGATAATCTGCAGCCTTTGATCATTATCTTGTTTTTTGGAAAATGTTTATGACAATTCTCACCTCATGTGGCATATTTGTATAAAATGATATGCTAATTAAATTATATTTAATTTCCTGATATAGACAGAAGCTTCACCTAATACTGCCAAAAGATTATTACACTGAAAAAGTAAAATACTTTTTGCAAACTTAGAAGGAAAATAAAGTTCACTTACAGGAGTTGCCCTAATTTGAATTTATATCATGTTCTACCGAATATTTGATATTAGAAAGGTTTAAAATAAATAAATACAACCTTTTAAGGGACCACTATAATGTTCTATGAACATGAGCTATATGTTTTAATTAGGTATTGATCATTAATAAAATTTGTATTTAATTATTTAAAAAAATATATTTTTAAATAATAAACTTGTTTTCAATGTCCCAGACTCTAATTTCATGTACAAGGTGGTAACCAATAAAGTGGTCTCCGTTGGCTGGAGACTTGCTTCTTAACAGCATTTTTCTTAGCAAGAAGATTTTTGCCATCCCATTTCTTCATGCCCACAGCTTTACTGGACTATTGTGGACTGTGTATTGGCCCTGGGATTTGGGAACTTTCCTGGGTTAAAATATGATTACAATATTATGTGTATTTTGGTTTATGATTATAGTAGGTTTTGTATGGTTTAGAATGACAGGATACCTATGATACTTGTGGTCATGCCCAGAGCCTGGAGAGTTTACTAGAGTAAGGTGCCTAGGCTTGAGATGACCAGTTCCTGCCCTACGCAACCCAGTGGGCCATATCATTGTTTATATTGTGTATGATTATATAAATTGTGTTTCATGTTACAGGTATTGCTGTAAATAACATATTGTTTATCTTGTAAGTGATTGAGGTGTGAATATGTTAGAAGTAGACCCTAGTCCTGGGGAAATGTACAGATAAGGTCCCACAAGTCAGTGCAATGCAGACTAAACCGTGTGCTAATAAACTCATGCAAGGGGGGTTTGCTCAGTGTGCTTTTACACGTGCAGAAACAGGGCTCTGGGATGCACCCCAGTGAGAGCTATAGTAAAAACTATATAAGATGCTCTGCAGATGGACAGCTCTGCAGAATGTTGCCATTAAACACATAGCTCCCACCCTCCCAGCCAGATGGCTTTTCCTTTAGTCAAGTGCTACGTCAACACCCTTGAGATAGTGACAGAGCATATGCTGTCTTGCACATATACCTGAGATGCTCTGTTTGATATGTAGGCATGCGTTCCTAAGGCAACTAAGAATGCACAGTGTCCTGATTGTGGCATCTTAATTTACATGTAGGTTTATAACCACTGGTTACCAAAAATGCACAATTCTCTCAATGATTGCTCTCCAATGGAGAAACTGTATAAAATGTCCATAGTTCATAATAAAAGTGTTCAGTTCTGGTTTTCACATAAACAAGGTGTGAGACTATTTACTGTCTGCCTGTATCCCGAGTGGGGAGGGGTCCTGTTCTCAGACCACTGGTATCCGGCCTGCATTATCATCTGCACATATTCTTGGGCTTTGTCTCTATCATGAATCCATCTTTTGTACCAAAAGGTGATATGAACTACACGGTCCTGATGGCGTAGGTTTTAACTAGGTTCTTATCAAGCCCCATTGAAGAAGCACGTTATGACAATGAGATTTAAATATCAGAATCATATTAATAGAAAATAAAGAGGGGGCTGTGGAATAAGATCGGTATTTTGGTAATCAAACATGTAGAATCATAAATTAGAAGGTGATACAATATGTCATGATGTTTTTATGATGCTATTCAATACAATCTTTAGTGCAAAGCAAATTCACTTCAGTCCTGTGTTGCTGTTCTGTCATTCAGATGTGTCCAACTCTCTGTGACCCTATATACATGAGGATTTATTGGCAAATATACTGGAGTGGGGTTGCTAGTTCCTTCTCCAGTGGACCACAATTTGTCTTACCTCACTGCTATGATCTGTCATTCTTGGGTGACCCTAGAGAGTATAATTCACAGCTTCATTAGGGTACACAGGGTAATTCAAGACAACAAGGTATCACTCCAGAAGGAGACCTCAGTCTATATGTATTATTTAATCCAATAAATTCATAGTTGGTAGCTGCAGCTCTCAGTTCCTGCTGTGCTCAAAGACCAGGGGCAGTGCAACAATAACACTAGCATAGATGAATCCCTTCAGTGCATGAAATGAGTAGAGATATTACTGCAGTCATTTCTACAATTGTGTCTCCTTCAATAGGTTCTAGTATTAAGACTATTTTGTGTAAATCAAGAAGAGTCGTGAGTGGAACCAAGCTGAGAGAAAATGATAATTGAAACTAGTTAGAACAGAATGGATTCAAGGTGTCATTGAGCTTAGGACATGGTATCAGAGAGGCTCACACATGAGCATGTTTAGGAGATGATCAGATTGGAGGTCAGAAAACAATAGATTGAGCAATTATCAGAATATGAACTAAAGTGAAGAGGAGGAAAATGTCATAGAAAGATCGGTGAGTAGAGAAAAGAGAACATAGTGAGTGGGGAGCAGTGGTAATATATAGCAATTCAGAGAGGAATAGAGAAGCTTTGGATTTGAGAAAATGAGAGACTACTTTGTTTAGACTTGAGAATGGATGTCAGTAAATAGAGGAAATATGTGGAGAAGATGTTAGACTGATTAAAGTATGAAATGAACTTGTGAGGAAATACGAGAGGCAAGTGAACGCCCCAGCAGAAAGGGCTTTTGTCCCCGGAAACTTGAAGCCTATACTAAGTCAAATTAATAAGTGGGTTAATGTTAAACTTTGAGTGACCGTATTTACCATTCATTGGTGGACAAGTGAAAATTATAAGTAAGTGTAATGGAGATGTGACTGGCAAGTGATTAGAGATGAGAAAAGAAGAATGAGGCATGTCATAACCGTCCATCCCTCTCACATTTGTGGTTATACATTCCCAGCTTGATAAAAGTGTTTTTCTGTCATGAAAACCGCATTTTCAATCTCCTTAGTTGACCTTTAAGGAATATAAACCTTACACACTTTTTTTTAGTTTCACCACAAACACATTTGTGCTTTTATTTATTCTAAAGGCTACCATTCTTACTGTCCTACTCAAGTATCTCATATTTGGTTTAGAAGGTTAGAGATAGTTAGGTAGCAGAGGCCGTGGTGTAGCTAGAGCTTTTGCCGCCCTGGGCTGGCCACAAGTTTGCCGATCCCCCCCCCAGGAGCAAACATTATTCATTAATATATATATATTCAGTGGCACCTCTGTACACATCAGCTCCGGTTTTCTGCGTTTTCGGTACTTGACGTGCCTTACTTAGTTTTGAAAAATTGGCTTGGAACCCGACTGCCTCATGACACCCCGCTTCCTGTCAGAAAGTGAAGAGCAGTTTGTGCCTAAAAGGATCAAGGTGCAGCCTGTGCCTGTAAGAAACAAAGTGCAGTCTGTGCCTGTAAGAGCCAAAGTTCAGCCTCTCCCTTCACTCATTCTCTCTTTGCCTTTCCCTTCTATCTCTCTCCCTTCTCTCTCTTATCTCTGCTGGCTGGGGGCCAGGTAGTGAAAAAAATATTGTGCCTGCCCTCTCCTGGGGAGGGTTTGCACTGGGGCCCTCCATGCACTAGCTCTGCCACTGCTCTTGCGAGTGTTCGTTTATCTTTGGTTGCACCTGTACAGTAGGTATTCCTGGCAATATAATTCAGTAAGTTACCATTTTCTTTTCCAATAGATCATATTTAATCTCTCTGCCATGGTTTTTTGGTTTTCACCACAGGTTTTGTATTCTGAATCTGTATATGAACCTGTTTTTTGTATTCTGAATATGTATATGATCCTGGTCCTCCCACCCTGACACTGCTACCATTTTGCCTTTGGACCCTTTGTTATTGATGCCCTGGTACCCCCGAGCTATTGGTGTTCCACCTATGTTTTCCTGGTAATCCTGGCAGTGGAGGACAAGAAAAGGAAATAGTTAAAAAATATACATAATGACTGAATATTAATACTATTTTCCTCTTGTCATAACTAGAGGGAACATCATTAATTTAGTTTTGTTTAAATATGTCAAAGAAATTCCATGTACTGGCAGTGATATAACTTCCTTCATAAACAAAATAACTGAACTAATTAAATAATTTGCTAAACTTCCTCTTTAATAAGTTTTTTAACAATTAATCTAAAACTTGTAATTTTGATGTAATATTCCCCTCGATATTTACATATTTTTGAATAGAGGTAAAGAATATATTTTTCCTGCAGTGAACTTTGGGTTAAAAATAAATAAGTAAGAATTTGGCAGATGACGTGTGTTGTAATACGTGGCAAAAAATATCCCAGCAACCTCTCAGTCACAGCAAGACTTGGTGAGCCAAGCCCAACATGCATCAATAATGCCCCGATAACCCACTACAGAGTATGGGTAGG
This sequence comes from Discoglossus pictus, assembly GCA_027410445.1. Classification (NCBI taxonomy): domain Eukaryota; kingdom Metazoa; phylum Chordata; class Amphibia; order Anura; family Alytidae; genus Discoglossus; species Discoglossus pictus. Next base: position 34,178 of record JAPZIH010000775.1, read on the forward strand.
TTTCCTGGCTTATGTATAATTAATCCTGGCCTTTGGTTAAAGCTGTGCAATACAGCAGGCATATGCGTAAAGGGGGACATGTTTGAAATGGTATTTGATTAAAGAGAGATGTTTTTTTTTTGCATCTCCCTGCCCAGATTCCCAGAATGCAGTGCAATAACTATGTTTCTCTGAATTATTTTAACTTGTTTTAGACTTTCAAATGTGAACACAGATGTACTATTTATTTACTGTACTACTGTATGGTGGAGGGCTTCTATCGCTATTTTGCCCACCATGAATTAAATGATTTTTGTGGTAAACTACCTCCCCACAAAATCTACTACACAAGCTAGGAACCGGACCCACTATGATGAGAGGCAGTAACATTGAAACAGTGCTGTCTGTGGGTAGGTTTCCTGGCTTGTGCATAATCTATCCTGGTCTTTGCTTAAAGCCGGCCTCTGCTTAAATACAACAGGCATGTGCTTTAAGGGAGCCATGTTTCCAATGGTATTGGATTAAATAGTGAAACATTTGTTGGCCTTTCTCTAAATGCAAACCCAAAAACAAATATACCCCACCACTATCCATTAGCCCTAATATAGAAGTGTTTGTTCAAAATGTAGTGAGAGACTTGGAAGAACTGTCACATAAAAAAACAAGAAATTCAAATTTATCCTATGGGGAAAAGAGAGCCCTCAAAGACCTATTAGATAACAAAAACATCACGATTAAGAACGCTGATAAAGGAGGAAATGTGGTTATCCTTAATACAGAGGATTATATCAAAGAAAATTTGAGACTCCTATACAATAAAGAATGCTATAATAAACTAAAGTCAGTGGGAGGAACAAATTGTCTATAGTGATAGATATGGATAGTTACACTCAACATGTGGGAACTATGGATTCGCTACATAGATGACATAATGATATTGTGGAATGGTACAAAGGAACATCATCAGAAATTCATAAAAACTTTAAATAATAACAATATGGGTCTGTATTTAACTTCAGACATTAATGAACAAACAATTACTTTCTTAGACCTAAGAATTACTAAACAAAATGATGGCACAGTAAAAACTAATACATATAGAAAACCCACATGTAACGGAGCTGTGACATCAGAGGTCAATATCTCTGCTAATAAATAACAAAGATAGCCAAGTATAGCGCAACTCGGTCCACAAGTCCCTCTTTCCACAATGGACGATACACAGCGTGGATTTTCAGAACAGGCATCATTTTTAATTCTTTTACACACATATATATACAGTCAGAACGGGGGGGGGGGGGGGTGAGAGTCTCCACAAGGACAATGGAATACTCCCACCTTTGGCCATAAAAAAGACTTAATTCGCTACTGGATTATAATCTTAACCAACATCATCACTGGAGCCGACTGGTTCCCTACACATTAGAGCTTTACAAACAAAAGCATATGGATAATTGGGTTAGCTCTTCCTGTCCCTTGCAGACTCCATTTCTAAACAAAGATGATGGAAAGGCCAAGATTAACCCTTTCTCGTATAGTCCAGTTAACCTTCCCTGGCCTGGTAATACTGTCCCTGGGCAAGGATGGCAATGTCCTTGGTATAATAACAGTGATGGGTTTTCTGTTACAACCACAGCTACAAATAATTTACTATATGCAGAAATTAGCCATGCAAAAAGTTTGATCTCAGGAATTTCCTGTGGGGTCAATTATTTTAGGATTAAGAGAAACTGTTTCTGAGGAACAAGATTTTTGAAAAAGAGGGCATAAAGAGCTACAATTTCGATTTGAACAACAGTGGTTATAAAAAAAAGTTATTGAAAAAAAATAAACAAAAAACAGATATACAAAGTAAAATTTTAATGACATGTAAAACAGAAAGAGTTTGTATATCTCATATCCTGTCAATTTGGGATGAGGTATGGTAGGTAAAACCTACAGCGAATATCAGAAGGAGGGTGTTTAGAACATATTTATAGTATTAAAAAATGGGCTTTGATACTCCAGAGTTACATGTCAATAATAAACACAATGGAGATATCAAAAAAATTATCCTTTATGGTCAATTGACCAATGTACAAAAAAACCATCAGAAGAGGGAATCTGGATAAAGAACTCTCGAGAAAAGGAAGGCCCAAATGGATCTATGCATTAAGCACTAGAAACCTTTAGGCCCTTAATGAGGGGTTTCACATTTACTTCCATTTATTTAAAATCCTGTATATTTCTCATCTATAATTTTGTAAATGATAATGTTCCAAGGTCTAGTTAAAACATTGACCACTATACTCATAATGCTAATGGCCAAAATATCCATGTATATTATATAAAAGATGGAATACATATATTTATTCTTAATCAATTGTTCAAAAAGGATGAGACTCTAAATTGCAATTCTTCATTACAGAGAGATTTTTTGGCTTGATATACTGTATGTTATCATAATAGCCATCTAATGGATATGCTTTAGGCTATTTGAGATATATGGCCAAACCAATTTAGCCACTGTTATAAATAGGAATGTCTGCAATGTTTATTTTTGCATTTTCTCCACAATATTTTGAATGTGCAACAATTCTCTACTATTTACTGTAATGAATAGATGTAAAGAGCAATACATATAATAAAAAGCACAGTGATACATGAGATATAATTAATAAATAAAATATATTTCATAAAAAAATTGTTTTACGGGTAATTCAAGCAGCTCTCATAATATACATAATTTAGCCCTTTTAGCATTTAACGGATCAACATTTTATAACCTAGTATTAGATTGTGGTTATATAGGTAGCCTAAGATTATAAGATCCAAATTATAAAATAGTTAGAGGCCATTTAAAACATTAAAAATATTTGGCCCTTCTGCGTTTTTTTAACTTTAAAGTTCAATGCTTTTATTTCAATGATCTATGCTGACTCTATACAGGACAATTCTAATTTTGATATAATGTTTTTAGCCCAGCTGTACACTGTTCTCCATGGTAAGTGTGGAAGGCTATAAAGGGAGGTCTTGAGAACATGGTGGTGACCCTTTGAAAAAATCCAGAAACGTACGTCGGGTCAGACGGCAGGGAGCGTACACGCAGGGTTAATGACGTCATTGCTAGGCGTCTAAACCTCGTGGCACGCAGTGTAGGAGGCTACCAAACCAGTACTTCACTATTAACGTGAAGTACACTATGATATGAGTCTCCCCTAGTCGCTTTGCTTTAGCAATTTAGCATTTGTACTTTATACATTTTAATGCTTCAGAATAGATATACAAAAAACGGAGCTTTTAGCCCATTATCACATTACCAAATAATACGGAAGAAAGGAATGAAATATAAGCTTATGCAATTGCACTAGTCACTTTATTGCTGCCCAAACAGCCCCATATATTAGGGGACATTTTAGGATATATTTATTGGTGGCACAGCATTTTTTCACCACAGACATAGGGGAATCCATATCCATGTACTAGATATATACTAATTTTCACCATTTAACCTTAGCACTTTAATAGAACCTAATTTTTTTTGGTTCTATATTATTATGCATTAACACTTTATGCTCTATGAGCACTCATTGATTTAGCACCTTTATAACATTTCTATAGTGATATATTTAAGTACTTGGGCCCTCATTCAATTGCAATTTGGCCAATTGAATAGGGCTCTAAATAAGCACATAACATATTTTTTTTAAAGAAGTTTTTAGTTAGTAAACATCTATCCAAAAAGCAAGGTTTTTTACTAACTAAAAACTTCTTTAAAAAATAATGCTATGTGCTTATTTAGAGCCCTATTCAATTGGCAAAATTGCAATTGAATGAGGCCCTTGGTATTTATTCCTTTTTAATATCTGGATCTATTATATTATATTTATTATATCACATTAAAGTGACTTATATTTACACATCCTGCTTCTGCATTTTTATAAATTATTTTAAGTATTTATTAAAGGCTAAGTTTTTAATCTTACACTTTTTTAGCTCTTTTTTGAGTTAATATAAGTGTGCACAATAATAGGGAACCCTGTTGTGTCTTTTGTTATATATGATTATATTTATCCCTAGTAGCACCCTATTAGTTCATTCTACTTGTCCAACCTTGAGCTACCTTTTGTTCTAATTTTTGATCACATTTGCATGGTCATGAAAAATGATAAAAATACTCAATATGAAGTTATGCATTAAAGACCAATTGTAGCAGCTATTTATGCCATGTTTATAAAAACATACTGAGAGAAAAGTTTAATTTTATTTGACTGTCTAGAAACTTCCAAACTGCTTACGGACCTGGAGCCTGAGAAGAGGGAAATTATACTGTGAGTTGCATTTCTATTTATTCCTACAGTTAGGTTCCAAAACATAGTGTACACAATGTATTAGAACTGAATAGACATCGTATAAGCTTCTGAGCTTCTTCATATGCAGCTAATCATGTTAAGAAAAGCTAAACAATAAAAGCACAATATAATAAAACTTAAAAAGCTGTGTTTGTTTTTTTAAATTTTCCAAAAATGTGGTTTCCCGTTATCAAGTCAAGTTCTTCAAAAGATCCCATGACATATATGATGCCACAGAGCCATTTAGAGAGTAGAAGAGACAGATCAGCATATATGTGAGATCAGAGAAACCCTGAATGGTCAGGACAGAGAAGATTGAGATTGAATAGTAAGAGATGATAGGGAATGGAGAGGAGACATGTTGGTAATGGGACAGGGAACACATCGAAGAGCAAGATATGAGAAACAAGAACTAGAGGCGGGAGGGTTAGACATTAATACTGTACATAAATCGCCAGTTAATTTAAAAATAAAATAAAGTGGAAAAGAGGGGGGGGGCGGCAGCAGGGATAGAAGACTAACGGGGGAAGAAAAAGATCCAGAGAAAGATTCAGAGAAAGGGAAGAAGTGTGTGTGTGTGTGGGGGGGGGGCTGGTGTGAGTCTTTCTACCAAGTTCACTGCCATCCAATTCATAGTGTCCATATGTCTCAACATGGGGCCCATTCTTTATAGTTGGCATCTAATTTGGCTAAAATCTGGTTCATAGAGTATATGTATTTGATTTTCTTCTTGACTTCCTCTAACATAGGATTGACTGTCTTCCAATTTTTAGCGAGATTGCATCTGGTGGCAAAAAATATTTGGTTCAAAAGAAATTGAGCCTCCTTTGTGAGATCTGGGATAGGAAGGCCCAATAGGGCTTCTTCTGGCTTTTGAGGTATCTGATAACACCACAATTTCTCTAAGATTTTGTAGGTTTCAATCCATATGTGGTCTATTGTAGGACAGTCCCACAGCACATGCATTGAAGTTCCAGTGGCTTTGCACCCTCTAAAGCATTGTCCATCTAAGGATGGGTTTGTAAGCTTCATTCTTACAGGAGTTAGATACAATCTTGTGATGGTTTTATATGTATTCTCTCTAAGGATTATATTGAGGGAGGAGTTCATCGCATTTATATGGATTTTGTTCCATTGTGCATTATCTAGGATTAGTGATGTCCCGAACAGTTCGCGGGAGAACTATTCGCGACGATTTTCGCATGTTCGCATCCGCCGCAAACGGCGAACACATGCGATTTTCGCTTCGCCCCCTATACTTTATCATTGAGGAAACTTTGAACATCATTTATTTTATTTTATAATTTTTTGTGTGTAATCTATGCCTGCCTGCCAACGTGTGTGTGTGACAGGCTAACACCTAACAGCTTATATTGTAATTATTTTCACTACTCATACCTGGTGGTTTAACATACAATGAAAACAACCATTTTTTTCCTGTAATCTAATTTCAGTTGCCTGCCTGTGTCAGGCTCACAACTTATATTGTGCTCAGTGACATAAAACAACACTTTTTTGACTGTAATAGATTGAGTAGCAATTGCCTGCCTACAGGCGTGTGTGTGAAGCCTATTGCATCTACTCTGCCAACTTTTGCCAGTGCACAGTGACACTCATATCTGGTGGCACCTTAGATTGCAAGCGCAGTGCCACAAATTTGAAGTGGAAGGACCGACCAAGCATCTTTTTACATCTCCCGCTTCCAAAAATCCATGCCATATGCACGTTCCCTGATAGTGGACGTAACAGGGATTAAACCAATATAGGAATAGTACTACTTAACAGTACACACCTTATAATAACGCAGACAGAGGCAACGCGTATAATCTTCCATGCTGTGCAGTGGAAGCCCCCAGACTCTGACCTGTGTATAATCTTCCATGCTGGGCAGTGGAAGCCCCCAGACTCTGACCTGTGTATAATCTTCCATGCTGGGCAGTGGAAGCCCCCAGACTCGGGGAGTCTGAAGAAGAGGAGTCAGAGGAGGAAGGTGTCTTTGAGGAGGTGGAAGACCAAACACAGCAGGCGTCCCAGGGGGCTTGTTGTCACCTTTCGGGGACCCTTGGTGGCTGGGTGGAGGAAGAGACCTTCAATGACATCAGTGAGGACAAGGAACGGGACATGGCTAGCTTGGTATCCAACCTTGTGCAAATGGGGAGTTTGCGGTTGTGCAAAGGGACTGTTTGCAGTTGTTTGCGGTGCATTAAACGGGGAGATTGGTCTTTTACTGTGAAGCGGGTGTAACCCTTACACTACCTGATCGATACAACATCATACCTGATGTTTTAAAGCATGTTATTTCAAACAATTTAGGAATTTTAGGTGATTTATGCCCTTGATGGCTTAAAACCAGACTCTGCATCAACTATGTAATTTTCCGTGGGAGTTTTGCCATGGATCCCCCTCCGGCATGCCACAGTCCAGGTGTTAGTCCCCTTGAAACAACTTTCCCATCACTATTGTGGCCAGAAAGAGTCCCTGTGGGTTTTGAAATTCGCCTGCCCATTGAAGTCTATGGCGGTTCGCCCGGTTCGCCCGTTCGCGAACATTTGATGGAAGTTTGCGTACGCTGTTCGCGAACCGAAAATTTGATGTACGCGACATCACTATCTAGGATGATATTAAGTTTGTTTTCCCAGGAATTCTGGTAAGGCAGCTTAGTTAATGTGGCCTGGCTGGTCAGATATTTGTAAATGACAGAGATATTTTTTGTACCACTTAGGTTGTAAACACAACATTTTTTTAAAAGGGGTTTTGCTAGCTTATTTATTTTCTTTTAAGATATGTGTAAAGGTGGGATTATCTATTGCCAGGTTAAGCAATTCTTTAAGGGGCAAGCTTTTTTTTCCACTGAAAGTCTTGGTGGACCATTGTTTTCTGTCAGTAAGTCTGGCAATAGTTAAGCATTTGTCTATCCATTATTTTAATCAAGAGTTTTTGTCTCGAAGTGTCTTTATGGGGTTAGCCAAAGAGGAGTAAGCCATGATCCTTTCTCAATTAAATGCACTCTTTTATTTGGTTCCAAATGGTGAGGGAATGTGCCACGCTATTGTGTAATGGGGTTAAATTAATTTGTGGTGTAGGCTTAATCAGAGTGACTGAGTAATCAGTATGTTCTGTTTCTTAAGGGTGTGGTTTTCTATTCCCACCTGTAAAGGTGAAGAACCTTTAGCAAACCACTTGGTCAACTGCGCCAATCTTGAGTATGTTCTGTTTCTTAAGGGTGTGGTTTTCTATTCCCACCTGTAAAGGTGTAGAACCTTTAGCAAACCACTTGGTCAACTGCGCCAATCTTGAGGCTTTGCGGTATTTTAGCAGGTCTAGTGATGTTAGCCTGTCATAGTGGCTTTGTTTACCCTTGGTCTTTTTTGACCCTAGATAAAGTGGGAGACTTGTATGTCTTTTGTATTAATCACTGTTGGGATTGCTCAAAAGGGTGGTGTGACTTTCTGGCGCACGGCCAATACTCGCCGACTCATGCGCACTGAAAATAGTGCTACCGACATCTGTGCTCTCACTCTCCCTGTCACTTAGCTTCAGTCAGCCCTCTCCCCCGCACCTCAATTTCAGCCCTCAGCACCCTTCTCTCTCCCCTGTACCCCTGGCCCTGTACCCCTCCCTTCTCCCCTGTACCCCTTGCCCTCTTTAGACCCTGAGCTGTGCTGGATGGTGTACATTGTGGCTCCTGTCTGACTGACTTTCAAGCCAGTCAGACAGGAGCCACAAGGTACACCATCCAGATGTCGGGAAAACTGTGACGAAGTGCCCTTCGCCACTTTGTCTTGGAGAGGACTGTTTGCCAGCCTCCTGCCCTGCGACTATGGCCCTGGTACATATTGCCCTTCAAACACAGTATTCGGCCATACCAGAGTGTATGTCACTCATTCTGGCCCTTTACATACAGGGGGGTCATTCGGTACTTGCCCTGTGTGAACCATTATATCACAGATAGCTATGCCATGGAGCCCATTCATATAATGAAAGACTATGGGAAAGACTTTAGCTACATGGCAATTGAACTGTGTGAAGATGATCTGAGCACTATTCGGTAGTTTTGTGCGCTCAGATCCCAGCTGTAACGGAACCCATCACTGTTTTACCCTGTTAATGGTTATTTAATTCTTGGTTAAAATATGATCCTAGTAATATACTGTATGTATGTTGGTTTATGCTCTGCAGAATATTGGCCCCAGGCTAGTGCAGACCTTGGCAGGAGAGATAATCCTGTTACAGATAAGAACGTCTATTCATTCTCAAACATAAGAACAAAGACGGCTGATTTAATCATTGTCTGATTATATCAAGGAGCCTCAGGGAGGGGTGACCACACCTATTGTTCTCTTTATGTGTATTGTGTGGCCAACTATGGGGGATGTGGATTGCCATGCTGCCAGTAAGATACTTTTACTAACTTTTGACCCCCTGGTCTGATTCATGCAATTTTTTAATATGTTGTTCCCCTGGGTGAGAGCTATTGAACGGTGCTGGACTTAAAGGTGTACCCCCTGTTTTTGGGGTACATCCAGAATGTGGTTAAAATTGTGTCTGTTTTAATTGTGTTACCTGTTATCTGAGGGGAGGAGACGTGGGGGTTGAACCATGTATATAATTGGCTGTGATAATTATGTGGGTGTAGCCCTTCAGAGGGCACCATTGCATAAAAGGAGATCCCCTGTCATTAAATATATAGTTCTTCTTGACCCTTCAAAACGTAGCCTCGTCTCGTTATTGGAGGGGATGGCTCTATCATACTGGGGATTGCTATGCTTTTGCATACTCCCTTGTGCTCCCTGAACGCTTGTTCCTGATGTACTATCCTTGAAGGAGAGGTCTTCCCCACACGGTCCTGGATGCTGGAGATTCATACAGGGTGGAAGGAAGACGGCGCGGCTCCAGCTAAGATACGGCGGTTGTGGAGTCTGTGGTGGTTGTGGAGTCTGGTGCGGTGCTTGTAGGCCTCGACGCAAACTGGGACGCGTCTATCAACGAAGGTACCCGGTCGGGGTGCCAGGAGATCCGTTACAAGCACTATTTTCGGTGCTCATGCGTCGGTGCATATTGGCCGTGCGCCAGAAAGTCGGGTGCTGCTTGAACAAGTCAGATATATAGGTAAAGAGAGGGAGAGAAAAGAAAGAGAAGTGTAGAAGTAGTATATTAAAAAAAAGAAAAGAAAAAGGGATTAAAGAGGAGTTTAAGCAGCAATTATAATAAACCTTAAGGTGAATAGAAATGGCGTATGCTGAAAGTTTGGCTTACTAGTGGGGTGTATGATATGGTCAACTAGCTGAGTAGCAGCAGCAATATGTTTCTAGAGTAAAAATTGTAACAAGTTAATATTAAACAAATAAGATATACAACCCTATCAAATATTGATGAACATCTCCAAGCCATAGATTCACTGAGGTGTTGGAGTCCTATCCAAGTCCACTGATGTTTCTACTACTACATTTAGAGAAATATCTCTCAATAGACCTCTCCAAATTTAAAAAAGAAACTCCACCAGATATGTTAACAATAGAAAATGCTGAATTTTGATTTTTGTAGCCCAAGCTTGGATCAGTAAAAAGTTTTCTCGTAAGAGACTTTAGAAGATTGAAACTTAAAAAATGTCACTTTCATTAATCATGAGAATGAACCGAAGAACCTGGAGAGAGCAGAATAAGGGTACTTTTTCAATCACTTGGAAATTAAACCAACAGTTATTTCTCTCTCTGTTGGCTCTTTTTTTTTTTTTGTGCTCTCTTTCTCTTCCTGTGCATTCTCTCTCCCTGTGCTCTCTCTGTGTGCTTTCTCTGAGTGCTCTCTCTGTGTGTGCTCTATGTGTGTGCTCTCTCTGTGTGTGCTCACTGTGTGCGCTCCCTGTGTGTGCTTCCTTTGTGTGATGTCTCCCTGTTTGCGCTCTCCTTGTGCGCTCTTTGTGTGCTCTACCTTCCTGTTCACTCTTCCTCTCTGTGCACTCTCTATCTCTGTACGCTCTCTCTGTGTGCTTTCTCTGTGTGCACTCCCTGTGTGCACTCTCTGTGTGCGCTCTCCCTGTGCTCTTCCTGTCTGCATTCTCTGTGTCTATGTGTGCTCTCTGTATCTGAGTGCACTTTCTGTGTGCTCTCTCTCTGTTTGCCTGCGTGCTGTCTCTGTATGTGTGCTGTCTCTGATACGTGCTCTGTTTCTGTCTGTGTGGCCTCTCTCTGTGCGGTCTATGTGCTGTATGTGTACTGTCTCTCTCTGTGCTGTCTCTCTCTGTCTCTGTGCTGTCTCGGTCTCTGTGCTGTCTCTGTCTGTGTGCTGTCTCTGTGCTGTCATTGCCTCTGTCTCTCTGAGGTGTAATGGCCGCCCTTACACCAGCTCTCAGGCCCCGCCCTTAATGACAACATGTCCCGCCCCATCAACGACAGAAACGTAACAGACAGATTGCTAATTATTATAGTGTATTCCCTATTCTATTATTAAGGTCACAACATGCTCTGGGCTAAGTTGTTTAAGTTCCTTTATCCCTAGTCACAGGATAGCTTAACCAGAGGGTAGGGCAAGTTGCAGATTGCAGGGCCAAGTAGCAGAGCTTCAGGACAAGTTGCAAAAAATAATTTGTGATTTAAAATATAGTAAATCCCTTCCCTATAAATGAAACACACCATGAATACATGTCTCAAACATAGCATAGCATTATTTTGTAGTGCACATATTTTTATATACTGTTTGCACCAATCACCAAGGGCCACTTAACTTGATAAACATTCATTTCACGCCTTATACCTTCGCTGGGATTGAAAAGGCCAAGATACCAATCCTACCCGCAGATTCTTACGATTCCCTCACAAAGAATTGCTTAGCCGGAGGCTAGGACAAATTACAGATTTCTCCAGACCAAGTTGCTAAGTTTCAGGACAAGTTGCTACCGGTTTCTAGGACAAGGTGCAGAAATTAAATTCTGGTTAAAAAATAATAACACCTTCCCTCTAATTGAAACACACCATACATATGTGTCCCAAACAGAGCTTAATCTTTATTTTTCAGGTCACATATTCATACAGTCAAATTCCCAATGACAATAAGACCCTTCCTTGGGCAAACATACATTTCACACCATATGCTCCTTTTGGACTACCCATGTGTTTTTTCTTTTTTTAAATAAAGTCATTTAGGAACTTGAGGCTATAAAAATATTGACTTTAATTAAGGGTTAGTTTAACATTTGTGTTGTGTTCACTTGATGTTTATATTATGGTGATTAGGGCTTAAAGATATAAAAGGGGGACACAATGGTGGCAGAGGTGGGGAAATTAATGAAACACATATAATAGTTGTCAAACTACGAATTGTCGAGCTTGCAAGTACTGCATCACTTGCAAAGCTCCAACTTCAGCCGAAGGCTTTCGCGAGGGTCCGCATTTGCGGCGGTGGAGGCTCAAAGGCGCCTCACACGCGGTTACAAACACCCACACAAGAGGCACCATTACGACCTAGCAAAAATACGACCGTAACGGCCGAACAGCGCACACCTAAAAACAGTCAAAACACAATAAATACCCACAAAATATAAATACAAATCTTACCCAGAGCAAGGGGGGGCACCCACGACCTCCGCAAGTGAAGTTACATCTCCATTTAAGTCCGAATTCCCGAGTTCAGACACACGAAAATCCCCTAAGTGAGAAAAAAAATGGCAGCCGAAAAAAACGAAAACAAGGCTCAAAGCCCCAGGACTGCCCAGCCACATACAACTTACCCAAGGAGGAATCCAAGATAAGCTCGGAAACCCGTATTTACCCCACGGGATCCGAGATAAGCTCGGAGACCTGCATTAACCCCACATTACCCATCGCAGTGGGGGTCCCGAGCCCCCATCAACCATTAATTAACCCTGTCACTCATGGGTGTCAATATAGACCCCCATAAGCCCCTCATTAACCCTGTCACTCATGGGGGTCAATACAGACCCCCATAAGCCCTTCATTTACCCTGTCACTCATGGGGATCAATACAGACCCCCATAAGCACTTAATTAACTCTTAGTTAACCCCCTCGCTCATGGGGGTCAATACAGACCCCCATAAACCCCTTATTAACCCTGTGACTCATGGGGGTCAATATAGACCACCATAAGCCCCTCATTAACCTTGTCACTCATGGGGGTCAATACAGACCCCCATAAGCCCTTCATTAACCCTGTCACTCATGGGGATCAATACAGACCCCCATAAGCAATTCATTAACCCTGTCACTTATTGAGGTCAATACAGACCCCCATAAGCACTTCATTAACTACCTCACTAATGGGGGTCAATATAGAAAACCATAAGCCCTTCATTAACCCTGTCACTCATGGGGGTCAATACAGACCCTCATAAGCCCTTCATTAACCCTGTCACTTATTGGGGTCAATACAGACCCCCATAAGCACTTCATTAACTACCTCACTAATGGGGGTCAATATAGAAAAACATAAGCCCTTCATTAACCCTGTCACTCATGAGGGACAATACAGACCCCCATAAGCACTTAATTAACCCTTAATTATCCCCCTCGCTATTGGGGGTCAATACAGACCCCCATAAGCCCTTCATTAACCCTGTCACTCATGGGGGTTAATACAGACCTCCATAAGAACCTAATTAACCCCCTCACTCATGTGGGTCAATACAGACCCCCATAAACCTTTAATTAACCCTGTGACTCATAGGCGTCAATATAGACCCCCATAAGCCCTTTATTTACCCTGTCACTCATGGGGGTCAATATAGACCCCCATAAGCCCCTCATTAACCCTGTCACTCATGTGGTTCAATACAGACCCCCATAAGCCCTTCATTAACCCTGTCACTTATTGGGGTCAATACAGACCCCCATAAGCACTTCACGAACTACCTCACTAATGGGGGTCAATATAGAAAACCATAAGCCCTTCATTAACCCTGTCACTCATGGGGGTCAATACAGACCCCCATAAGCCCTTCATTAACCCAGTCACTCATGGAGGTCAATACAGACCTCCATAAGAACTTTATTAACCCCCTCACTCATGGGGGTCAATACAGACCCCCATAAACCCCTAATTAACCCTGTGACTCATGGGGGTCAATATAGACCCCCATAAGCCCTTCATTAACCCTGTCACTCATGGGGGTCAATACAAACCCCTCAAGCCCTTCATTAACCCTGTCATACATGAGGGTCAATACAGACCACCATAAGCACTTAATTAACCCCCTAATTCATGGGGGTCAATACAGACCCACATAAACCCCTAATTAACCATGTCACTCATGGGGGTCAATATAGACCCCCATAAGCCCCTCATTAACCCTGTCACTCAGGGGGTTCAATACAGACCCCCATAAGCCCTTCATTAACCCTGTCACTCATGGGTATCAATACAGATCCCCATAAGCACTTCATTAACTCCCTCACTCATAGGGGTCAATATAGACCCCCATAAGCCGTTCTTTAACCCTGTCACTCATGGGGGTCAATACAGACCCCCATAAGCACTTAATTAACCCTTAATTATCCCCCTCGCTCATGGGGGTCAATACAGACCCCCATAAAACTTTAATTTACCGTTTCACTCATGGGGGTCAACATAGACCCCCATATGCCCTTCATTTACCCTGTCACTCATGGGGGTCAATACAGACTTCCATAAGAACTTAATTAACCCCGTCACTCATGGGGGTCAATACAGACCCCCATTAGCACTTAATTAACCCCTTAACTTATGGGGGTCAATACCGACCCCCATAAACCCCTAATTAAACCTGTCACTCATGGGGGTCAATATAGACCCCCATAATCCCTTCCTAATAAACACTGTCACTCATGGGGGTCAATACAGACCCACATAGGCCTTCATTAACCCGGTCACTCATGGGGTCAATACAGACCCCCATAAGCCCTTCATTAACCCTTTCTCTCATGGGGGTCAATACAGACCCCCATTAGCACTTAATTAACCACTTAACTCATGGGGGTCAATACAGACCCCCATAAACCCCTAATTAACCTTGTCACTCATGGGGGTCAATATAGACCCCCATAAGCCCTTCATTAACCCTATCACTCATGGGGTCAATACAGACCCCCATAAGCTCTTAATAACCCCCTCACTCATGGAGGTCAATATAGACCCCCATAACCCCTTAATTATCTTTGTCACTCATGGTGGTCAATACAGTCCCCCATAAGCCCTTCATTAACCCTGTCACTCATGGGGGTCAATACAGACCCCCATAAGCCATTAATTAACCCTGTCACTCATTGGGGTCAATACAGACCCCCTAAGGCCTTCACTAACCCTGTCACTCATGGGGGTCAATACAGACACCCATAATACATATAATTAACCCTGTCCCTCATGGGGGTCATTACAGACCCACATTATCTCCTAATTAACCATGTCACTCATGGGGGTCAATACAGACCCCCATAAGCTCTTCATTAACCCTGTCACTCATGGAGGTCAATATAGACCCCCATAACCCCTTAATTATCTTTGTCACTCATGGTGGTCAATACAGTCCCCCATAAGCCCTTCATTAACCCTGTCACTCATGGGGGTCAATACAGACCCCCATAAGCCCTTAATTAACCCTGTCACTCATTGGGGTCAATACAGACCCCCTAAGGCCTTCACTAACCCTGTCACTCATGGGGGTCAATACAGACACCCATAATACATATAATTAACCCTGTCCCTCATGGGGGTCATTACAGACCCACATTATCTCCTAATTAACCATGTCACTCATGGGGGTCAATACAGACCCCCATAAGCTCTTCATTAACCCTGTCACTCATGGAGGTCAATATAGACCCCCATAACCCCTTAATTAACTTTGTCACTCATGGTGGTCAATACAGTCCCCCATAAGCCCTTCATTAACCCTGTCACTCAAGGGGGTCAATACAGACCCCCATAAGCCCTTAATTAACCCGGTCACTGATTGGGGTCAATACAGACCCCCTAAGCCCTTCATTAACCCTGTCACTCATGGGGGTCAATACAGACACCCATAATACATATAATTAACCCTGTCACTCATGGGGTCATTACAGACTCACATTATCTCCTAATTAACCATGTCACTCATGGGGGTCAATACAGACCCCCATAAGCTCTTCATTAACCCTGTCACTCATGGAGGTCAATATAGACCCCCATAAGACTTAATTATCTTTGTCACTCATGGTAATCAATACAGACCCCCATAAGCCCTTCATTAACCCTGTCACTCATGGGGGTCAATACAGACCACCATAAGCCCTTTATTAAACCTGTCACTCATGGGGGTCAATACAGACCCCCATAATACATATAATTAACCCTCTCACTCATGGGGGTCAATACAGACCCCCATAAGCCCTTCATTAACCCGGTCACTCATGGGGGTCAATACAGACCCCCATAAGCACTAAATTAACCCCCTCACTCATGGGGGTCAATACAGTCCCCCATAAGCCCTTCATTAACCCTGTCACTCATGGGGTCAATACAGACCCCCATAAGCCCTTCATTTACCTTGCCACTCATGGGGGTCAATACAGATCCCCATAAGCACTTAATTAACACACTAACTCATGGGGGTCAATACAGACCCCCATAAACCCCTAAATAACCCTGTCACTCATGGGGGTCAATACAGACCCCCATTATACATATAATTAACCCTGTCACTCATGGGGGTCAATAAAGACCCAAATAAGCCCATAAATAACCCTGGCACTCATGGAGGTCAATACAGACCCCCATAAACCCTTAATTAACCCCATCACTCATGAGGGTCAATACAGCCCCCCATTAGCACTTAATTAACCCTTTTACTCATGGGACCATCATGACACTAAGTATAAACACTACACTGCACTATACCCCCCCCCCAATAAAACATTAAATATCAGTCAAAACACCCTCTACAGTAACCCCCCACCATTTTAATTACAGAAAATAAAAAAAGAACCCGGTGCATTCAAAGTTTTTCTTTTTATTAAATAAAACATTTTCATAGTGTAGGGCCCCTGCCTCTCCCACACCCTAGCCCATGCTCCCTTGGTCCATTCTAGTACCCTCAGATTTATGACTACCAGGGTCTCCCTCTCTTGTGAGCTTATTAGGTGATCGTGGGATTTTCCTTCCATGTTCTTCATTTCCCCTGTGGTGCACAAACGTTACGTCACACACACTCAACGTCAATAGGGACTCCCTGTAGAGACACACTGCAGGAGAAGAAGAACAAGGAAGGAATTCCCCTAATCGCCCAAACAGTCCACAAGAAAGGGAGACCCTGGCAGTGGTGAGTCTGAGGTGACTAGGAAGGACCAAGTGAGCATGGACTAGGGTGGGGGTGTATTGTGCAATGTATATATATATATTATATATTAAATATATAGCACCAGGGTGGTCGACACCAAAAAAAAAAAAAAACGTGGAGGGGGGTCAAAATGTTTATTCTGCAAAGGGACCCTCCATTCACTAGCTCCACCACTGACCTTATGGATAGGTAAATGACTATTTTGACTGTAAATCAAAGTAATGTATTACAACAGAAAACGCTGGGTAACCTGTAACAACATATATATATATTATTATTTAGATTTTTTATTAGATTTTTATTAGAAGAAGCAAATAGCAGAGAGAGATATCTCTGAATATCACTTATAATAGTTGTGAGTTTGTCGATAACGCAATGTTAAAAGTTACGGGTTGCGCATGCGCAATGAGCCGAATGTGCTCATTGCGGCCTTGCAATGTCCCCGGCCTCCTCCTCTTCTGCCCCGCCCTGGAACAAACGCTCTCTAAAAAAAAAAAAAAACTAACGGGGATCCGCACTCGCGGACCTCGTTGACGCTAATGAGCCACCTACAGAGTTTTCCAGTAGAAAATTGTAATTGGCGGATTCTGATTGCCTGAAAACGCTGTCTATCAAATTCAGCCAATCAGAAGGCGCCAATGTGTGAGCCAATCAGAATGTGATTCACCCCAAAATACAGAATGCGCTGATGCCTTCAGCCAATCACAATGGGATACAGCCCCACAGGGTGATTGGCTGGAGGCATCTGCGCATTCTCATTGGTTGCAGCGACAACAGCCAGTCACAATGGGATACACCCCCACGGAGTGATTGGCTGAAGGCATTTGCGCCTTCTGATTGGCTGTTGTCAATGTCATTCAGTATTACAGCCAATGAGAAGGCACAGATGTCTTCAGCCAATCACCCTGTGGGGGTGTATCCCATCATGGTTGGCTGATGGCAATAAAGCCTTCTGATTGGTTTAAATAAAGATTGACAGGTGCATTATCGAATCAGAGTGGGATTTTAGGGTGTATCTGATTCTGATTGGCTTACACATTGGCGCATTCTGATTGGCTAAATTTCACAGACAGCGTTTTCAGCCAATCAGAAGCCGCCATTGACAATTTTCTTCTGGAAAACTCTGTAGGACGCTCATTAGCGTCGGGGAAGTCAACGAGTGCGGATCTACGTTAGATTTTTTTTTTTTGAGCGCGGATTGTTCCAGGGCCCTGCCGGGGCGGAAGAGGAGGAGGCCGGGGACATCGCGGGGAGGTAAGTACAATGTATATTATGTTTATTTGTTTATTGTATTTTGTTTTATGTTTATATGTATGTTGTACTAATGTACTGTTTTTTTTTTCAACAGGGGCCACGCCGGAGAAGAAAAGAAGGACAGGGACATGCTGGAAAGGCGAGTATAATATTTAGAATGTTTATAATGTTTATTTATTGTATGTAAATGTGTTGTACTATTTTTTTTTCCTTTTTTCCTTCTAGGTTGGTAATGTGAAGGGACATCTGCAAAGGTAAGTGGTCTTACTTATTTTATTTTAGGTTAGAATTAGGGTTTCTGTATGTAAATAGCATTTATTGTATGTAAGATAGGGGTATGTATTATAGATAGATAGGATTTATTGTATATTATATAGTATTTATTGTATGTTAGATAGGGGTATGTATTTTAGATAGTTAGGATTTATTGCATATTATATAGTATTTATTGTGTGTTAGATAAGGGTATGTATTTTAGATAGTTAGGATTTATTGTATATTATATAGTATTTATTGTATGTTAGATAGGGATATGTATTTTAGATAGATAGGATTTATTGTATATTATATAGTATTTATTGTATGTTAGATATGGGTATGTATGTTAAATAGATAGGGGGTATTGTATTTTATTGTATTTGTATTGTATTGTATGTATTCTATATGTATTTCCTTTTCAGGTGTGTAATTTTTTTTTCTGTAATGGGGGGAGGGGGCTGTAATACATTTTTGTTATTTTCTGTAATGTTCCTTTTTTTATTTTTTGTGACTTAGGTTTTTTATTTTCTGTAGAGTGGTGGTTGGGGGATTTATTAGGGGGTAGGTAGGTAGTGTAGGTAGGCAGTGTAGGTGTTAATAGGTTAGTGTAGAGGGGTTTAGTGCAGTGTAGTGTTTGTACTTAGTGTCATGAGGGTACTGGAGAACCCTCATAGCACTTACAGGGTAATGTTAGGCTTCTAACTGTCCCATGAGGGTCTTTAAATTCCCTTATGGGACTAATGGAGTTAAATATAGGCTTATGAGGGTCTGTGTAGACCCCCATAAGAGACTGGGTTAAAATGGTGTAGTGCTTTTACTTTGTGTCATTAGGGTCCTAGATGACCCTCATGGCACTTATGGTGTTATTACATGTGTTCATTAGTGTGTTATAGAGGTCTATATAGTTGAGACACACAGTACACTCACATTGTGTGACTAACAGCATTTCAACACTTTTTTTATTGCCCCGTCATTTTTGACGGGCAAGTTGCTAGTTTTTATATAGTACTTAAAAAATGTACTTGATCAGGCATGTTACTTCCAGGTAAGAAAGCAAAGCTGACTTGTTTAATATTTAATAAAATTAGCAATGGTGCAAGTGTGTATGTTTAGCAATATAATGCAGTATGTTGCCATTCTTTTCTCCAGCAGATCATATTTAGTCTCTCTGTCATTGTCTGTCTTTTTTGGGTACCCACTGCACGTATTCTTTTGATTTCTCTGACTCTGTTTTCCCTTGACCACAACTAGTTTTTGGATTCTGAATCTGTGCTTTTGTCCCAGACCTTGGTTTGCCTCCTGGTCTTTCCACGCTAACACTCCTTTTTCTGGCTACCATTTTCCCCCTGGACCCCGTCATGGTACCCCCTAGTTATTGGGTTTTCACCTGTGTTTTCCTGGTAATCCTGACAGTGAAGATATTGTGGAAGGGCAAGAATAGGAAATAGTTAAGAAATATACATAAGACTGGATATTAATACTATTTTCCTCTCTAGTCATAACTCGACGGAACATCATTAATTTAATTGTGTTTTAATATGTAAAGGAAATGCCATATACTGGCAGCAATATAACTTCCTTTATAAATAAAATAATTGAACTAATTAAATAATTTGGTTAACTAAACATTGTAATTTAATTTAATATTCCCCTCCCTATCTACAGGTAAATAATATTTGTTTTCTGTTTTAAACTGCAATTAATGTGGGTTTAACATTAATAAGTATATGGCAGATGATTTTTGTTCTAATACATGGCAAAAACATGAAGCATACAGTATATGTATTTATATTTATATATATTTATAGTAAATAAATAGTACATTTGTGTTCACATTTGAACGTCTAAAACAAGTTAAAAAAACTTGTTTCATGCCCAGAATTCTGAGAAATACAGTTATTACACTGCATTCTGGGAACCTTGGCAGGCACATGCAAAGGTATCCCTCTTGCAATCCATAACCACATGAAACATAACTTCCCTTAAGCATAGGCCCACTGAAACAGACAGCTTTGAGCAAAGCTAGGGTTGGATTATAAACAAGCTAGGAATCCTACCCAAGTACAGCCATTTAAAGGTTACTGCCTCTCATCAGCATGGGGCCGGTTCCTTAGCTTGTGTTTTATTAAATTAGGATCAGATATTAGTGTCCTGCAAACCTTAAGTACCAATGGACTACCAGGGTCTAGTTGTTTAAAAACAAAATTGATCTTTATCAAAATGTACAGTTCATGATTTAAAAAAGCAATTTTAAACATTAACAGCCTTATTAAATTGCGATTCAGTACATTTAAAAGAGCTCTATATAAGCACATAGCACATTTTTTTTTACAGAAGTTTTTAGTTAGTTAGTTTAACTTCTATCCAAAATGTCACTTTCATTAATCATGAGAATGAACCGAAGAACATGGAGAGAGCAGAATAAGGGTACTTTTTCGATCACTTGATAATAAAACCAAGTTATTTCTCTCTCTGTTGGCTCTTTGTTTGTGTGCTTTCTTTCTCTTCCTGTGCACTCTCTCTCTATGTACTCTCTTTCTCCATGTGTGCTCTCTCCCTGTGCACTCTTTCTCTCTGTGCACTCTCTTTCTCTCTGTGCAATCTCTCTCTCTGTGCTCTCTGTGTGTGCTATATGTGTGTGCTCTTTGTTTGCTCTCTCTGTGAGAGCTCACTGTATGCGCTCCCTGTGTGTGCTTCCTTTGTGCGCTGTCTCCCTGTTTGCTCTCTCCTTGTGCGCTCTTTGTGTGCTCTACCTTCCTGAGCACTCTTCCTCTCTGTGCACTCTCTCTCTCTCTGTACGATTTCTCTATATGCTTTCTCTGTGTGCACTCCCTGTGTGCACTCTCTGTGTGCGCTCTCCCTGTGCTCTTCCTGTCTGCATTCTCTGTGTCTATGTGTGCTCTCTGTGTCTGCGTGTACTTTCCCTTTGCGCTCTCTCTGTTTGCATGCGTGCTGTCTCTGTATGTGTGCTGTCTCTGATACATGCTCTGTTTCTGTCTGTGTGGCCTCTCTCTGTGCGGTCTCTGTGCTGTATGTGTACTGTCTCTCTCTGTGCTGTCTCTCTCGGTCTCTGTGCTGTCTCGGTCTCTGTGCTGTCTCTGTCTGTGTGCTGTCTCTGTGCTTTCATTGCCTCTGTCTCTCTGAGGTGTAATGGCCGCCCTTACACCGGCTCTCAGGCCCAGCTCCTTAATGACAACATGGCCCGCCCCCTCAACGACAGAAACGTAACAGACAGATTGCTAATTATTATAGTGTATTCCCTATTCTATTATTAATGTTACAACATGCTCTGGGCTAAGTTGTTTAAGTTCCTTTATCCCTAGTCACGGGATAGCTTAACCAGAGGGTAGGGCAAGTTGGAGATTGCAGGACCAAGTAGCAGAGCTT
Source organism: Discoglossus pictus (assembly GCA_027410445.1). Taxonomy (NCBI): domain Eukaryota; kingdom Metazoa; phylum Chordata; class Amphibia; order Anura; family Alytidae; genus Discoglossus; species Discoglossus pictus. Next base: position 55,689 of record JAPZIH010000775.1, read on the forward strand.
CAGGGCAAGTTACTGGTCACCAGGAGAAGTTGCAAAAAATAATTTGTGATTTAAAATATAGTAAATCCTTTCCCTATAAATAAAAAACACACCATGAATACATGTCTCAAACATAGCATAGCATTATTTTGTAGTGCACACATTTTTATATACTGTTTGCACCAATCACCAAGTGCCACTTCACTTGATAAACATAAATTTCACGCGTTATACCTTCGCTGGGATTGAAAAGGCCAAGATACCAATCCTACCCGCATATTCTTTTGATTCCCTAACAAAGAATTGCTTAGCCGGAGGCTAGGACAAATTACAGATTTCTCCAGACCAAGTTGCTAAGTTTCAGGACAAGTTGCTACCAGTTTCTAGGACAAGGTGCAGAAATTAAATTCTGGTTAAAAAATAATAACACCTTCCCTCTAAATGAAACACACCATACATATGTGTCCCAAACAGAGCTTAATCTGTATTTTTCAGGTCACATATTCATACAGTAAATTCCCCAATGACAATAAGCCCCTTCCTTGGGCAAACATACATTTCACACCATATGCTCCTTTTGGACTACCCATGTGTTTTTTCTTTTTTTAAATAAAGCCATTTAGGAACTTGAGGCTATAAAAATATTGTCTTTTATTAAGGGTTAGTTTAACATTTGTGTTGTGTTCACTTGATGTTTATATTATGGTGATTAGGGTTAAAGGATATAAAAGGGGGACACAATAATGGCAGAGGAGGGGAAATTAATGAATCACATATAATAGTTATCAAACTACGAATTGTCGAGCTTGCAAGTACTGCGTCCCTCGCAAAGCTCCAACTTCGGCCCAAGGCTCATTGCAGGCCGCAAATGCGGAGGTGGAGGCTCAAAGGCGCCTCACACGCGGTTACAAACACCCACACAAATGGCACCATTACGACCGTAACGGCCGAACAGCGCACACCTAAAAACAGTCAAAACACAATAAATACCCACAAAATATAAATAAAAATCTTACCCAGAGCAGGGGGGGGGGGGGGCACCCACGACCTCCGCAAGTGAAGTTACACCTCCATTTAAGTCTAAATTACCGAGTTCAGACACACGAAAATCCACTAAGTGAGAAAAAAAATTGCAGCCGAAAAAAATGAAAACAAGGCTCAAAGCCCCAGGACTGCCCAGCCACATACAACTTACCCAAGGAGGGATCCAAGATTTGCTCGGAAACCCGCATTAATCCCACAGGATCCGAGATAAGCTCGGACACCTGCATTAACCCCACATTAACCACATCAGTGGGGGTCCCGATCGGACTGGATCGGGGACCCCCGCTGAAATGATAATTCATACAGAGCCCCCATCAACCATTAATTAACCCTGTAACTCATGGGTGTCAATATAGACCCCCATAAGCCCCTCATTAACCCTGTCACTCATGGGGGTCAATACAGACCCCCATAAGCCCTTTATCAACCCTGTCACTCATGGGGGTCAATACAGACCCCCATAAGAACTTCATTAACTCCCTCACTCATGGGGGTCAATATAGACCCCCATAATCCCTTCATTAAACCTGTCACTAACGGGGGTCAATACAGACCCCCATAAGTACTTAATTAACCCTTAATTAACCCCCTCGCTCATGGGGGTCAATACAGACCTCCATAGGAACTTAATTACCCCCCTCATGAATGGGGGTCAATACAGACCCCCATAAGCACTTCATTAACTCCCTCACTCATGGGGGTCAATATAGACCCCCATAGGCCCTTCATTAACCCTTTCACTCATGGGGGTCAATACAGACCCCCATAAGACCTTCATTAACCCTTTCACTCATGGGGGTCAATACAGACCCCCATTAGCACTTAATTAACCCCTTAACTCATGGTGGTCAATACAGACCCCCATAAACCCCTAATTAACCCTGTCACTCATGGGGGTCAATATAGACCCCCATAAGTACTTCATTAACACTGTCACTCATGGGGGTCAATACAGACCCCCATAAGCTCTTAATAACACCCTCACTCATGGAGGTCAATATAGACCCCAATAAGCCCTTAATTAACTTTGTTACTCATGGTGGTCAATACAGACCTTCAAAAGCCCTTCATTAACCCTGTCACTCATGGGGGTCAATACAGACCCACATAAGCCCTAAATTAACGCTTTCACTCATGGGGGTCAATACAGACACCCATAATACATATAATTAACCCGTTCACTCATGGGCTCAATACAGACCCCCATAAGCACTTAATTAATCCCCTCACCCATGGGGGCCAATACAGACCCCCATAAGCCCTTCATTAACCCTCTCACTCATGGGATCAATACAGACCCCCATAAGCCCTTCATTATCCCTTTCACTCATTCGGGTCAGATATCTCTGAATATCACTTATAATAGTTGTCGTAATTGGGAGTTTGTCGATAACGCAATGTTAAAAGTTACGGGTTTGCCCATGCGCAATAAGCTGAAGGTGCTCATTACGGGCCTTGCAATGTCCCTGGCCTCCTCCTCTTCTGCCCCGCCCTGGAACAAACGCTCTCTAAAAAAAAAACTAACGGGGATCCGCACTCGCGAACCTCGTCAACGCTAATGAGCCACCTACAGAGTTTTCCAGTAGAAAATTGTCATTGGAGGATTCTGATTGGCTGAAAACGCTGTCTATCAAATTCAGCCAATCAGAAGGCGCCAATGTGTGAGCCAATCAGAATGGGATTCACCTCAAAATCCAGAATGCACTAATGCCTTCAGCCAATCACAATGGGATACAGCCCCACAGTTTGATTGGCTGGAGGCATCTGCGCTTTCTGATTGGTTGCTGCGACAACAGCCAGTCACAATGGGATACACCCCCACAGAGTGATTGGCTGAAGGCATTTGCGCCTTCTGATTGGTTGTTGTCAATGTCATTCAGTATTACAGCCAATGAGAAGGCACAGATGTCTCCAGCCAATCACCCTGTGGGGGTGTATCCCATCGTGATTGGCTGATGGCAATAAAGCCTTCTGATTGGTTGAGATAAAGATTGACAGGTGCATTATCCAATTAGAGTGGGATTTAGGGTGTATCCCATTCTGATTGGCTCATACATTGGCGCATTCTGATTGGCTAAATTTCACAGACAGCGTTTTCAGCCAATCAGAAGCCGCCATTGACAATTTTCTTCTGGAAAACGCTGTAGGACGCTCATTAGCGTTAGGGAGGTCAACGAGTGCGCATCTCCGTTAGATTTTTTTTTTAGAGCGCGGATTGTTCCAGGGCCCTGCCGGGGCGGAAGAAGAGGAGGCCGGGGACATCGCGGGGAGGTAGGTACAATGTATATTATGTTTATTGTATTTTGTTTTATGTTTATATGTATGTTGTACTAATGTATTGGTTTTTTTTCAACAGGGGCCGCGCCGGAGAAGAAAAGAAGGACTGGGACATGCTGGAAAGGTGAGTATAATATTTAGAATGTTTATAATAGTTACATAGTTACATAGTTACATAGTAATTAAGGTTGAAAAAAGACTTTCAGTCCATTAAGTTCAACCTGTTAAGATCTCCTCTGATCAGCAATATGCGGATTAGTTAATAATTAAATTATTGATTAAATAATTATTAATAGTATAGTATTGGAGGATGAATAAAGAGTTAGTCCATCAAGTTCAACCTTTTTAGATCTCTATTGATCTTTTTAATGTGGACTATTTATTATTATTTGTTAATTGTTATTTGATCCAGAGGAAGGCAAACAGAAAAAAAAACCCCATTGAAACTTTGCCAATTGTCTCATAAGGGAAAAAAAAAGCAAAATTCCTTCCTGACACCAGAAACTGACGATCAAATTTCTCCCTGGATCAATATTCCTTTGCTAGTTATCTAGGATAGCCTTGAATGCCCTCTTTATTCAAAAATATATATAACCCCTTTTTGAAGTTGTCTATCGAATTCGCTGTCACCACCTCCTTTGGTAGAGAATTCCACAGTTTAACCACCCTAACTGTGAAGAACCCTTTTCTTTGTTGAAGGTGAAATCTTTTTTCCTCTAACCTCAAAGGATGTCCTCTTGTCAGTTGAAAATCTCTTGCTACAAAAAGTTCACTTGACAAAGCCTTATATTGACCCTGGATGTATTTATATACCGTAATTATATCTCCTCTTAGACGCCTTTTTTCTAGGGAAAATAAGTTTAATTTGGTTAGTCTTTCTTCATAACTTAGCCCCTCCATTCCCCTTATTAGTTTTGTAGCCCTTCTCTGTACTTTTTCCAGCTCTAAAATGTATTTTTTATCAGGTGGGGCCCAAAATTGTACTCCATATTCCAAATGAGGACGTACTAGAGATTTGTATAGTGGCAGAATTATATCTTCTTCCCTGACTTCTATACCCTTCCTAATACATGCTAATATTTTATTTGCCTTTGCAGCCGCTGCTTGGCTTTGAGCGCTGTTTCCTAGGTGGTTGTCCACGGGTACTCCCAAATCCCTTTCAATATCTGATACCCCTAGATTTGCTCCATTAAGATTATAGATTGCTTGGCTATTGTTCCTTCCCAAATGCATAACCTTACATTTATTTGTATTAAATCTCATCTGCCATTTAGCCGCCCATTTCTCTAATTTATGCAAATTCTTTTGTAGGGAAAGTACATCATTATCTGATTTTATTACCTTGCACAACTTAGTGTCATCAGCAAAAATGGAGACACTACATTTGAGTCCTACTTCAATGTCATTAATAAATATGTTAAAAAGGAGAGGACCTAATACTAAACCCTGAGGAATCCCACTTATTACATTAGACCAATCGGAGTATGTTCCATTCACAACAACCCTTTGCTTCCTGTCTTTTAGCCAGCTCTCGATCCATGAGCAGATATTTACTGCAATTCCTGTATCCTTTAGTTTGCTCACTAGTCTTCCATGTGGCACTGTATCTAATGCCTTTGAAAAATCTAAAAAGACTACATCCACTGAATTGCCCTGATCCAAGTTCCTACTAACCTCCTCATAAAAACTAAATAGATTGGTCTGACACGACCTATCCTTCATAAATCCGTGTTGACTGCTACCTATGATCCTGTTCAAATAGACATATTCTTGTATTCTGTCCCTTATTATCCCTTCTAAAAGCTTCCCAACTACAGAAGTGAGGCTCACTGGTCTATAATTCCCCGGATTTGCTCTAGATCCCTTCTTAAATATAGGTATCACCTCTGCTTTTCTCCAGTCATCTGATAGAGACCCTGTGGTGAGTGAGTCTTGAAAGATTAGATATAATGGTTTGGCTATTACAGAACCCAGCTCCCTCAGTACCCTTGGATGTATTCCATCAGGACCTGGGGCTTTATTAATATTTATTTTGTATTACTTCCTGCGTTAACCAATTATTTAGTAAAGGTAGTGTAGCCCCATTATGTTGTGGTGTCCCAACCACTGGTACCTCCCTTGTGTAAACTGACGAAAAGAACCTATTTAGCTCATCTGCCTTTTCCTGGTCACTAATTATCAGATGGCCTCTGTCACATTGTAATGTTCCTATCAATTCCTTTCTGGCCTTCTTCCCATTAATATATTTAAAAAATATTTTAGGGTTATTTTTCCATTGCAACTGACTTCTCATTTTCTATTTTAGCCAGTCTAATAGCCCTTTTGCAAGACTTGTTGATTTCCTTATAGTCACATAAAGCTGCCTCTGTTCCCTCCTCCTTGTATAATTTAAATGCATATTTCTTTTTCCTCATCATGATCTTTAAGTCATTGTTAAGCCACGTGGGATGTGATTTACTCCTATTCATTTTATTTCCACATGGTACATGCTGATGAGTATGTTTATTTAGTAAGGATTTGAATGTTGTCCATTTATTTTCAGAATTCTTCCCTGTAAGTTCTTTGTCCCAGTCTATATGTTGTATTGCTGCCCGTAGCCCATTAAAGTTAGCCCTTTTAAAATTTAGAGTTTTTGTTGGCCCCTTAAAACTCTGTTTTTTGTATTCAATCTCAAATGAGACTGTGTTGTGATCACTGTTCCCCAAGGGTTCCCCTATTTTTAAATTTGATATTATATCAATATTACTTGTTATGACTAAATCCAAGATGGCCCCATTTCTAGTAGGTTCTTGTATTACCTGGGCCAGATAATGATCCCTGAGTGTACTCAAGAACCTGCTCCCCTTAGCTGAACTGCTGGTCTCATTTATCCAGTTAATTTCAGGGTAATTAAAATCTCCCATTATTAGAACTTGCCCATGCTTAGCTGCATTTCTGATCTGTAACAATAATTGTATTTCCTCACTTTCAGCTATATTTGGGGGTTTATAGCATACTCCCACAAATATGCATTTAGAATTAGCTCCTCCACTATTTAGCTCAACCCACAAAGATTCAATGATGCCGTTAGTGCCAGCATAAATATCTTCTCTGACTATAGGCTTACATTCAGGCTTAACATAAAGACAGATCCCTCCTCCTCTTTTACCATTTCCCATATCTTTCCAAAATAGGTTATAACCATCCAGATTACCAGTCCAGTCATGAGATTCATCCCACCATGTTTCCGTAATTCCTATTAAGCCCCATTTTTCTTGTAATGCTAATATTTCTAGCTCATCCATTTTCCCAGGCAAACTTCTTGCGTTAGCAATCATATACTTTATGTTGCTATGGCTCTGCTGTTGTGAAGTGTCTGCCACTGTATTTGAGGCCCCTATTAATACCTCCCTAGTTTCTATTGTAACCCTCCCCCTTCTCCTCCCCCATGGGTAACTAATTCATCCCTTTCCCTCTCTACCCTATTTACCCCAATACTTCTATATAGTCCCTCCCCCCCACCTACAAGTTTAAAAACTCCCCCAGCCGTTCTACCATCCTCTCCCCTAGCACAAAAGCGCCCTCATCATTAAGGTGCAATCCATCCCTACTGTAGAGATTGTACCCAAGTGAGAAGTCAGTCCAGTTCTCTAAAAACCCAAAACCCTCTGCACTGCACCACTTTTTTAGCCACGCATTAACCTCCCTAAGCTCCTTCTGCCTCCCTGGGCTAGCACGTGGCACTGGTAGTATCTAAGAAAATACTACCTTGGAGGTCCTTGCTTTAAGCTTATTCCCTAATTCTCTAAAATCATTATTTAGGACGCTCCATCTTCCACTAACTTTGTCATTGGTACCAATGTGTACCAAGACCGCCGGTTTATTACCAGCCCCTCCCAATAATTTATCCACCCGATCCACAACATGCCGAACCCGAGCACCTGGGAGACAGCAAACTGTTCAATTGCTGGGATCTGGGTGACAAATTACCCGGTCTACCTTCCTAATAATAGAGTCCCCTACCACCAAAACATGTCTGTTGCTCTGCCTATTCTGCACTCCCTCTCTTCCAGTAGAACTGTTCTCCCGGCTGTTAGAGGGAACAGCTCTATCTGGCATTGCCATTCCTGAATGGACATACCCAACAGTTTCACTCAATCTGGCAAATCTGTTGGTGTTTGCCAACTCAGAACTGGCCTGCCTCCTCCTGTTCCCCCTGATTCCCCTTCTAACTGTAACCCAGCTACCTCCCTGGCCACCCTCACTAGCCCCAGCTCCTCCCTCCATACTAGGCCCAGCTAAACTGTGCTCCGTGAGCACCAACTCCCTTTCCAGTGTGACAATATCATGAAGTGTTGCAATTCTCCTCTCCAGATCTTCAATTTAAGCTCCCAGAGAGGCAACATGCTCACACCTGTCACAGAGGTATGGACCCTGGATCATCTGTTCCAGTAGTGCATACATTTGGCAGGATGTACACTGAGTGAGGTTACCACTGGACTGACTCATGATTATCAGTTACAAAAATACAGTGAGAAAACAAATACCCCTTTTCTTTGGATTTCCTCCTTTTATTTTATCTCCTACACACCAACTAAACTTACACTAGAAATGATTGCAAGCTCCCAAGCTCTCCCTTCCCGTGTTAAAATAGACCCCGCCTACTCGCCTGTACAATGATAAATGAGCACAGGATAGAAAACACTGTCCTGCCCCACAGAACCGATTCAACAGAAAACAACAAAATGCACCCAGATATAACTTACACAGGCCAAGCCACACCCACTCTCAGCTGTATCACTGATTACTGCAACAGGACAGAAAACTGTGCACTGACTTACAGAGCGGATTCAAACCTATAATGTTTATTTATTGTATGTAAATGTGTTGTACATTTTTTTTTCCTTCTAGGTTGGTGATGTGAAGGGACATCTGCAAAGGTAAGTGGTCTTACTTATTTTATTTTAGGTTAGAATTAGGGTTTCTGTATGTAAATAGCATTTATTGTATGTTAGATAGGGGTATGTATTTTAGATAGTTAGGGTTTATTGTATATTATATAGTATTTATTGTATGTTAGATAGGGGTATGTATTTTAGATAGTTAGGATTTATTGTATATTATATAGTATTTATTGTATGTTAGATAGGGATATGTATTTTAGATAGATAGGATTTATTGTATATTATATAGTATTTATTGTATGTTAGATATGGGTATGTATGTTAAATAGATAGGGGGTATTGTATTTTATTGTATTTGTATTGTATTGTATGTATTCTATATGCATTTCCTTTTCAGGTGTGTAATTTTTTTTCTGTAGTGGGGGGAGGGGGCTGTAATAAATTTTTGTTATTTTCTGTAATCTTCCTTTTTTTTATTTTTTGTGACTTAGGTTTTTTATTTTCTGTAGAGTGGTGGTTGGGGGGTTTATTAGGGGGTAGGTAGGTAGTGTAGGTAGGCAGTGTAGGTGTTAATAGGTTAGTGTAGAGGGGTGTTAGTTTAGATTTAATGGTTTATTGGGGTGGGTTAAGTGCAGTGTAGTGTTTGTACTTAGTGTCATGAGGGTACTGGAGAACCCTCATAGCACTTACGGGGTAATGTTAGGCTTCTAACTGTCCCATGAGGGTCTTTAAATACCCTTATGGGACTAATGGAGTTAAATATAGGCTTATGAGGGTCTGTGTAGACCCCCATAAGAGACTGGGTTAAAATGGTGTAGTGCTTTTACTTTGTGTCATTAGGGTCCTGGATGACCCTCATGGCACTTATGGAGTTATTACATGCGTTCATTAGTGTGTTATAGAGGTCTATATAGTTGAGGCACACAGTACACTTGTGTGACTAACAGCATTTCAACACTTTTTTTATTGCCCCGTCATTTTTGATGGGCAAGTTGCTAGTTTTTATATAGTACTTAAAAAATGTACTTGATCAGGCATGTTACTTCCAGGTAAGAAAGCAAAGCTGACTTGTTTAATATTTAATAAAATTAGCAATGGTGCAAGTGTGTATGTTTAGCAATATAATGCAGTAGGTTGCCATTTTTTTCTCCAGCAGATCATATTTATTCTCTCTGTCATTGTCTGTCTTTTTTGGGTACCCATTGCATGTATTCTTTGGATTTCTCTGACTCTGTTTTCCCTTGACCACAACTAGTTTTTGGATTCTGAATCTGTGCTTGTGACCCAGACCTTGGTTTGCCTCCTGGGTATGAACCTGGTCTTTCCACGCTAACACTCCTTTTTCTGGCTACCATTTTGCCCCTGGACCCCGTCATGGTACCCCCTATTTATTGGGTTTTCACCTGTGTTTTCCTGGTAATCCTGACAGTGAAGATATCGTGGAAGGGCAAGAATAGGAAATAGTTAAGAAATATACATAAGACTGGATATTAATACTATTTTCCTCTCTAGTCATAACTCGACGGAACATCATTAATTTAATTTTGTTTAAATATGTAAAGGAAATGCCATATACTGGCAGCAATATAACTTCCTTTATAAATAAAATAATTGAACTAATTAAATAATTTGGTTAACTAAACATTGTAATTTAATTTAATATTCCCTTCCCTATCTACAGGTAAATAATATTTGTTTTCTGTTTTAAACTGCAATTAATGTGGGTTTAACATTAATAAGTATATGGCAGATGATTTTTGTTCTAATACATGGTAAAAACATGAAGCATACAGTATATGTATTTATATTTATATATATTTATAGTAAATAAATAGTACATTTGTGTTCACATTTTAACATCTAAAACAAGTTAAAAAACTTGTTTCATGCCCAGAATTCTGAGAAATACAGTTATTACACTGCATTCTGGGAACCTTGGCAGGCACATGCAAAGGTATCCCTCTTGCAATCCATAACCACATGAAACATAACTTCCCTTAAGCATAGGCCCACTGAAACAGACAGCTTTGAGCAAAGCTAGGGTTGGATTATAAACAAGCTAGGAATCCTACCCAAGTACAGCCATTTAAAGGTTACTGCCTCTCATCAGCATGGGGCCGGTTCCTTAGCTTGTGTTTTATTAAATTAGGATCAGATATTAGTGTCCTGCAAACCTTAAGTACCAATGGACTACCAGGGTCTAGTTGTTTAAAAACAAAATTGATCTTTAACAAAATGTACAGTTCATGATTTAAAAAAGCAATTTTAAACATTAACAGCCTTATTAAATTGCAATTGGGTAAATTTAAAAGGGCTCTATATAAGCACATAGCACATTTTTTTACAGAAGTTTTTAGTTAGTTAGTTTAACTTCTATCCGAATTGTCACTTTCATTAATCATGAGAATGAACCGAAGAACATGGAGAGAGCAGAATAAGGGTACTTTTTCAATCACTTGATAATAAAACCAAGTTATTTCTCTCTCTGTTGGCTCTTGGTTTGTGTGCAATCTTTCTGTGCACTCTCTCTCTATGTACTCTCTTTCTCCATGTGTGCTCTCTCCCTGTGCACTCTCTCTCTCTGTGTGCTCTCTCTGTGTGTGCTCTCTGTGTGTGCTCTATGTGTGTGCTCTTTGTTTGCTCTCTCTGTGTGAGCTCTCTGTTTGCGCTCCCTGTGTGTGCTTCCTTTGTGCGCTGTCTCCCTGTTTGCGCTCTCCTTGTGCACTCTTTGTGAGCTCTCCCTCCCTGTGCACTCTTCCTCTCTGTGCACTCTCTCTCTCTGTAAGCTCTCTCTGTGTGCTTTCTCTGTGTGCTTTCTCTGTGTGCTCTTCCTGTCTGCATTCTCTGTGTCTATGTGTGCTCTCTGTGTCTGCGTGCACTTTCCATGTGCTCTCTCTCTGTTTGCATGCGTGCTGTCTCTGTATGAGTGCTGTCTCTGATATGTGCTCTGTTTCTGTCTGTGTTGCCTCTCTCTGTGCGGTCTCTGTGCTGTATGTCTACTGTCTCTCTCTCTCTGTGCTGTCTCTCTCTTTCTGTGCTGTCTCGGTCTCTGTGCTGTCTGTGTGCTGTCTCAGTGCTGTCATTGCCTCTGTCTCTCTGAGGTGTAATGGCCGCCCTTACCCTGGCTCTCAGGCCCCGCCCCTTAATGACAACATGGCCCGCCCCCTCAATGACAGAAACGTAACAGACAGATTGCTAATTATTATAGTGTACTAGCGACTTGCCGTCAAAAAATTACAGCAATGTGATGTGTATGTTTGTAAAGTTGTTTAGTTATTAATATACATATTTGACAGTTGTAAGTATTGTGATATTAAACATGTATATTTTTGTAAAATGTTCTCTTGGTGAACAATAACTCTTAAAGCATTTTGTATTCAAAGTATTCAAATATGAACAGTTGAACTTTAAATTAATCAGTGTTGTAAAGTTGAGGTAATGGTTTTTTACCTTGCAATTTGTATCTGACGAATTGTTAACTTCAATATACATTGAATCCAGGAAAGCAAAGAGTAAAAACCCTTGTTCAAACGTACACAATTTTAACATGAAGTTTGAAATATATGTAAGTAAGAAACTTGAAAGTATATTTTTTGAAACTTGAACTTTATTATTTGTGTAACTTTGGAACTTGACAAAACATTTTTTGAACTTGGAACATTATAAACAGTAACAAAGTGAATACATTTTTAACATAATTTTGTATTAAAAGTGTTAACAGTTGAATGTTATAACAGTTGAACTTTAAACTTATCAGTATTGTAAACTTGAGGTAATGTTTTTTTAACATGAAATTTCTATCTGAAGAATTGTTAACTTTAATATACATTTTATCCAGAGTTAGACAAACATTAAAAACCCTCCTTTAAACGTACCCAATTTTAACATGAACTTTGTAATATGTTTAAGTCAGAAACTTGAGATATTATTTTTTTAAACTTTAAGTTTCTTATCTGTGTAACTAAGAAACTTGAAAAAGCATTTTTACAACTTGGAACATTATAAACAGTAACATAGTGAATTAATGTTTAAACATAATTTTGTATTAAAAGTATTAACATTTGAATGTAAAAACAGTTGAACTTTAAACTAATCAGTATTAACATGCAATTTCTATCAGAATAATTGTTAACTTCAATATTTATACATTGAATGCAGAGGAAGGCAAACAGTAAAAACTCTCCTTAAAACATACCCAATTAAATTAATTCCTTACTGACCCAATGAACTGGCGATAAACATTAATCCAGGGAGTAATCTTAACATAAAAGACAATATTTACATTGTGACTTAAAACGTGGTTGAGCTGTTAACATGAACTTCGTAATATGTTAAAGTAAAGAACTTGAAAATATTGTTTCCAAACTTGTAACATTAGAAACAGTAACATAGTTAATTAACATTTAAACATAATTTGTCAAAAAATGCAAGGCAAGTATTTTGTGAGGCGAATCATCCATAAATAGTACTTCCATGAATTATGACTGAATTGTTTCTTGTTTTGTATTTTTGAATGCTTTTAAATTTGTTTTGCATGGGTTTTATTTCTTTAATGAAAAGTTATAGTACTTCATAGTAGACAATGTTTTTAGTAAAAATACGTCCATCTTCTAATAAATCACCTTGACTTTCATTCTTTTCAATTTTTTTTTATTTTTTTATTTATTATCTTTATTTATATCGCGCCAACATATTCCGTAGCGCTGTACAGGGGTTGAGTACATAGCAGAAAACAAATTAAACACCTTGTAAAGAATGGAGGGCCCTGTTTTTGAGCATAAAATCAAATGTACATAGAGCTTGTTTCCAAGGCCTGACACAAGATTGAAAACTCGCAAACTTTTCAATGTAAACTTTAATAGCCTGTGGATTTTTGCACCGTGACAACGCAACGTACAATTGACCATGTGCAAATATTGATTCTTCCAAGAAAATACCCACAGATTTGAACGTTTGACCTTGTGATTTATTAATGGTCATGGCAAATGCCATACTAATGGGAAATTGTCTTCTTTGAAGTATAAAAGGGAGACTACTTTTTTTCTTGGTGCTAAGTCTTTTCTTGGTATGAAAACTCTCTCTCGTTTATGGGTCCCAGTTAAAATTTCAGCATCTATAAAATGGTCCTTTAATTGTTGAACAATTAATCTTGTCCCATTGCATAGGCCTTTTTTGGGGTTCATATTTCGCAGTAACATAATAATTGCACCTTTCTTTAGCTTCAATAAATGTGGTGGCATTCCAGAAGGAGTTAGTGAGTTTATGAATTCAGTAGAAAAGTTAACCTGACTTTCATTGTCATCAGCAAGTAAAGAATCAGCACTGTGATAATTTCTTTGTGGTGCATTAATTTTTTTAAAGATTTCATTATTGAAGATTAATGCATCCTTATTTTTACAAGTTAGTATGACTTGGTTGGCAAGCTCGGAATATTCCTGGTTATTTATGCTACCTTCAAATATAGCCGATATAATATCTTGGTGACAAATCATATGAGGTGGGATCTCTACAGTGTCGTCCGGTAAATATGGTATTTTATCTGTTCTGCCTTCTCCAATTTTAATAAGCCAATCATTGAAATCAGTTTGGCCTTCTGATCTCATATTTTGTTGCAGTTGAAGATGGGTAAAATGTTTCCACAGTGTGCTTGACTTTATACAGGTTTCGATAATGTCAGTTCGATTTCCATGTATAACGTCAGGTAATGTTTGTCTAAAATCGCCACCTAACAACATTACCTTTCCACCAAATGGAAAAGTATTGCCAATGACGTCACAAAGCAAACGGTCAATACATTGGAGAGCATAGCATGACATCATTGTGGCCTCATCTATTATAATTAATTTTCATTTGTTCAATTTCTTCGCTTGTCATAATGTCATGCGAACATTTGACACAGAAGTTTCTAAAATAGGCACTGGCAGTTTAAATCCACTATGAACAGTTCTTCCACCTTCTAACAAAAGTGCAGCAATTCCAGTTGGGGCAAACGCCATTGCTATTTGACCTTGTGCTCGTACCGAACTCATTAATAAATTATATAGATAGGTTTTTCCTGATCCGCCAGGTCCATCAAGATAGAAATAACGCTCTGTCACCATGTCATCATCTATTGCATATTTAATGGAATGAAATGCTTGCAATTGTAAGGTATTTAAAGTTGCAAGTCTTTCTTCTGTTCTTTCTGCTTGTAGTTGAATGTCATAGTCTTCAAAGTTTATGTCATCTATAAGACCTGGATCAGGCAAATTAAAACTTGCACAACTTTATCCATGAGTGAAAAATACTTCTTGGATTTCCATTAACGCTTTTAAGTGTGCAGTGGGTTCATTGTATAAAGTCTTCAGCCATATTACTTTTAAATCTCTCCCACAAAGCTAATGCATTTGGAGCATTTGAGAAGATACAAATAAATGCAAATTGTTCTCTCATCTGCCGTGGCATTTGACATTGTGCTGCTTCTTCTAAACATCTTTCCCACTCTGTATCCTCAGCGAGTAAGTTTCTATGTCTTGCAGCTAAATGGAAGGATTCATATACAATGTCATTAACAGTTCTTAAGTGTTCAAAACTTTGTGCTCCAGGAACATTTAAAAGTAATATCCGTAAGCAAAAACGTTCAACATCTCTTGGACTGTCTGTGTAAATTCTTGGGATTATTTTATTGCCTCTGATTTTTCTTGGTCTCCATAATCCATTCACTAAAACATAGAGATATGGAATTTCAATATATAAGAATTGTGTTGCTTGTGAATCTGTGGAATTTAATTCAAACCATGCAGTTAGTGTAGTGTGACGATCTTCACTTTGGGCCAATGCATTCATTTCATTTCCAGCATGGAAATACACTAAATGTCTTTGTGGCAAATGTATTGCTAATCTATATACTGCATGTGATCTATCATGCATTTCAAATTTTAAAAGCTGCCACATAGCTTCTGGCGCACTGACATAGCGAGCATCTACACGAGATGCAAGTTCATCATGTACTAACTCACTACTTTCAGGGTTGTCTGCCCTTTTGACGACTACAGTAGCTGCATCGTAGCCTTTGTAAATATATTTATAGACATATTTAATGGATTTGATGGAAGTGCAGGCTTCTACGTTGATGTGGGCGTTGTACTTCATGAGTAAATGTGGATTGTCGGGTACTACATATCTATTGTCAACTTTTTCCCCACAAATAATGGCACTATCTCCTTCTCTTCTTTTATAAAGTGGATAGCCATCACAATTGGCATAGGTTTTGTCTCTATAATCTTTTGGAAATTCTTTTGAACATTTATTATTTTCCATACATGGTGATTGTGGATTAAGCTCACCACAGGGTCCACGAATCATGAGATGAGTAACAATCTCATATAGTCTACCATATAGTTCTGGATCTGGTAGTTCAGCAACAATGACTGCATCCACTTTGTCAGAAGTATCTAATTTATATTTTTCTTGAAGTATTATCAGAAGATGTGCATGTGGAAGTCCTCTTTTTTTAAAATTCAATGGTATATACATAAGCAAGATATTTGCCAAATAACTGACTGATAGTGATGTCACGTATTAATTCATTTAATTTAATCTTAAAAACTCTGGCTACTAAATCTGGTCTATCGGAAGCACTTTGTCCAAGAAGTAAATTTTGTGTAATTTCTGGCCATTGTGGATTACATGTAAATGTAAGAAATAAATCGGGTTTGACAAATTTGGTGACAATAGCCATAGCATCATTGTATCTTTCTCTCATATTTTGAGGAGATCCTTGAAAGGAAGATGGTAAAATGATGGCTTTGCCAGCTGTCATGTCTCTGCTTGTAGCCACGTCAGCAACATAGTCCATGAGTCCAGAATATTGTTCTACACGTAGTTTATCTTGTTGATATTTTATAAAGTTTAAATAATTGGCCTCAACTTGCAAATAGGAATCAATAATCCATTGTTGTGTTAGTTTTCCACCACATAAAATTGGATTAAATGTATTTCGAATGGCAATTTGAGCTACTTTAAATTCAAGCATAGAAACATTATTTCGGATTCTGGCTTTAGCATTTGGTTAACTTGGAATTTTAATTTTGGTTGCCAACCTGCCTCTCCGTGTGGGAAAAAAATAGGATATGTCATTGGATCTAAATTTGGACTTAAGATACTCATATTAATGAACGGTTGCTCCTCATTTCTGGGATATATTCTAATATCTCTTTGAAATGGTGGTTTTCCTTTATCATTTTGAAACACCATTGCAACCTCATTTGATGTTGGCGTTATAACGATGTTTATCAGTATGTCTGTCTCTTTTAAGCACCATATTAACCTTTGGCATTGGTAATTGATGTCTATGTGCATGAAGTTGTTGTTCATTTTCTACTTCTGCCAATTTTTATAAGCTTTACTGTAGGGGTTATTGTCCATAATGTTATTTAGCTCTATAAAAACAGTGGGTAAGCATTTTTTATTTTCTTCCAGCTGCATAGGTTGGTCAACAGCTTCCATTGTATCTAGGACATATAGTTGAGCAAATTTTCTTTGCTCTCCTTCCTCTGGATGTTAATGGGAAGTCCGATGATAAATTTGTCCTTGGACTTTAAAACAGTAAGGACCATGTCCTGGTACATTAGCAGCTAATGTTGCCCCCATAGATGCAAAGGATATGGCACTATTGTAGGATCTTATGTTTGTCTTAAAATTTTTGTAGTTTGGAAAAGTAGGTTCAGTCATTATGTTTTGTAAATAGATTGGAAATTCTTTTCTTTGTGGAAGTTTGAACTTGCCTTTTTGACAGCAACTAATGAATTGGCCATCTCTGGGTCTCTCCTGTTTAAAATAATAAGCCTCACAAAACTGACATTGAGTAGTCATGTCCCCACAACTATGAACCTCTACAGCTAAATACTTGAGTAAAGGACAATTTGCAAAGCATAAAGCAAATTGACTTTCATATTCATCAGGTGAAATGTCATGTGATGTTTCAACAACTGGTTCTAAATGCTTTGTTTTTTTCGTGGCTTTTCTTGGTATATGTTGTACTGGTTTTGGTGAAATGTCATGTAATGTTTCAGGAACAGGTTCTAAATGCTTTGTTTTTTTCAAGGCTTTTTTTGGTATCTCTTTTATTTTTTCTGGTAAAATGTCATCTGATGTTTGAGGAACAGGTTGTAAATGCTTTATTTGCTTGGTAGTTTTTTTTTGGCGTATCTTTCATTTTTGCAGCTGATAGTCTTTTGCTTGCAAGTCTTTTGCGTTCTTTTTCTCGTCGAATCTCCTCTGGTGTCTGCTGGGCAGCCCATCTCTCTTGTCTTTCTCTAGTTTGACGTCTTTTCTTCTCTTGTTTGCTCTCGTTAGTAGCCATGTTAATCTATAAAGCAAAACAATGAAATGTAATTGGGTATATTGAAATTTGGAATTACTGTTAAACATTATTGTCCATAATAGACAAATAAGAGGTAAATCATTAATGTGTCTGTTATATTTTGTTTTAAGTTATAGGGCCTCATTGAATAGCAATTTGGCCAATTCAATACTGCTGTAAATAGGCAGATAACATATTTTTTTGAAAGCAGTTTTTAGTTATTGAAAACCTTGTTTGTGGATAGATGTTTAACAACTAAAAACTTCTTTAATAAAAAAAGTGATGTGGTTATTTACACATGTATTGAATTGGGCAAATTGCAATTGAATAAGGGACATAGTTATTGCTTGTTCTTTTTTTTTTTTTCTTGTGACACGGATGCAGATTAAACATATTTATTTAGTTTTCTCCTTTTTTACTTATTATACTGTACCTGGGTTGAAGTGTGATTTCAATCAGAATGTTTGTTGGTCCTCTGTTGAAAGTCTTTGTCCGATGGTGTGGTCCTCTGTTGAAAGTCCTCGTCCGATGTTGTGGTCCTCGGTTGAAAGTCCTGTTTTGTGCCCACCACTTTTGGTATGCTTATTTAGGCTTCTTTGTAAGGCTTATAGGTTCTTAAACATTAAAGAAAAACATTAAGTTAGTTTGCTATGTGTTTGTGTGAGTTTTGGTACAATCCTGTTTTGTGCCCACCACTTTTGGTATGCTTATTTAGGCTTCTTTGTAAGGCTTATAGGTTCTTAAACATTAAAGAAAAATATTAATTTAGTTTGCTTTGTGTTTGTGTGAGTTTTGGTACAATCCTTTTTCGTGCCCACCACTTTTGGTATGCTTATTTAGGCTTCTTTGTAAGGTTTATAGGTTCTTCAACATTAAAGAAGAATATTAATTTAGTTTGCTATGTGTTTGTCGGAATTTTGGTACAATCCTGTTTTGTGCCCACCACTTTTGGTATGCTTATTTAGGCTTCTTTGTAAGGCTTATAGGTTCTTAAACATTAAAGAAGAATATTAATTTAGTTTGCTATGTGTTTGTGTGAGTTTTGGTTCAATCCTGTTTTGTGCCCACCACTTTTGTTATGCTTATTTAGGCTTCTTTCTAAGGCTTATAGGTTGTTAAACATTAAAGAAGAATATTAATTTAGTTTGCTATGTGTTTGTGTGAGTTTTGGTACAATCCTGTTTTGTGCCCACCACTTTTGGTATGCTTATTTAGGCTTCTTTGTAAGGCTTATAGGTTCTTAAACATTAAAGAAGAATATTAATTTAGTTTGCTATGTGTTTGTCGGAATTTTGGTACAATCCTGTTTTGTGCCCACCACTTTTGGTATGCTTATTTAGGCTTCTTTGTAAGGCTTATAGGTTCTTAAACATTAAAGAAAAACATTAAGTTAGTTTGCTATGTGTTTGTGTGAGTTTTGGTACAATCCTGTTTTTTGTGCCCACCACTTTTGGTATGCTTATTTAGGCTTCTTTGTAAGGCTTATAGGTTCTTAAACATTAAAGAAAAATATTAATTTAGTTTGCTTTGTGTTTGTGTGAGTTTTGGTACAATCCTTTTTCGTGCCCACCACTTTTGGTATGCTTATTTAGGCTTCTTTGTAAGGTTTATAGGTTCTTCAACATTAAAGAAGAATATTAATTTAGTTTGCTATGTGTTTGTGTGAATTTTGGTACAATCCTGTTTTGTGCCCACCACTTTTGGTATGCTTATTTAGGCTTCTTTGTAAGGCTTATAGGTTCTTAAACATTAAAGAATAATATTAATTTAGTTTGCTATGTGTTTGTGTGAGTTTTGGTTCAATCCTGTTTTGTGCCCACCACTTTTGTTATGCTTATTTAGGCTTCTTTCTAAGGCTTATAGGTTGTTAAACATTAAAGAAGAATATTAATTTAGTTTGCTATGTGTTTGTGTGAGTTTTGGTACAATCCTGTTTTGTGCCCACCACTTTTGGTATGCTTATTTAGGCTTCTTTGTAAGGCTTATAGGTTCTTAAACATTAAAGAAGAATATTAATTTAGTTTGCTATGTGTTTGTCGGAATTTTGGTACAATCCTGTTTTGTGCCCACCACTTTTGGTATGCTTATTTAGGCTTCTTTGTAAGGCTTATAGGTTCTTAAACATTAAAGAAAAACATTAAGTTAGTTTGCTATGTGTTTGTGTGAGTTTTGGTACAATCCTGTTTTGTGCCCACCACTTTTGGTATGCTTATTTAGGCTTCTTTGTAAGGCTTATAGGTTCTTAAACATTAAAGAAAAATATTAATTTAGTTTGCTTTGTGTTTGTGTGAGTTTTGGTACAATCCTTTTTTGTGCCCACCACTTTTGGTATGCTTATTTAGGCTTCTTTGTAAGGTTTATAGGTTCTTCAACATTAAAGAAGAATATTAATTTAGTTTGCTATGTGTTTGTCGGAATTTTGGTACAATCCTGTTTTGTGCCCACCACTTTTGGTATGCTTATTTAGGCTTCTTTGTAAGGCTTATAGGTTCTTAAGCATTAAAGAAAAATATTAATTTAGTTTGCTATGTGTTTGTGTGAGTTTTGGTTCAATCCTGTTTTGTGCCCACCACTTTTGTTATGCTTATTTAGGCTTCTTTCTAAGGCTTATAGGTTGTTAAACATTAAAGAAGAATATTAATTTAGTTTGCTATGTGTTTGTGTGAGTTTTGGTACAATCCTGTTTTGTGCCCACCACTTTTGGTATGCTTATTTAGGCTTCTTTGTAAGGTTTATAGGTTCTTCAACATTAAAGAAGAATATTAATTTAGTTTGGTATGTGTTTGTGTGAGTTTTGGTTCAGTCCTGTTTTGTGTCCACCACTTTTGTTATGCTTATTTAGGCTTCTTTGTAAGGCTTATAGGTTCTTCAACATTAAAGAAGAATATTAATTTAGTTTGCTATGTGTTTGTCGGAATTTTGGTACAATCCTGTTTGTGCCCACCACTTTTGGTATGCTTATTTAGGCTTCTTTGTAAGGCTTATAGGTTCTTAAACATTAAAGAAGAATATTAATTTAGTTTGCTATGTGTTTGTGTGAGTTTTGGTACAATCCTGTTTTGTGCCCACCACTTTTGGTATGCTTATTTAGGCTTCTTTGTAAGGCTTATAGGTTCTTAAGCATTAAAGAAAAATATTAATTTAGTTTACTATGTGTTTGTGTGAGTTTTGGTTCAATCCTGTTTTGTGTCCACCACTTTTGTTATGCTTATTTAGGCTTCTTTCTAAGGCTTATATGTTGTTAAACATTAAAGAAGAATATTAATTTAGTTTGCCATGTGTTTGTGTGAGTTTTGGTACAATCCTGTTTTGTGCCCACCACTTTTAGTATGCTTATTTAGGCTTCTTTGTAAGGTTTATAGGTTCTTAAGCATTAAAGAAAAATATTAATTTAGTTTGCTATGTGTTTGTTTGAGTTTTGGTTCAATCCTGTTTTGTGTCCACTGCTTTTGTTATGCTTATTTAGGCTTCTTTTTAAGGCTTATATGTTGTTAAACATTAAAGAAGAATATTAATTTAGTTTGCCATGTGTTTGTGTGAGTTTTGGTACAATCCTGTTTTGTGCCCATCACTTTTGGTATGCTTATTTAGGCTTCTTTCTAAGGCTTATATGTTGTTAAACATTAAAGAAGAATATTAATTTAGTTTGCCATGTGTTGTGTGAGTTTTGGTACAATCCTGTTTTGTGCCCACCACTTTTAGTATGCTTATTTAGGCTTCTTTGTAAGGTTTATAGGTTCTTAAGCATTAAAGAAAAATATTAATTTAGTTTGCTATGTGTTTGTTTGAGTTTTGGTTCAATCCTGTTTTGTGTCCACTGTAAGGCTTATAGGTTCTTCAACATTAAAGAAGAATATTAATTTAGTTTGCTATGTGTTTGTCGGAATTTTGGTACAATCCTGTTTTGTGCCCACCACTTTTGGTATGCTTATTTAGGCTTCTTTGTAAGGCTTATAGGTTCTTAAACATTAAAGAAAAACATTAAGTTAGTTTGCTATGTGTTTGTGTGAGTTTTGGTACAATCCTGTTTTGTGCCCACCACTTTTGGTATGCTTATTTAGGCTTCTTTGTAAGGCTTATAGGTTCTTAAACATTAAAGAAAAATATTAATTTAGTTTGCTTTGTGTTTGTGTGAGTTTTGGTACAATCCTTTTTCGTGCCCACCACTTTTGGTATGCTTATTTAGGCTTCTTTGTAAGGTTTATAGGTTCTTCAACATTAAAGAAGAATATTAATTTAGTTTGCTATGTGTTTGTCGGAATTTTGGTACAATCCTGTTTTGTGCCCACCACTTTTGGTATGCTTATTTAGGCTTCTTTGTAAGGCTTATAGGTTCTTAAGCATTAAAGAAAAATATTAATTTAGTTTGCTATGTGTTTGTGTGAGTTTTGGTTCAATCCTGTTTTGGGCCCACCACTTTTGTTATGCTTATTTAGGCTTCTTTCTAAGGCTTATAGGTTGTTAAACATTAAAGAAGAATATTAATTTAGTTTGCTATGTGTTTGTGTGAGTTTTGGTACAATCCTGTTTTGTGCCCACCACTTTTGGTATGCTTATTTAGGCTTCTTTGTAAGGCTTATAGGTTCTTCAACATTAAAGAAGAATATTAATTTAGTTTGCTATGTGTTTGTCGGAATTTTGGTACAATCCTGTTTTGTGCCCACCACTTTTGGTATGCTTATTTAGGCTTCTTTGTAAGGCTTATAGGTTCTTAAACATTAAAGAAAAACATTAAGTTAGTTTGCTATGTGTTTGTGTGAGTTTTGGTACAATCCTGTTTTGTGCCCACCACTTTTGGTATGCTTATTTAGGCTTCTTTGTAAGGCTTATAGGTTCTTAAACATTAAAGAAAAATATTAATTTAGTTTGCTTTGTGTTTGTGTGAGTTTTGGTACAATCCTTTTTCGTGCCCACCACTTTTGGTATGCTTATTTAGGCTTCTTTGTAAGGTTTATAGGTTCTTCAACATTAAAGAAGAATATTAATTTAGTTTGCTATGTGTTTGTCGGAATTTTGGTACAATCCTGTTTTGTGCCCACCACTTTTGGTATGCTTATTTAGGCTTCTTTGTAAGGCTTATAGGTTCTTAAGCATTAAAGAAAAATATTAATTTAGTTTGCTATGTGTTTGTGTGAGTTTTGGTTCAATCCTGTTTTGGGCCCACCACTTTTGTTATGCTTATTTAGGCTTCTTTCTAAGGCTTATAGGTTGTTAAACATTAAAGAAGAATATTAATTTAGTTTGCTATGTGTTTGTGTGAGTTTTGGTACAATCCTGTTTTGTGCCCACCACTTTTGGTATGCTTATTTAGGCTTCTTTGTAAGGTTTATAGGTTCTTCAACATTAAAGAAGAATATTAATTTAGTTTGGTATGTGTTTGTGTGAGTTTTGGTTCAGTCCTGTTTTGTGTCCACCACTTTTGTTATGCTTATTTAGGCTTCTTTGTAAGGCTTATAGGTTCTTCAACATTAAAGAAGAATATTAATTTAGTTTGCTATGTGTTTGTCGGAATTTTGGTACAATCCTGTTTGTGCCCACCACTTTTGGTATGCTTATTTAGGCTTCTTTGTAAGGCTTATAGGTTCTTAAACATTAAAGAAAAACATTAAGTTAGTTTGCTATGTGTTTGTGTGAGTTTTGGTACAATCCTGTTTTGTGCCCACCACTTTTGGTATGCTTATTTAGGCTTCTTTGTAAGGCTTATAGGTTCTTAAGCATTAAAGAAAAATATTAATTTAGTTTACTATGTGTTTGTGTGAGTTTTGGTTCAATCCTGTTTTGTGTCCACCACTTTTGTTATGCTTATTTAGGCTTCTTTCTAAGGCTTATATGTTGTTAAACATTAAAGAAGAATATTAATTTAGTTTGCCATGTGTTTGTGTGAGTTTTGGTACAATCCTGTTTTGTGCCCAC
The DNA here is from genome assembly GCA_027410445.1 of Discoglossus pictus. Taxonomy (NCBI): domain Eukaryota; kingdom Metazoa; phylum Chordata; class Amphibia; order Anura; family Alytidae; genus Discoglossus; species Discoglossus pictus. Next base: position 79,128 of record JAPZIH010000775.1, read on the forward strand.
CACTTTTGGTATGCTTATTTAGGCTTCTTTGTAAGGTTTATAGGTTCTTAAGCATTAAAGAAAAATATTAATTTAGTTTGCTATGTGTTTGTTTGAGTTTTGGTTCAATCCTGTTTTGTGTCCACTGCTTTTGTTATGCTTATTTAGGCTTCTTTTTAAGGCTTATATGTTGTTAAACATTAAAGAAGAATATTAATTTAGTTTGCCATGTGTTTGTGTGAGTTTTGGTACAATCCTGTTTTGTGCCCATCACTTTTGGTATGCTTATTTATGCTTCTTTGTAAGGCTTATATGTTGTTAAACATTAAAGAAGAATATTAATTTAGTTTGCCATGTGTTGTGTGAGTTTTGGTACAATCCTGTTTTGTGCCCACCACTTTTAGTATGCCTATTTAGGCTTCTTTGTAAGGTTTATAGGTTCTTAAGCATTAAAGAAAAATATTAATTTAGTTTGCTATGTGTTTGTTTGAGTTTTGGTTCAATCCTGTTTTGTGTCCACTGCTTTTGTTATGCTTATTTAGGCTTCTTTTTAAAGGCTTATATGTTGTTAAACATTAAAGAAGAATATTAATTTAGTTTGCCATGTGTTTGTGTGAGTTTTGGTACAATCCTGTTTTGTGCCCACCACTTTTGGTATGCTTATTTAGGCTTCTTTCTAAGGCTTATAGGTTCTTAAACATTAAAGAAGAATATTAATTTAGTTTGCCATGTGTTTGTGTGAGTTTTGGTACAATCCTGTTTTGTGCCCACCACTTTTGGTATGCTTATTTAGACTTCTTTGTAAGGCTTATAGGTTCTTAAACATTAAAGAAGAATATTAATTTAGTTTGCTATGTGTTTGTGTGAGTTTTGGTACAATCCCGTTTTGTGCCCACCACTTTTGGTATGCTTATTTAGGCTTCTTTGTAAGGTTTATAGGTTCTTAAACATTAAAGAAGAATATTAATTTAGTTTGCTATGTGTTTGTGTGAGTTTTGGTACAATACTGTTTTGTGCCCACCACTTTTGGTATGCTTATTTAGTCTTCTTTGTAAGGCTTATAGGTTCTTAAACATTAAAGAAGAATATTAATTTAGTTTGCTATGTGTTTGTCGGAATTTTGGTACAATCCTGTTTTGTGCCCACCACTTTTGGTATGCTTATTTAGGCTTCTTTGTAAGGCTTATAGGTTCTTAAACATTAAAGAAAAACATTAAGTTAGTTTGCTATGTGTTTGTGTGAGTTTTGGTACAATCCTGTTTTGTGCCCACCACTTTTGGTATGCTTATTTAGGCTTCTTTGTAAGGTTTATAGGTTCTTAAACATTAAAGAAAAATATTAATTTAGTTTGCTTTGTGTTTGTGTGAGTTTTGGTACAATCCTTTTTCGTGCCCACCACTTTTGGTATGCTTATTTAGGCTTCTTTGTAAGGTTTATAGGTTCTTCAACATTAAAGAAGAATATTAATTTAGTTTGCTATGTGTTTGTCGGAATTTTGGTACAATCCTGTTTTGTGCCCACCACTTTTGGTATGCTTATTTAGGCTTCTTTGTAAGGCTTATAGGTTCTTAAACATTAAAGAAGAATATTAATTTAGTTTGCTATGTGTTTGTGTGAGTTTTGGTTCAATCCTGTTTTGTGCCCACCACTTTTGTTATGCTTATTTAGGCTTCTTTCTAAGGCTTATAGGTTGTTAAACATTAAAGAAGAATATTAATTTAGTTTGCTATGTGTTTGTGTGAGTTTTGGTACAATCCTGTTTTGTGCCCACCACTTTTGGTATGCTTATTTAGGCTTCTTTGTAAGGCTTATAGGTTCTTCAACATTAAAGAAGAATATTAATTTAGTTTGCTATGTGTTTGTCGGAATTTTGGTACAATCCTGTTTTGTGCCCACCACTTTTGGTATGCTTATTTAGGCTTCTTTGTAAGGCTTATAGGTTCTTAAACATTAAAGAAAAACATTAAGTTAGTTTGCTATGTGTTTGTGTGAGTTTTGGTACAATCCTGTTTTTTGTGCCCACCACTTTTGGTATGCTTATTTAGGCTTCTTTGTAAGGCTTATAGGTTCTTAAACATTAAAGAAAAATATTAATTTAGTTTGCTTTGTGTTTGTGTGAGTTTTGGTACAATCCTTTTTCGTGCCAACCACTTTTGGTATGCTTATTTAGGCTTCTTTGTAAGGTTTATAGGTTCTTCAACATTAAAGAAGAATATTAATTTAGTTTGCTATGTGTTTGTCGGAATTTTGGTACAATCCTGTTTTGTGCCCACCACTTTTGGTATGCTTATTTAGGCTTCTTTGTAAGGCTTATAGGTTCTTAAACATTAAAGAAAAATATTAATTTAGTTTGCTATGTGTTTGTGTGAGTTTTGGTTCAATCCTGTTTTGTGCCCACCACTTTTGTTATGCTTATTTAGGCTTCTTTCTAAGGCTTATAGGTTGTTAAACATTAAAGAAGAATATTAATTTAGTTTGCTATGTGTTTGTGTGAGTTTTGGTACAATCCTGTTTTGTGCCCACCACTTTTGGTATGCTTATTTAGGCTTCTTTGTAAGGCTTATAGGTTCTTCAACATTAAAGAAGAATATTAATTTAGTTTGCTATGTGTTTGTCGGAATTTTGGTACAATCCTGTTTTGTGCCCACCACTTTTGGTATGCTTATTTAGGCTTCTTTGTAAGGCTTATAGGTTCTTAAACATTAAAGAAAAACATTAAGTTAGTTTGCTATGTGTTTGTGTGAGTTTTGGTACAATCCTGTTTTGTGCCCACCACTTTTGGTATGCTTATTTAGGCTTCTTTGTAAGGCTTATAGGTTCTTAAACATTAAAGAAAAATATTAATTTAGTTTGCTTTGTGTTTGTGTGAGTTTTGGTACAATCCTTTTTCGTGCCCACCACTTTTGGTATGCTTATTTAGGCTTCTTTGTAAGGTTTATAGGTTCTTCAACATTAAAGAAGAATATTAATTTAGTTTGCTATGTGTTTGTCGGAATTTTGGTACAATCCTGTTTTGTGCCCACCACTTTTGGTATGCTTATTTAGGCTTCTTTGTAAGGCTTATAGGTTCTTAAGCATTAAAGAAAAATATTAATTTAGTTTGCTATGTGTTTGTGTGAGTTTTGGTTCAATCCTGTTTTGGGCCCACCACTTTTGTTATGCTTATTTAGGCTTCTTTCTAAGGCTTATAGGTTGTTAAACATTAAAGAAGAATATTAATTTAGTTTGCTATGTGTTTGTGTGAGTTTTGGTACAATCCTGTTTTGTGCCCACCACTTTTGGTATGCTTATTTAGGCTTCTTTGTAAGGTTTATAGGTTCTTCAACATTAAAGAAGAATATTAATTTAGTTTGGTATGTGTTTGTGTGAGTTTTGGTTCAGTCCTGTTTTGTGTCCACCACTTTTGTTATGCTTATTTAGGCTTCTTTGTAAGGCTTATAGGTTCTTCAACATTAAAGAAGAATATTAATTTAGTTTGCTATGTGTTTGTCGGAATTTTGGTACAATCCTGTTTGTGCCCACCACTTTTGGTATGCTTATTTAGGCTTCTTTGTAAGGCTTATAGGTTCTTAAACATTAAAGAAAAACATTAAGTTAGTTTGCTATGTGTTTGTGTGAGTTTTGGTACAATCCTGTTTTGTGCCCACCACTTTTGGTATGCTTATTTAGGCTTCTTTGTAAGGCTTATAGGTTCTTAAGCATTAAAGAAAAATATTAATTTAGTTTACTATGTGTTTGTGTGAGTTTTGGTTCAATCCTGTTTTGTGTCCACCACTTTTGTTATGCTTATTTAGGCTTCTTTCTAAGGCTTATATGTTGTTAAACATTAAAGAAGAATATTAATTTAGTTTGCCATGTGTTTGTGTGAGTTTTGGTACAATCCTGTTTTGTGCCCACCACTTTTAGTATGCTTATTTAGGCTTCTTTGTAAGGTTTATAGGTTCTTAAGGATTAAAGAAAAATATTAATTTAGTTTGCTATGTGTTTGTTTGAGTTTTGGTTCAATCCTGTTTTGTGTCCACTGCTTTTGTTATGCTTATTTAGGCTTCTTTTTAAGGCTTATATGTTGTTAAACATTAAAGAAGAATATTAATTTAGTTTGCCATGTGTTTGTGTGAGTTTTGGTACAATCCTGTTTTGTGCCCATCACTTTTGGTATGCTTATTTAGGCTTCTTTCTAAGGCTTATATGTTGTTAAACATTAAAGAAGAATATTAATTTAGTTTGCCATGTGTTGTGTGAGTTTTGGTACAATCCTGTTTTGTGCCCACCACTTTTAGTATGCTTATTTAGGCTTCTTTGTAAGGTTTATAGGTTCTTAAGCATTAAAGAAAAATATTAATTTAGTTTGCTATGTGTTTGTTTGAGTTTTGGTTCAATCCTGTTTTGTGTCCACTGCTTTTGTTATGCTTATTTAGGCTTCTTTTTAAGGCTTATATGTTGTTAAACATTAAAGAAGAATATTAATTTAGTTTGCCATGTGTTTGTGTGAGTTTTGGTACAATCCTGTTTTGTGCCCACCACTTTTGGTATGCTTATTTAGGCTTCTTTCTAAGGCTTATAGGTTCTTAAACATTAAAGAAGAATATTAATTTAGTTTGCCATGTGTTTGTGTGAGTTTTGGTACAATCCTGTTTTGTGCCCACCACTTTTGGTGTGCTTATTTAGACTTCTTTGTAAGGCTTATAGGTTCTTAAACATTAAAGAAGAATATTAATTTAGTTTGCTATGTGTTTGTGTGAGTTTTGGTACAATCCCGTTTTGTGCCCACCACTTTTGGTATGCTTATTTAGGCTTCTTTGTAAGGCTTATAGGTTCTTAAGCATTAAAGAAAAATATTAATTTAGTTTGCTATGTGTTTGTGTGAGTTTTGGTTCAATCCTGTTTTGTGCCCACCACTTTTGTTATGCTTATTTAGGCTTCTTTCTAAGGCTTATAGGTTGTTAAACATTAAAGAAGAATATTAATTTAGTTTGCTATGTGTTTGTGTGAGTTTTGGTACAATCCTGTTTTGTGCCCACCACTTTTGGTATGCTTATTTAGGCTTCTTTGTAAGGCTTATAGGTTCTTCAACATTAAAGAAGAATATTAATTTAGTTTGCTATGTGTTTGTCGGAATTTTGGTACAATCCTGTTTTGTGCCCACCACTTTTGGTATGCTTATTTAGGCTTCTTTGTAAGGCTTATAGGTTCTTAAACATTAAAGAAAAACATTAAGTTAGTTTGCTATGTGTTTGTGTGAGTTTTGGTACAATCCTGTTTTGTGCCCACCACTTTTGGTATGCTTATTTAGGCTTCTTTGTAAGGCTTATAGGTTCTTAAACATTAAAGAAAAATATTAATTTAGTTTGCTTTGTGTTTGTGTGAGTTTTGGTACAATCCTTTTTTGTGCCCACCACTTTTGGTATGCTTATTTAGGCTTCTTTGTAAGGCTTATAGGTTCTTAAACATTAAAGAAGAATATTAATTTAGTTTGCTATGTGTTTGTCGGAATTTTGGTACAATCCTGTTTTGTGCCCACCACTTTTGGTATGCTTATTTAGGCTTCTTTGTAAGGCTTATAGGTTCTTAAGCATTAAAGAAAAATATTAATTTAGTTTGCTATGTGTTTGTGTGAGTTTTGGTTCAATCCTGTTTTGGGCCCACCACTTTTGGTATGCTTATTTAGGCTTCTTTCTAAGGCTTATAGGTTGTTAAACATTAAAGAAGAATATTAATTTAGTTTGCTATGTGTTTGTGTGAGTTTTGGTACAATCCTGTTTTGTGCCCACCACTTTTGGTATGCTTATTTAGGCTTCTTTGTAAGGTTTATAGGTTCTTCAACATTAAAGAAGAATATTAATTTAGTTTGGTATGTGTTTGTGTGAGTTTTGGTTCAGTCCTGTTTTGTGTCCACCACTTTTGTTATGCTTATTTAGGCTTCTTTGTAAGGCTTATAGGTTCTTCAACATTAAAGAAGAATATTAATTTAGTTTGCTATGTGTTTGTCGGAATTTTGGTACAATCCTGTTTGTGCCCACCACTTTTGGTATGCTTATTTAGGCTTCTTTGTAAGGCTTATAGGTTCTTAAACATTAAAGAAAAACATTAAGTTAGTTTGCTATGTGTTTGTGTGAGTTTTGGTACAATCCTGTTTTGTGCCCACCACTTTTGGTATGCTTATTTAGGCTTCTTTGTAAGGCTTATAGGTTCTTAAGCATTAAAGAAAAATATTAATTTAGTTTACTATGTGTTTGTGTGAGTTTTGGTTCAATCCTGTTTTGTGTCCACCACTTTTGTTATGCTTATTTAGGCTTCTTTCTAAGGCTTATATGTTGTTAAACATTAAAGAAGAATATTAATTTAGTTTGCCATGTGTTTGTGTGAGTTTTGGTACAATCCTGTTTTGTGCCCACCACTTTTAGTATGCTTATTTAGGCTTCTTTGTAAGGTTTATAGGTTCTTAAGCATTAAAGAAAAATATTAATTTAGTTTGCTATGTGTTTGTTTGAGTTTTGGTTCAATCCTGTTTTGTGTCCACTGCTTTTGTTATGCTTATTTAGGCTTCTTTTTAAGGCTTATATGTTGTTAAACATTAAAGAAGAATATTAATTTAGTTTGCCATGTGTTTGTGTGAGTTTTGGTACAATCCTGTTTTGTGCCCATCACTTTTGGTATGCTTATTTAGGCTTCTTTCTAAGGCTTATATGTTGTTAAACATTAAAGAAGAATATTAATTTAGTTTGCCATGTGTTGTGTGAGTTTTGGTACAATCCTGTTTTGTGCCCACCACTTTTAGTATGCTTATTTAGGCTTCTTTGTAAGGTTTATAGGTTCTTAAGCATTAAAGAAAAATATTTATTTAGTTTGCTATGTGTTTGTTTGAGTTTTGGTTCAATCCTGTTTTGTGTCCACTGCTTTTGTTATGCTTATTTAGGCTTCTTTTTAAGGCTTATATGTTGTTAAACATTAAAGAAGAATATTAATTTAGTTTGCCATGTGTTTGTGTGAGTTTTGGTACAATCCTGTTTTGTGCCCACCACTTTTGGTATGCTTATTTAGGCTTCTTTCTAAGGCTTATAGGTTCTTAAACATTAAAGAAGAATATTAATTTAGTTTGCCAAGTGTTTGTGTGAGTTTTGGTACAATCCTGTTTTGTGCCCACCACTTTTGGTGTGCTAATTTAGACTTCTTTGTAAGGCTTATAGGTTCTTAAACATTAAAGAAGAATATTAATTTAGTTTGTTATGTGTTTGTGTGAGTTTTGGTACAATCCCGTTTTGTGCCCACCACTTTTGGTATGCTTATTTAGGCTTCTTTGTAAGGCTTATAGGTTCTTAAGCATTAAAGAAAAATATTAATTTAGTTTGCTATGTGTTTGTGTGAGTTTTGGTTCAATCCTGTTTTGTGCCCACCACTTTTGTTATGCTTATTTAGGCTTCTTTCTAAGGCTTATAGGTTGTTAAACATTAAAGAAGAATATTAATTTAGTTTGCTATGTGTTTGTGTGAGTTTTGGTACAATCCTGTTTTGTGCCCACCACTTTTGGTATGCTTATTTAGGCTTCTTTGTAAGGCTTATAGGTTCTTCAACATTAAAGAAGAATATTAATTTAGTTTGCTATGTGTTTGTCGGAATTTTGGTACAATCCTGTTTTGTGCCCACCACTTTTGGTATGCTTATTTAGGCTTCTTTGTAAGGCTTATAGGTTCTTAAACATTAAAGAAAAACATTAAGTTAGTTTGCTATGTGTTTGTGTGAGTTTTGGTACAATCCTGTTTTGTGCCCACCACTTTTGGTATGCTTATTTAGGCTTCTTTGTAAGGCTTATAGGTTCTTAAACATTAAAGAAGAATATTAATTTAGTTTGCTTTGTGTTTGTGTGAGTTTTGGTACAATCCTTTTTTGTGCCCACCACTTTTGGTATGCTTATTTAGGCTTCTTTGTAAGGCTTATAGGTTCTTAAACATTAAAGAAGAATATTAATTTAGTTTGCTATGTGTTTGTCGGAATTTTGGTACAATCCTGTTTTGTGCCCACCACTTTTGGTATGCTTATTTAGGCTTCTTTGTAAGGCTTATAGGTTCTTAAACATTAAAGAAAAATATTAATTTAGTTTGCTATGTGTTTGTGTGAGTTTTGGTTCAATCCTGTTTTGGGCCCACCACTTTTGTTATGCTTATTTAGGATTCTTTCTAAGGCTTATAGGTTGTTAAACATTAAAGAAGAATATTAATTTAGTTTGCTATGTGTTTGTGTGAGTTTTGGTACAATCCTGTTTTGTGCCCACCACTTTTGGTATGCTTATTTAGGCTTCTTTGTAAGGTTTATAGGTTCTTCAACATTAAAGAAGAATATTAATTTAGTTTGGTATGTGTTTGTGTGAGTTTTGGTTCAGTCCTGTTTTGTGTCCACCACTTTTGTTATGCTTATTTAGGCTTCTTTGTAAGGCTTATAGGTTCTTCAACATTAAAGAAGAATATTAATTTAGTTTGCTATGTGTTTGTCGGAATTTTGGTACAATCCTGTTTGTGCCCACCACTTTTGGTATGCTTATTTAGGCTTCTTTGTAAGGCTTATAGGTTCTTAAACATTAAAGAAAAACATTAAGTTAGTTTGCTATGTGTTTGTGTGAGTTTTGGTACAATCCTGTTTTGTGCCCACCACTTTTGGTATGCTTATTTAGGCTTCTTTGTAAGGCTTATAGGTTCTTAAACATTAAAGAAAAATATTAAGTTAGTTTACTATGTGTTTGTGTGAGTTTTGGTTCAATCCTGTTTTGTGTCCACCACTTTTGTTATGCTTATTTAGGCTTCTTTCTAAGGCTTATATGTTGTTAAACATTAAAGAAGAATATTAATTTAGTTTGCCATGTGTTTGTGTGAGTTTTGGTACAATCCTGTTTTGTGCCCACCACTTTTAGTATGCTTATTTAGGCTTCTTTGTAAGGTTTATAGGTTCTTAAGCATTAAAGAAAAATATTAATTTAGTTTGCTATGTGTTTGTTTGAGTTTTGGTTCAATCCTGTTTTGTGTCCACTGCTTTTGTTATGCTTATTTAGGCTTCTTTTTAAGGCTTATATGTTGTTAAACATTAAAGAAGAATATTAATTTAGTTTGCCATGTGTTTGTGTGAGTTTTGGTACAATCCTGTTTTGTGCCCATCACTTTTGGTATGCTTATTTAGGCTTCTTTCTAAGGCTTATATGTTGTTAAACATTAAAGAAGAATATTAATTTAGTTTGCCATGTGTTGTGTGAGTTTTGGTACAATCCTGTTTTGTGCCCACCACTTTTAGTATGCCTATTTAGGCTTCTTTGTAAGGTTTATAGGTTCTTAAGCATTAAAGAAAAATATTAATTTAGTTTGCTATGTGTTTGTTTGAGTTTTGGTTCAATCCTGTTTTGTGTCCACTGCTTTTGTTATGCTTATTTAGGCTTCTTTTTAAAGGCTTATATGTTGTTAAACATTAAAGAAGAATATTAATTTAGTTTGCCATGTGTTTGTGTGAGTTTTGGTACAATCCTGTTTTGTGCCCACCACTTTTGGTATGCTTATTTAGGCTTCTTTCTAAGGCTTATAGGTTCTTAAACATTAAAGAAGAATATTAATTTAGTTTGCCATGTGTTTGTGTGAGTTTTGGTACAATCCTGTTTTGTGCCCACCACTTTTGGTGTGCTTATTTAGACTTCTTTGTAAGGCTTATAGGTTCTTAAACATTAAAGAAGAATATTAATTTAGTTTGCTATGTGTTTGTGTGAGTTTTGGTACAATCCCGTTTTGTGCCCACCACTTTTGGTATGCTTATTTAGGCTTCTTTGTAAGGTTTATAGGTTCTTAAACATTAAAGAAGAATATTAATTTAGTTTGCTATGTGTTTGTGTGAGTTTTGGTACAATACTGTTTTGTGCCCACCACTTTTGGTATGCTTATTTAGTCTTCTTTGTAAGGCTTATAGGTTCTTAAACATTAAAGAAGAATATTAATTTAGTTTTCTATGTGTTTGTGTGAGTTTTGGTACAATCCTGTTTTGTGTTCACCATATTTTGCATGCTTTATTTGCTTAATTAGTCTTCTACTACTTTTGGTATGCTTATTTAGGCTTCTTTGTACGTCTTATAGGTTCTTAAACATTAAATAAGAATATTAATTTATATTGGCGGCCATTAAACATATATAGTTCATTTCTTTTTTGTACTTTATACTTTACCTTGATTGAAGTGTCGAATGACAGAGGGTCCCCTCCTGCCAATCTTAATCCGGCGGTCTTCTTGTAGTGTCTGTTTGAAAAAGAAAGTGAAATGGTTAATTGTATATTTCTTCTTTTTGAAGAAATATCTTTTTCAGCATGTAATGTATTTTTCTATCATACCTCTTGTTCTTTCTTGGAGTTGTTTAAAAGGGATTGTGGTTCACAATGCACGGTGCAAATTCTTGAGTGACGCTGTTGATGCAGGGTCTGTTTGAATAGTAAAAAAATGGAGAAACATTGATCTTTAGGTTATATATTGAATTACAATAAATTAATGCCATTTAAATATACTTCTGTAATTACTTTCAATTAACATTACTTAGTTTTTGGGCCTACACACATAAATGTGCGCGTCACATATCAGTATAAATCAATCACATTTTAATAGTTAATTTTTTTTTACTGTCATTAAAATATAGTTGTTTAATTAGTTTGGATTAGTTGTTTAATTAGTTTGGATTAAGATTAGTTTGCTGCAGGGATATATACATAAATGTGCCTGTGACATGTCACTATACAGTACATGAACCACATTTTCATAGTTAAAGTTGTTGTTTTTTTGTGCGTGTCACATATCACTATACATGAAACATATTTTAATAGTGAAATGAACATAATTTTTTTTGGGGCCTACACACATAAATGTGTGTGTGACATGCGACTATAGATGATACACATATATGTGCGTGTCACATATCAGTATACATGAATCATATTTTAATAGTCAATTTACATTTTTTTGTAATGTCATTTAAATAACTTGTTTAATTAGTTTGGATTAAGATTAGTTTGTTGCAGGGGCTATACACATAAATCTGCGTGCCACATGTCACTATACATAAATCACATTTTCATAATTAAAGTTGTTGTTTTTTGTCCTGTCAGTTGTAATTTGCACAATGTAAAGTAGGAAATTAGGAAACAATTCTGTTCTCAAGTAACAGCAGCAGTTACCTATCCAGTCACTCTGTTCATCACCTGAGTTGAAATGTTGAAATTTCTGGAAAGTAGGCAGTATTTATAAACTTTTAAGTGCCTCAGACCTTTAGAACGCAATACGCATGCGTTATTTGCGTTCCAGCTTACAATTTGCATTCCATCCGCCATTTTGTGCGTAGTAGGGTTCAAAATGGTGTTTAATATCAGTGTGGTATGTTCCGCATAGTTTGTATTTCATTCTTGCGAGTCACTGTAGTATATTTACATCTGAAGCCTCGTTTTCGTTTTGTTCGGCGGCCCTTTTTTCTCTACCTCAGGCGATTTTCTGCAGTTAAAACTCTTTTTTTTTTGGACTTAAATGGACGTGTAATTTAACTTTTGGAGGTGCTGGATGCCCCCCCCCCCCCTTGCTGTAAGTAAGCTTTTATATGTGTTGGTTGTGTTTATTTCTTGTGTTTGTGATGTTTTGATGCGCAGCGTTTGGCATGGTTTGTTTCGCTGCCGTATGTTTTTGCGATGCAGCCGTATTTTTTTGCGAGAGACGCAGTTGGCTTTTACGTGTACGACGCAGTGTATTTTTTCTAAGTCGTGCGTATGTGTGTTAAGCGCGTGTGAGGCGCCTTTGAGTTTTTTTTTTTTAAGTCTTGCGTGCGTGTGTGTAAGCGGGTGTGAGGCACCTTTGAGATTTTTTTTTGTTAAAAAGTCGTGTGTGTGTGTGTTAACACAGCCGACGTTGGAGCCTCCACCTCCGCAAATGCAGAGGGGACAACAGCCAATCACAATGGGATACACCACCACGGAGTGATTGAATGAAGGCATTTGAGCCTTCTCATTGGCTGTTGTCAATGTCAATCAGTATTACAGCCAATGAGAAGGTGCAGATGTCTTCAGCAAATCACCCTGTGGGGGTGTATCCCATTGTGATTGGCTGATGGCAATAAAACCTTCTGATTGGTTTAAATAAAGATTGACAGGTGCATTATCCAATCATAGTGGGATTTTGGGGTTTATCCCATTCTGATTGGCTCACACATTGGCACCTTCTCATTGGATGAATTTCATATAAAGGGTTTTCAGCCAATCAGAAGCCGACTTTGACAATTTTCTTCTGGAAAACTCTGTAGGACGCTCATTAGCGACGGGGAGGTCCGCGAGTGCGGATCCTTGTTAGTTTTTTTTTAGAGCGTGGATTGTTCCAGGGCCCAGCCGGGGCAGAAAAGGAGGAGGCCGGGGACATCGCGGGGAGGTATGTACAATGTATATTATGTTTATTTTATTTTGTTTTATGTTTATATGTATGTTGTACTAATGTAATGTTTTTTTTTTTAACAGGGACCGCGCCGGAGAGGAAAAGAAGAAGGACGGGGACATGCTGGAAAGGTGAGTAGAATATTTAGAATGTTTATAATGTTTATTTATTGTATGTAAATGTGTTGTACTAGATTTTTTCCCCCTAGGTTGGTGATCTGAAGGGATATCTGCAAAAGTAAGTGGTCTTAATTATTTTATTTTAGGTTAGAATTAGGGTTTCTGTATGTAGATAGCATTTATTGTATGTTAGATAGGGGTATGTATTTTAGATAGTTTGGATTTATTGCATATTATATTGTATTTATTGTATGTTAGATAGGGGTATGTATTTTAGATAGATAGTATTTATTGTATGTTAGATAGGGGTATGCATTTTAGATAGATAGTATTTATTGCATGTCAGACAAGGGTATGTATTTTAGATAGTTAGGATTTATTGTATACTAGCGACTTGCCCGTCAAAAAATGACGGCAATGTGATGTATATGTTTGTCAAGTTGTTTAGTTATTTATATATATTTTTGACACTTGTAAGTATTGTTATATGAACGTGTATTTTTGTAAAATTTTGATGTAATGTTTTTTTAACATGAAATTTGTATCTGAAGAATTGTTCACTTAAATATACATTGAATCCAGAGGAAAGCAAAAAGTAAAAAGCCTTGTTGAAACGTCCCGAATTTTAACATGAAGTTTAAAATATATGTAAGCAATAACCTTCAAAGTATATATTTTTAAACTTGAACTTTATTTTGTATGTAACTTTGGAAGTTGACAAAACATTTGTATAATTTGGAACATTATAAACAGGAACATACAGACTTATTAAATTGCGATTCAGTAAATTTAAAAGGCCTCTATTTAAGCACACTGCATATTTTATTTACAGAAGTTTTTATTTAGTGAAGACCTTGCTTTTGGATAGAAGTTCACTAACTAAAAAGTTCTGTAAAAAAAATATGCTGTGTGCTTAAATAAAGCTTTTTTAAATTTACCTAATTGCAATTTAATAAGGCTGATAGTGAATACATTTTGTAACTTAATTTTATATTAAAAGTATTAACATTTGAATGTAAAAACAGTTGAACTTTAAATTAATCAGTATTAACATGCAATTTGTATGAGAATAATTGTTAAGTTCAATATACATTGAATGTAGAGAAAGGCATACAGTAAAAACTCTCCTTAAAACGTACCTAATGAAAGTAATTCCTTACTGACCACATAAACTGGCGATAAACATTAATGTAGGTAGTAATCTTAAGATAACAGACAATATTTATATTGTGACTTAAAAGGTGCTTGAGCTCTTAACATGAACTTTGTAATCTGTTGAATGAAATAACTTGAAAATATTGTTTTTAAACTTGTAACATTAGAAACATTAACACAGTAAGTTAACATTGTAACATAATTTTTCTTAAAAATGCAAGGCAAGTATTTTGTGAGGCGAATTATCCATAAACATTACTTCCATTAATTATGACTGAATTAAAGAACAAATTGTTATGTATTTTTGAATGCTTTTAAAAAATGATTTTGGCTTTATTTTGTATTCTGCAAAGTTATAGTACTTCATAGTAGACAATGTTTTTAGTAAAAATACGTCCATCTTCTAATAAATCACCTTGACTTTCATTGTTTTCAATGTAAACTTTAATAGCCTGTGGATTTTTGCACCGTGACAATGCAACGTACAATTGACCATGTGCAAATACTGGTTCTTCCAAAAAAATACCCACAGATTTGAAAGTTTGACCTTGTGATTTATTAATGGTCATGGCAAATGCCATAATAATGGGAAATTGTCTTCTTTTAAGTATAAAAGGGAGACTACTTTCACTTGGTGCTAAATCTATTCTTGGTATAAAAACTCTTTCTCCTTTATGGGTCCCAGTTAAAATTTCAGCATCTATAAAATGGTCCTTTAATTGTTGAACAATTAATCTTGTGCCATTGCATAGGCCTTTTTTGGGGTTCATATTTCGCAGTAACATGATAATTGCACCTTTCTTTAGCTGCAAAATATGTAGTGGCATTCCAGAAGGAGTTAGAGAGTTTATGAATTCAGTCGAAAAGTTAGCCTGACTTTCATTGTCATCAGCAAGTACAGAATCAGCACTGTGATAATTTCTTTGTGGTGCATTAATTTTTTTAAAGATTTCATTATTGAGGATTAATGCATCTTTATTTTTACACGTCAGTATGACTTGGTTGGCAAGCTCGGAATATTCTTCGTTATTAATGCTCCCTTCAAATATAGCCGATATAATATCTTGTTGACAAATCATCTGAGGTGGGATCTCTACAGTGTCGTCAGCTAAATGTAGTATTTTTTCTGTTCTGCCTTCTCCAATTTTAATAAGCCAATCATTGAAATCATTTTGTCCTTCTGATCTCATATTTTGTTGCAGTTGAAGATGGGTAAAATGTTTCCATACTGTGCTTGACTTGATACAGGTTTCGATAATGTCAGTTCGATTTCCATGTACAACAACAGGTAATGTTTGTCTAAAATCGCCACCCAACAACATTACCTTTCCACCAAATGGAAAAATATTATCCATGACTTCACGAAGCAAACGGTCAATACATTGGAGGGCATAGCATGACATCATTGTGGCCTCATCTATTATAATTAATTTACATTTCTTAAATTTCTTTGCTTGTAAGGATGTCATGCGAATATCTGACACAGAATTTTCTAAAATAGGCACTGGCAGTTTAAATCCACAATGAACAGTTCTTCCACCTTCTAATAAAAGTGCTGCAATTCCAGTAGTGGCAAACGCCATTGCTATTTGTCCTTGTGCTCGTACTGAACTCATTAATAAATTGTACAAATAGGTTTTTCCTGATCCGCCAGGTCCATCAAGATAGAAATAACGCTCTGTCACCATGTCATCATCTATTGCATTTTTAATGGCATGAAATGCTTGCAATTGTAGTATATTTAAAGTTGCAAGTCTTTCTTGTGTTCTTTCAGCTTGTAGTTGAATGTCATAGTCTTCAAAGTTTATGTCATCTATAAGACCTGGATCAGGCAAATTAAAACTTGCACAACTTAATCCATGAGTTAAAAAGACTTCTTGGATTTCCATTAACGCTTTTAAGTGTGCAATGGGTTCATTGTATCGTCGCATAAAGTCTTCAGCCATATTACTTTTAAAAGTCTCCCACAAAGCTAATGCATTTGGAGCATTTGAGAAGATACAAATAAAAGCAAATTGTTCTCTCATCTGTCGTGGCATTTGACATTGTGCTGCTTCTTCTAAACATCTTTCCCACTCTGTATCATCAGCGAGTAAGTTTCTATGTCTTGCAGCTAAATGGAAGGATTCATATACAATGTCATTAACAGTTCTTAATTGTTCAAAACTTTGTGCTCCTGGAACATTTAAAAGTAATATCCGTAAGCAAAAACGTTCAACATCTCTTGGACTGACTGTGTAAATTCGTGGAATTATTTTATTGCCTCTGGTTTTTCTTGGTCTCCATAATCCATTCACAAAAACATAGTGATATGGAATTTCAATATATAAGTATTGTGTTGCTTGAGCATCATTTGAATTTAATGCAAACCATGCAGTTAGTGTAGTGTGACGATCTTCACTTTGGGCCAATGCATTCATTTCATTTCCAGCATGGAAATAGACTAAATGTCGTTGTGGCAAATGTACTGCTAATCTATATACTGCATGTGATCTATCATGCATTTCAAATTTTAAAAGCCGCCACATAGCTTCTGGTGCACTGACATAGCGAGCATCTACATGAGATGCAAGTTCATCATGTACTAACTCACTACATTCAGGGTTGTCTGCACTTTTGACGACTACAGTAGCCGCATCATAGCCTTTGTAAATATATTTGTAGACATATTTAATGGATTTGATGGAAGTGCAGGCTTCTACGTTGATGTGGGCGTTGTACTTCATGAGTAAATGTGGATTGTAGGGTACTACATATCTATTGTCCACTTTTTTTCCACGAATAATGGCACTATCTCCTTCTCTTCTTTTATAAAGTGGATATCCATCACAATTTGCATATGTTTTGTCTCTATAATCTTTTGGAAAATCTTTTGAACATTTATTATTTTCCATACATGGTGATTGTGGATTAAGGTCTCCACAGGGTCCATGAATCATGCGATGAGTAACAATCTCATATAGTCTACCATATAGTTGTGGATCTGGTAGTTCAGCAACTATGACTGCATCCACTTTGTCCGAAGTATCTAATTTATCTTTCTCTTGAAGTATTATCAGAAGATGTGCATGTGGAAGGCCTCTTTTTTGAAATTCAATGGTATATACATAAGCAAGACATTTGCCAAATAACTGATTTATAGTGAAGTCACATATTAATTCATTTAATTTGATCTTAAAAACTCTGGCTACTAAATCTGATCGATCTGAAGCACTTTGTCCAAGAAGTAGATTTTCATTAATTTCTGGCCATTGTGGATTACATGTAAATGTCACAAATAAATCTGGTTTTCCAAATTTAGTCACAATAGCCATAGCATCATTGTATCTTTCTCTCATATTTCGAGGAGATCCTTGAAAGGAAGATGGTAAAATGATGGCTTTGCCAGCTGTCATGTCTCTGCTTGTAGCCACGTCAGCAACATAGTCCATGAGTCCACAATATTGTTCTACACGTAGTTTATCTTGTTGATATTTTATAAAGTTTAAATTATTTGCCTCAACTTGCAAATATGAATCAATAATCCATTGTTGTGTTAGTTTTCCACCACATAAAATTGGATTAAATTTATCTCGAATGGCAATTTGAGCTACTTTAAATTCAAGCATAGAAACATTATTTCGGATTCTGGCTTTAGCATTTGGGTAACTGGGAAGGGTTAATTTTGGTTGCCAACCTGCTTCTCCATGTGGGAAAAAGATGGGATATGTCATTGGATCTAAATTTGGACT
Source organism: Discoglossus pictus (assembly GCA_027410445.1). NCBI lineage: Eukaryota > Metazoa > Chordata > Amphibia > Anura > Alytidae > Discoglossus > Discoglossus pictus. The sequence continues at coordinate 96,530 of JAPZIH010000775.1, forward strand.
TAAGATATTAATATTAATAAATGGTTGCTCCTCATTTCTGGGATATACTCTAATGTCTCTTTGAAATGGTGGTTCTCCTTCATCATTCTGAAAGACCATTGCAACTTCATTTGATGTTGGCAAGTTATAACGACGTTTATCAGTATGTCTGTCTCTTTTAAGCACCATATTAACCTTTGGCATGGGTAATTGATGTCTTTGTGCATGAAGTTGTTGTTCATTTTCTACTTCTGCCAATTTTTTGTATGATTTACTGTAGGGATTGTTGTCCATAATGTTATTTAGCTCTATGAAAACACTGGGTAAGCATTTTTTATTTTCTTCCATCTGCATACGTTGGTCAACAGCTTCCATTGTATCTAGGACATATAGTTGAGCGAATTTTCCTTGCTCTGGATGTAAATGTGAAGTCCGATGATAAATTTGTCCTTGGACTTTAAAACAGTAAGGACCATGTCCTGGTACATTAGCAGCCAATGTTGCCCCCATAGATGCAAATGATATGGCACTATTGTAGGATCTTATGTTTGTCTTAACATTTTTGTAGTTTGGAAAAGTAGGTTCAGTCATAATATTTTGTAAATATGTTGGAAATTGTTTCCTTTCTGGAAGTTTGAACTTGCCTTTTTGACAACAACTAATAAATTGTCCATCTCTGGGTCTCTCCTGTTTAAAATAATAAGCCTCACAAAATTGACATTGAGTACTCATGTCCCCACAACTATGAACCTCTACTGCTAAAGACTTGAGTAAAGGACAATTTGCAAAGCATATCGGATGTTGACTTTCATATTCATCAGGTGAAAAGTCATGAAATGTTTCAACAACAGGTTCTAAATGTTTAGTTTTTTTCATGGCTTTTCTTGGTATATCTTGTCCTTGTTTTGTTGAAATGTCCTGTAAGTTTTTAGTAAGAGTTTGTAAATGCTTTGTTTTTGTAGTTGCTTTTTTTGGTCTGTCTTGAGTGGTATCTTGTAAAATGTCATCTGATGTTTGAGGAACAGTTTGTAAATGCTTTATTATCTTTTTATTTTTTTTTGTTGTATCTTTCATTTTTGCAGCTGATAGTCTTTTATTTGCAAGTCTTTTGCGTTCTTTTTCTCGTCGAATTTCTTTCTCCTCCGGTGTCTGCTGGGCGGCCCATCTCTCTTGTCTTTCTCTAGTTTGACGTCTTTTCTTCTCTTCTTTGGTCTCGTTATCAGCCATATTAATCTGTAAAGGAAAAAAAAGAAATGTAATTGTGTATATTTAAATTTGTAATTCCTGTTAAAGATTCTTGTGCACAATTGGTGAAATAAAAGGCAAATCATTAATGTATCAGATATATTTAGTTAAAATTATAATTCCTGTCCTCACTGACTAAGAATTTGGCCAATGGAATACTGCTGTAAATAAGCATGTAACATATTTTTTTAAAATAATGTTTTTATTTATTAAAAACGTTGTTTGTGGATAGATATTTACCACTGTAAAACTTCTTTGCTAAAAAAAACATTGATGTGGTTATTGAGCTATGTATTGCATATTGGCAATTTAAATAGAATAAGGGAGATAGTAAATTTATTTTTTTATTTTTCTGTTGACACGGATGCAACTGAAAGCTGTTTCTTTAGTTTTCTCCTTTTGTACTTATTATACTGTACCTTGGTTGAAGTGTGATTTAAATCCGAATGTTTGTTGGTCCTCGGTTGAAAATCGTTGTCCAATGGTGTGGTCCTCTGTTGGAAGTCCTCGTCCGATGGTGTGGTCCTCTGTGTAAAATCCTGGTCCTATGGTCTGGTCCTCTGTTGAAAGTCCTGGTCCGATGGTGTGGTCCTGTGGCGATAGCCCTCGTCCGATGTTGTGGTCCTTTGGTGAAAGTCCTCGTCCGATGGTCTGGTCCTGTGTTGAAATTCCTCGTCCACTGGTCTGGTCTGGTCCTGTGTTGAAAGTCCTCGTCCGATGGTCTGGTCCTGTGGAGAAAGTCCTCGTCCGATTGTCTTCACGCAGTATCTGTTGTAATATAAAATAGAGAATGTTGTTTGAGTGAAATGTCTTTTAAATAAGTAAAAAATTTATGAATTTGGCTGTATTGTATCAGTTATGGTTATTTTTTTCTATTTTTTTTTTTTTATACTTTCTGTACAATCCCACGACTTTTGTTATTCTTATTTAAGGTTCTTAGTAAGGCTTGTGGGTTGTGATATATTAAATAAGAATATGAATTTATTTTGCTATGTGTTTATGTTAGTTTTTGTACAATCCTGTTTTGTGCGCACCACTTGTGGTATACTGATTTAGCCTTTATTGGGATGGTTATAGTTTGTGAACCATGAAATAATATAATTAATGTAGTTTGCTATGTGTTTGTGTTAGTTTTTCACAATCCTGTTTTGTGCGCACCACTTGTGCTAAAGTTATTTATTCTTGATTGTACTGGTTATAGGTTGTTAAACATTAAAGAAGAATGTTAATGTAGTTTCCTATGTGTTTGTGTGATTTTTTGTACAATCCTATTAGGTGCGCAACACTTTTGTTATTCTTATTTAGGCTTCTTTGTAAGGCTTATAGGTTGTTAAACATTGAATAAGAAAGTTAATTTATTTTGCTATGTGTTTGTGTGAGTTTGTTCCAATTCTATTTTGTGTGTAGCACTTTGGGTCTCATTCAATTGCGATTTGTCTAATTGAATGGTGCCCTAAATAAGCACATAGCATATTTTTTTAAAGAAGTTTTTAGTCTGTGAAAAACTTTCTTTTGTATAGATTTTTACTAACTAAAAACTTCTTTAAAAAAAATGTTATGTTCTTATTTAGAGCCCTATTCAATTGGGCAAATTGCAATTGAATGAGGGCCTTTATGTGTACCATATGTTGCATAGTTTGCCGCTCATTGAATAGCATTCTTTACAATGTAATAGTACTCTAAGGCGCTCATTGAATTGCAATTTTGAAAATTGAATAGAGTTCTAAATAAGCACATCACATATATTTGTTAAAGAAGTTTTTATTTATTAAGCATCTATACAAAAGCAAGGTTTTCACTAACGAAAAAGTTCTTTAAAAAATATATGTTATGTGATTATTTGGATCCCTATAGAATTAGCAAAATGGCAATTGAATAAGGGCCTAAAAGTGCTTATTTATAGCCATATTAAATAGTCCAAAATAGCAATTGAATGAGGGCCTTTGGTTGCTGCATTTGTTATAATGTCAGCTCCTCATTCAATTGTGTTTTGGCCAATGGAATAGAGCTCAATATCACCACAGAGCATATTTTTTTACCGAATTTTGTATTTAGTGAACTTGTATCCAAAAGCAACGTGTTCACTAAATAAAAAGTTCCTTTAAAAGATATGCTCTGTGCTTATATAGAGCCCTATTGAAATGGGCAAATCACATTTGAGTGAGGCCCTCGGCCATTAAAGATATATAGGTCCTCATTGAATTGCAATTTTGCCAATTGAAGAGGGCTCTATATAAGCACCTAACATATTTATTGAGCGAAGTTTTTAGTTATTGAAGACCTTGATTGTGGTTAGAAGTTCAGTAACTAAAAAGTTCTGTATAAAAAATATGTTATGTGCTTATATAGAGCCCTATTCAATTGAGCAACTCGCAATTGAACGAGGCTCATAGTTCTTTCTTTTTTATACTTAATACTTTACCTTGATTGAAGTGTCGAATGACAGAGGGTCCCCTCCTGCCAATCTTAATCCGCCGGTCTTCTTGTAGTGTCTGTTTGAAAAAGAAAGTGAAATAGTTAATTTTATATTTATAATTTTTCATCTAGCAAACCATGGCCTTTTGAGCATGTAATGTCTTGTTGTATCTTACCTGTTGTTCTTTGTTGGTGTTCTTTAAAAGGGATTGTGCTTCACAATGCACGGTGCAAATTGTTGAGTGACGCTGTTGATGCAGAGTCTGTTTGAATATTCAAAGTAGTAGAAAGATTCAGCTTTATATGATCTATTGAATTGCAGTAAATTAATGTCATTTAAATATACTTCTGTAATTATTTTCAATTGACCTTATTTTTTGGTGGGGGCTACACACATAAGTCACATACATGAAGCACATTCCATAGTTTAATGTAATTATTTTGTGTGCGTGTGACATATCAGTATACATGACTCATATTTAAATTGTTAAATTAAACTCATAATTTTTTTTTCCAACACACATAAATGTCTGTGTGTGAGATGTAACTATAGATGATACACATATATGTGCGTGTCACATATCAGTATACATGACATCTAATGTCATTTAAATGTAGTTGTTTAATGATTTTGTTTTAAGTTAATTTTGTTGCAGTGGCAGCAATACACATAAATGTGCGTGTCACATGTCACTATGCAGGGGCAATACACATAAATGTGTGTGTCACATGTCAATATACATGATACACATATATGTCCGTGTCACATGTCACTATGCCGGGTCAATACACATAAATGTGCGTGTCACATGTCACTATACATTCTATACATATATGTGCGTGTCACATGTCACTATACATTATAGACATATATGCGCGTGTCACATGTCACTATACATTATAGACATATATGCGCGTGTCAGATGTCACTATACATTATAGACATATATGTGCGTGTCACATGTCACTATACATAAACCTCTGTTTAATATTGAATTATGTTTTTTTGTTGTTTTGTTAAATGAACCGTATTTTTTTTGTGGGCCTATACACATAAATGTGCCATATATGTCACTACATAAATCCTATTTTTTTTTTTGACCTGTCCTGATCATAAAATGTAATATATTATAGCTTACCTCTCAGTTGTAATTTGCACAATGTAAAGTATTAAATTAGTAAAGAATTGTCTTCTCAAGTAAAAGCAGCAGTTATCTCAGAAGTCACTCCGTTCATCACCTGAGGAGAAATGTATTTTTTTGTGTAAAATTGGCAGTATTTATAAACTTGTAGAAAGTTCTGGAAAGTGAGACCGTTAGAACGCAATACGCATGCGCTATTTGCGTTCCAGCTTACAATTTGCGTTCCATCCGCCATTTTGTGTGTAGTACTGTTCAAAATGGTGTTTAATATGATTGTGATACGTTCCGCATAGTATGTGTTTCATTATTGCGAGTAAGTGTAGTATAGTTACGTCTGAAGCCTCGTTTTCATTTTGTTCGTCGCCATTTTTTCTCTCGCTTAGCGATGGTATTAGTGTCTAAAGTGTTTTATTTTGATTTAAATGTAGATGTAACTTGTTTTTTTGAGGTGCTGGATGGTTCCTCTTGCTGTAGGTAAGATTTTTATGTGTTTGTTGTGTGTATTTCTTAAGTTTTAAATGTTTGTATGTCGGCATGTTGCGTCCGATGTTTGCGAGGTCGTAATGTGTGGTAACGTGTCTCGTATGGTGTTTGGGTGTGTAGCCTCGTTTTCGTTTTATTCGTCGGCCATTTTTTGTGTCGCTTAGCAAATTATTTAGTGTCTAAACTTTTTTATTTTGAGTGCAATTAAGTTGTAAGTTGCATTTTTGAAGTCGTGGGTGCTCCCTCTTGCTGTAGGTAAGCTTTTTATGTATGTGCTGTGTGTTGTATTGTGTTTTTAATTTTGTAATGTTCGCGAGTTGCGTCCGAGTGTTGCGAGGCCGTAATGTGTGTGAACGTGTGTCGTATGTTGTTTGCGAGTGTCGTAATGTGTGTGTCGTGCTGTTTGGGTTGCGACGTGAACTTTGCGAGGCGCTCCATGCCAGGCGCTCCATGCCAGCAACTGAGAACCTGGCGCAGTGCCCTCGCTTTGCGAGGGCCGCGGGCTCGCTATGCGAGCCCGCAGCGTTAGCAACAACTCGTACGCTCACAACTATATATGTGATTATATAGTATTTATTGAATGTTAGATAGGGGTATGTATTTTAGATAGATAGGATTTATTGTATATTATATAGTATTTATTGTATGTTAGATAGGGGTATGTATGTTTGGTAGATAGGGGGGTATTTTATTTTATTTTATTGTATATGTATTGTATTGTATTGTATGTATTCTATATGTTTTTTTCTGTACTGGGTTGTAATGTATTTTTTTACATTTTCTGTAATGTTCCTTTTTTTATTTTTTTGTGACATAGGTTTTGCGATGGTTTTGCCTTGCGATGTCACCGGCCTCCGCCTCTTCTGCCCTGCCCCTACAGAGTTTTCCAGTAGAAAATTATCATTGGCGGCTTCTGATTGGCTGAAAACTCTGTCTATTAAATTCAGCCAATCAGATGGTGCCAATGTGTGAGCCAATCAGAATGGGATACACCCCAAAATCCCACTCTGATTGCCTAATGCACTGGTCAATCTTTATTTAAACCAATCACAAGGCGCTGATGCCTTCAGCCAATCAAAATGGGATACATTTATAATATATATAATAATGGGATAATACATTTATTGTATCTTAGATAGGGGTATGTATGTTATGTAGATAGGGGGTATTGTATTTTATTGTATTTGTATTGTATTGTATGTATTATATATGTTTTTATCTGTAGTGGGGGGGTTGTAATGCATTGTTTTTGTTTTTCTGTAATTTTCCTTTTTTGTGACTTAGGTTTTTTATTTTCTGTAATTAGAGTGGTGGGGGGTTATTAGGGGGTAGGTAGGTAGGTAGTGTAGGTAGGTAGTATAGGTGATATTTAATGGTTTATTGGCGTGGGTTTAGTGCAGTGTAGTGTTTTTACTTAGTGTCATGAGTGTACTGGAGAACCCTCATAGCACAGGGTAATGTAAGGCTTCTAAATGTCCCATGAGTGTCTTTAAATACCCCTATGGGACTAATGGGGTTAAATAGAGGCTTATAAGGGTCTGTATAGACCCCCATAAGAGACCGGATTAAAATGGTGTAGTGCTTTTACTTTGTGTCATGAGGGTCCTGGATGACCCTCATGGCACTTATGGTGTTATTACATGCGTTCATTAGTGTGTTATAGAGGTCTATATAGTTAAGGCACACAGTACACTCACATTGTGTGCCAAACAGCATTTTAACACTTTTTTATTGCCCCATCATTTTTGACGGGCAAGTCGCTAGTTTATAAATACTACTTAAAAAATATACTTGATCAGGCATGTTGCCTCCAGGTAAGAAAGCAAAGCTGACTTGTTTAATATTTAATAAAATTAGCAATGGTGCAAGTGTGTATGTTTAGCAACATAATGCAGTAGGTTGCCATTTTTTTCTCCAGCAGATCATATTTATTCTCTCTGTCATTGTCTGTCTTTTTTGGGTACCCATTGCATGTATTCTTTGGATTTCTCTGACTCTGTTTTCCCTTGACCACAACTAGTTTTTGGATTCTGAATCTTTGCTTGTGTCCCAGACCTTGGTTTGCCTCCTGGGTATTAACCTGGTCTTCCCACGCTAACACTGTTTTTTTCTCGCTACCATTTTGCCCCTGGACCCCGTCATGGTACCCCCTATTTATTGGGTTTTCAGCTGTGTTTCCCTGGTAATCCTGACGGTGGAGATATCGTGGTAAGGCAAGAAAAGGAAATAGTTAAGAAATATACATAAGACTGGATATTAATACTATTTTTCTCTCTAGTCATAACTCGACGGAACATCATTAATTTAATTTTGTTTAAATATGTAAAGGAAATGCCATATACTGGCAGCAATATAACTTCCTTTATAAACAAAATAATTGAACAAATTAAATAATTTGGTTAACTAAACGTTGTAATTTAATTTAATATTCCCCTCACTATCTACATTCTTTTGAATAGAGTAAAATAATATTTGTTTTCTGTTTTAAACTGCAATTAATGTGGGTTTAAAATTAATAAGTATATGGCAGATGATTGTTGTTCTAATATATGGCAAAAACATGAAGCATACAGTATATGTATTTATATTTATATATATTTATAGTAAATAAAGAATACATTTGTGTTCACGTTGGAACATCTAAAACAAGTTAGAAAAACTTGTTTCATGCCCAGAGATCTGAGAAATACAGTTATTACACTGCATTCTGGGAACCTTGGCAGGGACATGCAAAGGTATCCCTCTTGCAATCCATAACCACATGAAACATAACTTCCCTTAAGCATATGCCTACTGTAACAGACAGCTTTGAGCAAAGCTAGGGTTGTATGATACGCAAGCCAGGAATCACATCCACGCACCGCCATTTAAAAGTTACTGCCTCTCATCAGCGTGGGGCCGGTTCCTTAGCTTGTGTTTTATTAAATAAGGATCAGATATTAGTGTCCTGCAAACCTAAATTACCATTGGACTACCAGGGTCTAGTTGTTTAAAAACAAAATTGATCTTTAATAAAATGTTCAGTTCATGATTTAAAAAAGCAATTTTAAACATTAAACTTTTTTCTCAAGACTCAGGTGCTGCTGGTATGCTCCATTATAAAGTCAATTAGGGGAGGTAGATTTGACTAGGTCCAAAATTTCCAGGCACAAGGCAAATTCAACAAAGTGGTCTCCAAACAGGTTACAGGTTACGACCTTGAAATCCTTGCGGTTGTTAAAACCGGAACTTACAGCCCATTGAAACCTTTAATCTTTCACCTGCCAGCTGCCAGCTCCAGCTCTTGCTGGATCAAGGGTTCAATCAATGTAGCCTCCTGACACCCCCATTCTCTAGGCCCAATGCCACATGCTGGATCACCTTGCAGTACACCTTGGTGTCCTTTCATTAACTCCATTATGTAGCAGGAGGGCTTTTGAAATGTGATAGCTGGCTCCATCAGATCATCATACTGCTCTTCCCACACCAGTCCCACCAGCCATTTTGATAACTCACCTCCCTGCCGGAGCCCGAGGAATGCCATCCACTGATCCGTAAGAGCTGCTGCCAGGTCCTCCTCCATGGCAAAGTGATCTGCTCTCCGCTCCATCAGTCTTGTGATCTGGTTCCTTTCCTTTGATCATATTTGTTGAACAATACTGTTCAGTACATCCTTTTAAAATATTTTTGTTTCCATTAATTCACAAAGAACCTTAACTCTTTTTTGACCAAATGACGATATTATAGAATGTTATCTTGAATTTTCTGTACTATCTTTCTCTGTGTGCTCTCTGTGTGTTGTCTCTCTCTGTGCTCTCTCTCTACCTGTGCACTCTCTCTGTGTGCATTCTCTCTCCCTGTGAAATCTCTCTCCTCTTGTGCATTCTCTCCCTGTGCCTGTTAGCATTCTCTCTCCCTGTGCACTCTCTGTCTGTGTGCTCTCTCTCCCTTTGCACTCTATGGCTGTGAGCTCTCTGTTGGTGTGCTGTCTCTCTGTGAGCTCTCTCCCTCTCCCAGTGTGATTTCTCTCTGTGCATGCTCTCTCTCTCCCTGTGTGCTCTCTCTCTGTAACAACTCTCTCTCTTTGCACTTTCTCTCTGTGCACTCTCTCCATGTGTGCGCTCTCACTGTGCTCTCTCTCCCTGTGCGCTCTGTCATTGTTCTCTCTCATGATCTCCCTGTGTGCTCTCTCTCTGTGCACTCTCTCTTTGTGCGCCTTCTCTCTGCACTCGCTCTATTTGTGTGCTCTTTGTCTGTGAGCACCCTTTCTCTCTGTGCTCTCTTTTTGTGCAGTATCTGTGTGCACTCTCTGTGTGTGCTCATTATGTGTGCTGCCTGTGTGTGCTCTCTCCCTGTGTACGTTCTCTGTGTGCGCTCTCTGTGTCTGCTCTCTGTGTGCGCTCTATGAATCTGCCTGCTCTGTCTGTGTGCACTCTCTGCATGCACTGTCTGTCTGCGTGCAATCTCTGTCTGCATGCTGTGTCTGTCTGTGTTCTGTCTCTGATGAATGCTGTCTAGATCTGTGTGTTGTCTGTGTGCTCTCTCTCTCTCTTGGTCCTATCTCTGTCTCTGTGCTGTCTCCTTCGGTGTTCTGTCTCTGTATCTATGCTGCCTCGGTATCTGTGCTGTCACTGTTCTGTCTTTGTCTCTCTCTCTTTGAGGTGTATGATGACTGTCATTAGTCCGTCTCTAAGGCCCCACCCCTTAATGATATCATGCCCCCCCCCTTCGATTACAGCAATGTAACAGACAGATTGCTATTTTTTATTGTGTATACCCTATTTTTTTATTAATAAAAATAGTCTTCTTTCACAACCCGCTCTTGAAAAGTCCAAGAAGACTAATCCTACCCGCCAGTTGTTTAAGTTCCGTTATCCCTACACACAGGATAGCTTAACCAGAGGCTAGGACAAGATGCAGATTGCAGGATCAAGTAGCAGAGCATCAGGACAAGTTACTGGGTACCAAGACAAGTTGCTAAATACATTTTTGATTGAAAATATAGTAAATCCCTTCCCTACAAATGAAACACACCATGCATACATGTCCCAAACATAGCATAGCTTTATTTTGCAGTGTACACATTTTTATACACTGCTTGCACCAATCACCAAGGAACACTTCACTTGATAAACATACCGTACATTTCATGCCTTACACTTGTCACAACCCACTCTTCGATGGGATTGAAAAGGCCAAGATTCTAATCCTACCCTCAGGTTCTTTCGATTCCATCAATGGGATAGCTTAACCGGAGGCTAGGACAAATTACATGTTTCTCCAGACCAAGTTGCTAAGTTTCAGAGAGATACCGGTTACTAGGACAAGATACAGAAATTAAATTCTGGTTAAAAAATTAATAACATCTTCCCTCTCAATGGAACACACCATGCATATGTGTCCCAAACAGAGCTTCATCTTTATTTTTCAGGTCACATATTCAAAGAGTGAAATAACCAATGACAATCAGACTTGGGCAAACATACATTTCACAACGTATGCCCCTTTTGGACTACTGCATGTGTGTCAGGGTTGGCAGTATCTGGGCACAACTGGGGGTAGTTAGGTTAACTACTGGAGACATAGTGTCTTGGTGAGGGATCTGTGTCTTTGTCCCTTGTGGGAACTACCGGGGTTGGGACCCTTCTATGCTGGGAACCTAGCAAATGGTAGTGGAGTGGTTACCAGGATGGGGGTATATCTTGCGAGTGGAGAACAGAATAGCAGGGTCCTGTGGTTTTAGGGGAGTTAACCTCCCCTAGGATGAAATATCTTTATTGAGTCAATAGGAAGTCAGCTAACAGATTCATGAGGGGTCCATGGTGTACTCACTTTTAGGGGCAGACCAGAACTTATACAATAATTTTGGTCAGTCCAGCTCCTATTATAATTAATAGGGGTCACGAACAATGACTAAGGTTAAATATCTCTTAATTTGTGGTTAACCACAAGACAAAGGATCAAAAGTGTATCACTTGCAAAACAGTTGACACCGTTTATCCTCTCCACTGAAAATACTTTTTAACTTGCTGTTTTGACTGCCTTATTGATTATACTTGACTTAATCATGTTCTTCAATCTCCAATATAATTCGATGGAACCTAATTAACTGCTTGACTTGAGTTTGAACCCAGCCAGGACCATAGCCCGGCCCTCTTACTCGGTGTGAACAAAGTATCTCAGTTAACTACTGGAAGTGCTTACTAGTCACCCTTAAAGTGGTACTAACTCTAAAATATTTTTTATTGGCCATTGTAACTGTTAAATCCTTAAACACATAACATAAGCTCTTAACATTTTAAAAAAGTTAGGCCTAAATATTCAACAACATAATAATAAAAGTAAACGGAAATTGAATAAGGGGTAGTGACTTATTCCATAAAACGTAAATGATAAAGAAATACTTATATCATATTTGATAATAGACAGTTGGTAAGAAAATCAATTGAGAGGAGACCTCCAGCAGGGTTAATAATCTATAGAGAAAGAATAGAGGGAGGAAAGTACACCTTTAAATCTAGTGGTGTCCCAATCCTAGGTAAGGCAAAATTGACTGATCATGGCGTGAGAGAGAAAAAGCAATGCAGACAAAGTCTAAATTAAAATTCAATTATTTATTGAGATCATTCTAAAAATCCGTATTTGAACAAAAGTATAAAATCAAATCAACAAATATATCCCATGATGACATAGACTTTTTAAGTTATTGGTATAATACCCAAACTGAGGTGAATTATATCCAAAAAGTGCTAGTCTTAGTCTGATGTGGTTGATTGCCTGTTAAGTTACCACAGTGTAATTACATCTGTTGAATGCACATGTATGGTGTAACTCAGTATAAGTATAGACTACTGTAGCTTATATATATATATATACATCACCAATATAAGTGTGGACTACTATAGAGTACATATAAAAACACTGATATTATTCTGGTTAATTTTAAGCTTAGTCCCTAAGTCAACAATTAGTATGACAATATAGGTTATAGATTTGATCAGCATGAATATAGTACAGTCCATAGTTAGTATTGGTGCATTTACAGTACACCCACAGTTAGATTAAGGCAAAAACATAGCACAATCATACAAATTGGATATACTGACAAAAGCAACTTCTATCCACCTTCGTTGAGGCAAGTATGGAATCAATAGGGGATTGGTATTAGTACCCCTGTGGCCCTGATATAGTATAACACAGTGGAAGAGCATTGAGAGGGGACCTACTGTTTGTCCTGTAGCCTTCCTAGGAATGTCTGAACTACTCTCTTTATCTGTGTCCCTATATTGTCATAATAATTGTTGACTTAGGCACTAAGCTTAAAAACGCTATAAATTAACCAGAATAATATCGGTCATGATAATGCCCCATTGGACTGCCCCATGTAGGTCAGGTCTGTCTCCAAGGTCTTGGAGCCAGTATGTCTCCTTTTCCATTTAGATGTAGAGGGGTATACGGTCCTTATCAGCTACCTCCGGCAGGATCTTGACCCAGCAGGGGATGATTAGACAGTGTGCTTGCTGGAGAGAGAGTGTTTCAAATTAACTTTTATTTTTCACCCTTGAAAAAGACACGTTAATTCAAAACGCGTTGAGTAGATTCGTTTTTTTTTAAATCTAATTACCCTAATACTATTTTGTCCAGTCTGAAGACCCTAAAATACTTAGGTTAAAAAATGCAAGAAATAATGGCATCAAGATTATGATATATCTAAAAACAAGAGCATTAAGGATTTCCGATAATCATATGAACTTCATAAGAAAATGATTTCAAGAAAAAAATATTATAATATAACGACTATGGGTAGCTTTAGATTGGTATATTTCTAAGGTTTTTACCAGAAAAAGTTACTCAACCAAGATGTATAAACTGGTGGGTAATTCTGTACATTATTTTTTGTAAAAAGAAATATTTCTACCTCTTTGAACAAACCAGTCCATTTTTTAACAATTTATTTTTGTGTATGTCCTTGCTCTAATGTCGTCAGTTTTAAAAGGAAATTTAATAAAAGTCACATTTTAATAATTATGAGTGCAAGAGAAAAATTGTGATTCTCTTCTTTAGAAATTTGGGAATAAATAAATAAGTCACAAAATCTTAGCACCTTAATTAGACATAAACATGAAAGGGCTCTTTATAAGAATTAACTATTACTAATTTCTCTTCAACAGTAAAAATTGTAAATACATTTTCAGTTTGTGTTAGTGTTATGTTTGCTGTTTGTTTGAAGTTCATATAAAAGCAAAAAAGTTGAAATTTCAGTTGCAATTGTGTATTTTTTTTATGAGTTTTCCTATGCCTATCTTTCCCATGTTATACTGCCCCATTTAGAGCTGTTTCTCTTAACACTCCTACTGCTTGGAACCATCTACAGCCTTAAATGAGGTATAGTTGTACCTCTTGGCTAGTTGCTAAAACCTGTAGATATATTTGATGTTTCTTCCATCTTGTTAGGTGACTACATTTAGGATTTACTGGTCCTGTAAATAAAAACGTCTAGTCAGACACCAGCAGCCCTATTAAATTTGAAGCCCGTAGCGGCATCGGCACACCCGCAAAGGCTGCAGGCTTGAAATTCAGCTGCGTTACAGAGCTATTAAAATAAAACCATGCCGCAAGTTACGGGCTGTAGACGCAAACCCGTAAATCATTCTTACGCACGTTGGATGTGCGGCCGGGAACAATTAGTCAAACCCATAGTTACGGGTTTAGACAGAGCCAATGGCAAATGAGATCGTCATCATTACGTAACTGAAAAATGGAGGATAGATGTCAAAGGCTTACAGGTTTCAATTACGAGTTTCGATCGGACCCACATTCCAGAAATAATGTAATATTAATAAATCAGTAAATTTGATGTTCTAGTCTATGCAAGTTCCATTATATGTATTAACACTTTGATTGCTGGGATCAATATAAAATTAAACATACAATAATGTAATTTATTTTGCAAATTTAATAGCAATTTTCGGACGTAACAGTTACGGGCTTGACAGATCAAAGGAATTTTGGCCATGGAGTTTGGATTTCAACATCCCATAGGGTTTTTTCGCCCTTAACCCGCAAGTCATTAGCAGGTTACTTTACAGGGCCAATTTAATAGCCGTAAGTGTTACGGGCTACATTACGGGCTACGGTTTTACACGTTAAGGGAATTTAATAGGGCTGCAGGTCTGCAGAAGTGATTTACATTATCACCCCCATGCCTTGGGGCTTTCCTGGCAGAAGAAAGACAGATAGTGACACTAACATGTTAATTACCCCTCTCAGACAAGGGAAGGTTCAGCTGGTCAGCAGGGAACAAAGACCAAGCAATTTAAAGGCAGTCACAATAGGATGTCAAAGAAAATGGTGGGACGTGGTAGTTTAATCTTATTAATCATATTTTAATAACATTGGATTTGCAGCATAATATATAACCCCTCTTTAATGTTTATACAAGGACTAGCTACTTGCCCGCCAAAAATGACGTCAAAAAAATGTGAAGCCTCGCAATGCTGTTGTTTGTTACACAATGCAAGGCTCGCCCCCCCCCCCCCCCTCTAACTAGCGGGCCTGGTGCTTATTGCGGGCCTCGCAATGAGCGTCTTTGGCACTCATTACTAGCCTTCCTCCTCTACTTTATGGGCCTAGTGATGAGTGCCTTTGGCTCTCTTCACGGGTCTCTCCCCCCTCTACTTTACAGGCCTCATGATGAGAGCCTTTGGCACTCATAGCGGGCCTTTCAATGAGCGCCTTTGGTGCTCATTGCGAGCCACTCCGTCCCTCTACTTTACGGGCCTCGTGATGTGATGTGTACATGCGTAAGCCCATAACTTTGCTCTCCCCTGTGTCTCTTTCCCCCCTCTCTCACCCTTGTGTCTCTTCCCACCCCTCTGCTGTGTCTTACTCCCCTACCTTCCCTGTGCTCCTTTTGCCATTTACAGGTTTGAAAACATTTTAGGGCTTGTGAAATCGATCAATTTCCCCAAGCCTGCAAAGTGCATTCGAGTTATGGCCTTGAAATGTTTTTTCTTTTGTAGCGGCTGGCATTTTTTTTCAAGCCCGTAATGCGGAATCCGCTGGGAGGCCACCAAAAGATGCCAATTGAATATCAAATTACTTTTAAACCACACTTATGGACTCCCTTCCTTAGGAGGAGGCAGGTAGCCCACAATCGAGGTTGCAATCTAATTTCCTATTCAATTGGCATCTTTGGCGACCTCCTAATGGCTTCCGAGTTACAGACTTGAAAAAAAATGGCGTCCATTTTTTTTCAAGCCCGTAACATGGAAGCCGTTAGGAGCCTTTCTCCCCTCTAATTTGCGGGCCTCGCGATGAGCCCTTTTGGCTTTTGTTCCGGCCCTCAAAATGAGAGCCTTCGGCACTCTTTGAGAGCCTCCCCCCTCTACCTTTTGGGCCTTGCGATGTGATAAGTACGGAGGATGAAAGGCTACTCACTAGGATAGCTTTGAATTGAAATGGTGGAACTGAGGGTTACATAATCTGTCTGGTTAGCCAGATGCTGAAAAGGGTTTTTATGCATTGTATCCTCTAATATCCTGTTTCGATTGGTATGTGGCCACATGGATATCAGGAGTGCTGCAGCCATAATGGCATAAAGAGGCTTAACATGGGTGCACTGCTATTATCTTCTAGGTAATATTTCCCTCATGTGTATCATAGCAGGTCATAAAAAATGTTATGTGGGACTGTGGGGGAAGAGGGGCACAAGTTAAGGGGTACAAAAAGATGCGGAATTGTCCACCATCCCTAATGGAACATATGCTATTCAGACTATACTGTGGTAGCCTTGGTTCTCCTGGAGGCTGTTATCCTGGTTCTGGCACAATTCATTTTACCAAGGATGTCAATGGACCCCACAAATCAACATGGTAGGTTGGAACTAGGTTCTTTCTAAGCCCAACCAAAAGGTAGATCATGACAGGATTGTCATCTCAAAAAAGTCTATGAGGCCAGGGGCTTATAACAAATACTCCTCCCTTACAAATTTTAGAGTCTAGGGCATGATCCTGTCAGATTTCCCCCTAGCTTCACCCTTTACCTGTCCTCCTAGTGAGAAAGGCATTGCATTCTGCTGGACCTTTACCCATTGATGCATCTTCTTTTGAGTTAAGACAGCCAGGGGCTTGGCGATGGCACTGTAACATGGAACAAACATCGGGTAATACCCTGCAGTATCCAGGACATCTATCCAGGTGGATAGTGAGCTCAGCCCCCCTGACTGCTTCTAAATGACCTTAATGGGCTGGAGGTGTTCCTTCCAAGAGATGCTGTAGATGGCTTTGTCACCCAGGTCTCACAAATGGACTCTGGGGGTCAATTTAAACCCCACAAGGCTAAGTACAGCAAGAACTTTATGACTTCATTTCTTCATGTGTCACTGTTACAATGAAAGTCTATGGGGAAGATGTTCCCATGTTAAATTCTGTCATGACCCAGGAGCGAGGGGACCAGATACACCCCAAAGCCTTTCTGCTTACAGCTTATAGGACTACTTTTGGGACTGTGATGGGTTGGAAATCTCAGCTCCCAGCTTACTTAACCAGGTATCAGGAACACAGGATAAAGATACAGGAACAACAGGAGCAGATGTAAGTCCTTTAAGATAGGACCAAGCAGGATAAATATTCGATTACCAGTAAGTGATGTATCTCAAACCTTCCCTAAAGCATAAAAAGTGCACTAGATGTATGTACAGCCAAACTGGGCATCATTTATTAGAGAAACCTAGGAAAAGGGACAATGGGAAAAGTCACACATGAACTGGGGGGTAAACCAACTGGGAATTTCCAGGGTAACTGTGAACCTACCAATGAAAGGCCAAACTGCTCTGATTGGATTATCATGGGTCAATTATAGGAGACCCATCCATGTGAGACATAGGTGATGTCATAGGAACGTCAGCCCCTCCTGGGGGGCTGGTGTGTGCCATTTGCACATAGGCAGCCAGGCTTACTGGAGCTGGCACCTCTGCTAGTAAATTGGAGTAAAGTGAGTGGGTGCCATCTTGTGTAGTATCATGGTGGTCAAAATACCCATACAGAGTGAATAAAACATACAGTGGTGATAAATCATAGTTTTAAACTACATTATGGGTCGTTCCTTATGCCCATAGGAAATAATCACAAACAGTATTTATACTCGCCCTGTATTACCAATCATTCCCTCCAGGGAGTATAATTACAGTTGTGGGGACCCCATTTTAGTTTAACTGAGTGAGTGTAGTCTCTCTGCGCTCCAGCCTGCATCCCATCTGCCACAGAGGCTTCTCATGCGCGAGCACCCCCATCGCATATTTACTGGACCAGCTTGGCAAGGTAAGGGTCTGACAGTGTGCCATATGTCCATATGGTTTCACTAGGAGCATGTTGCCTTGCATGTTTATCACACATGCAAATAATGACAGTGACATGTAGTGATAAACATGCAATGCAACATGCTCCTAGTGACACATGCACACAATGACAGTGACATTAAATACAACATGCTCCTAGTGACACATGCACACAATGACAGTGACATTAAATACAACATGCTCCTAGTGACACATGCACACAATGACAGTGACATTAAATACAACATGCTCCTAGTGATACATGCACACAATGACAGTGACATTACATACAACATGCTCCTAGTGACACATGCACACAATGACAGTGACATTAAATACAATATGCTCCTAGTGACACATCACACTGTCAGCCCCTTACCTTGGCCTTGGCAGCCTCCAGCAAGCTGGTCCAGTAAATATGAGATTTGGCGCGCGCATGAGAAGCCACTGTGGCATATGGGAGGCAGGCCGGAGCATCATCAGAGCGCAGTTCTCGATGACCTGATGATGGCGAGCTGTTCTCCAGTGCGCGAAGGACGTGCAACCTGCTTCCAGTCTATCTAATATAGTATGCCCTGCTGACTGAATATTATCAGGACAGGCTCAGACACTAGTTCAGCACTTAAGACAGATAATCTACCAATTTTGCAGTGTATGTAACATTTTATAATAATAGTATAGTATAGGCCTTTTGATGACGTATGAATCACATATGAGGTCCTGCCAGTTAAACATAATGCCTATAACAGAACAAAGTATTTTGTTAATATTGGAAGACACGGACAGATATACTTTGTGTGTCCACACCCATGGATGGAGGAAGTGTAGGTCATATTTACTTTGCCAACTATAACAATTCATGTAAATGACTTATGTTTGCCAAATTCCTTATAAGATAATATCAGCGCTAATAGTTTCAAAATGTCAGTTATAATTGTGCTGTCCTGTGCCAAGCACCAAATAACAAGTTATGGGGGTGACTTCAATACCCTTGGGCTCTAGTTTTACAGTATAAATTGAAGGTCTTAAGCACATTTAGCCTAAAATACATTGCAGGTCCACACTTCTGAGCCATTCATCTTAAACATGAAGATTGCAGTTTTCTTTTTGCTGCTGCTTGTCAGTGGCTATGCTGGTAAGACCTTGTGTTACTGGGATGCTGCGGTAATTACATTTGGTGTCAGACTGGAGGGTTTATCTGGTAAAGCTTTGCTGAATTTCAGAGATACCAGTAATTGCTGCCATTTAGGACAAGCTAAGTGTTATATTCATAGGGTGCCATTTTGAGGAACTTGACTGATAATGGTCAAAAACTTTTTTGGAAAGTTAAAAAGATTCCATAAGACAGTGTAGTATTTAAAAAAAATATATATATTTAAAATTTTTTTTAGCATTATTAATTATAAATGGGGATCTAAAATGTAACAAAAGGGAAACTAATTATTATTATTATTATTATTTTATTATTAACAATAATAATAACAAAAAACCTGTTACTACTAATAATAATAACAATAAAATTACTACTACTACTAATAATAATAATAATAACAACAAGTCTTAATCTCAGCTCTCTAATTTAACTGGTTTATACACATTAATTTGAATATATTTTTGCATTCTTTTAAAAGGAATCTCTGTCACCCCAAAATAGGATTTTGTTTTCTTGTTCAACACTAGTTATCCATTGTATTAGACAAATCGGGTGTAGTTTCAGCAAAATGAATAGAAAATGAAATGCTTACCTTTATTTTCCTTTTTCATAGTCGCATCTCCAATTGCAGAGATTGAAGCCGATGCTGATGATAATGTAAGTGATACATCATTCATAATCAAGTACAATATATAGTGATAGGTTTATATCTGACAAACTTTCAATTTAAAATGATGTGCAGCTGAGGTAACTGAAATCAAAATAAATACTTATTATATTTTAGAAAATAGAGCTTAATTCCAAAGAAAGAGTCAAATAGATAAAACATATATTTAATATACTTGAAGAGAACTATACATTTAACCATAGATACGTTGTTGTTTTCCCTGGATCACTACCTTGTTGTGGTGAAGGGGCTTGTGAGCCATACCATGTAAAGCAGGAGTTGGCAAGTCCAGTCCTGGAGAGCCCCACACAGGCCTGGATTTGAGGATATCCCTTCTGTGCACAGGTGAGCCAATCAGGACTGAAGAAGCAATTGACTCGCCTGTATGCAGCAGCGATATCCTCAAATCCTTGCTCGCGTGGGGCTCTCTAGGACCAAACTTGACCACCTCTGATGTAGAGTAACCCATGATGGGCAGGTCATATGGTCACTAAGAGTTGGACACGACTGAAGGACACATCTGTTTTTTTAAAATCATAAATAGGTTATCTAGGTTACATTATAAAGGAAAAGTTAATAGAAGGCAGCTGTGTGTTTTGCTTTTGAAATAACTATATGAATGGTTATATTAACTAATTTTTGAAACTTTATATTTATTTATATATATATATATATATATATATATATATATATTTATTTATTTATATATATATATATATATATATATATATATATATATATATATATATATATATATACAGCAATTATTTCACATATGGTGGGCTAAGAGTGATAGAAGCCCTCCACCGTACAAAGTACAGTAGTACAAATAAGGAATAGTACATTAGTGATTCCACTTGAATGTCTAAAAATAAGTTGATAAAAACGTATTTCCTGCTCAAATTTCTCAGAAACACAGTATATGCACTGCAATCTGGGAAAACTGGGCGGGACATGCAAATGAGACCACATAATGCACCATCACTCTGTCAATCCAAACCATTTGACCAGGAAATAAGTTTTTATCAACTTATTTTTAGACATTCAAGTGGAATCACTAATGTACTATTCCTTATTTGTACTACTGTACTTTGTACTGTGGAGGGCTTCTATCACTCTTAGCCCACCGTATGTGAAATAATTGCTGTATAGAAATACTCTTTACAACAATCAACACACAAACCAGGCACTCACACCATACTGAGGATAGGCAGTAACCGTGAAACAGTACTGTATGTGGTTAAGTGACCTGGTTTGTGAAAAATCCATCCGTTGCTATGTCTAAAACTGTGAAATACAGTAAGCATATGCATTAAAGGAGCCATGTTTAAAATGGTTTGGATTGACAGAGTGATGGTGCATTATGTGGTCTCATTTGCATGTCCTGCCTAGTTTTCCCAGATTGCAGTGCATATACTGTGTTTCTGAGAAATTTGAGCAGGAAATAAGTTTTTATCAACTTATTTTTAGACATTCAAGTGGAATCACTAATGTACAATTCCTTATTTATATATATATATATATATATATATATATATATATGTGTGTGTGTGTTTGTGTCATTCAAGGAGGCTTCAAGGTGGTGTGACCTTTTGGTTCCTTGACTTTAATCACAACCAGTTTGCTGTGGGGAAAGCCTCAAATTCTAACCATTGGACCACCAGGGAACCGCATACATATTGTTTATATATTTTATATATTGTTTATATATTGTTTATGGATGGATTGGTGATATATTTCAAAAGTACTCCAAAACAGTTACTTCATATAAACTTTTTTATACTTTCTTATATAATTTGCATAACATATTTTTTAGTTTTTAACAACAAAAATTCTGCTCTCTAACTTCAAATGAGAATTATTAATACAATAATCTAACCTTTATCTTTAAAATATCCCTAGAACGTTTCTCTCAGAAATATTTCTTTTTTTTCTGAAAGGAATGTTCTTGTGGTCTTTTAAAGGGAAAGTTTAGAGTAATTATTGTAGTACAACCGCATTAAAGACATGTCCATTTGATCACTGTGTTCCCCATTAATGGATAGAGACTCTGGGCCTCATTCAATTGCAATTCGGCCAATTGAATAGGGCTCTATATAAGACCCGTTCATATTTTTTTACAGAAGTTTTTAGTTAGTGAAGACCTTGCTTTTGAATAGAAGTTCACTAACTAAAAATGTCTGTAAATAAAATATGCCATGTGCTTATCTAGATTTTAGTACACCAATAATTAACATTAAAAATAAATGTGCAAACAGCAGCAAACCGAAACATTAGCGAGAAAGTCTAATTTATAAATACAGTTTACAAAATAAAATGATGTGTGTATGGGTGTGTGTGGTGGTGGTGGGGTGGGGTGGGGGGTAGCACACCATCCTCTAATGCAAATCAATGACAATTAAAAGAATATAAATTCAATACTCACATTGGGCCTCATTCAATTGCGATTTGGCCAATTGAATAGAGCTCTATATAAGCACAGAGCATATTTTTTTTTAACAGAAGTTTTTATTTAGTGAAAAGCAAGGTCTCCACTAACTAAAAACTTCCATAAAAAATATGCTCTGTGCTTATATAGAGCCCTATTCAATTGGCCAAATCCCAATTGAATGAGGCCCATTGTGTTCCTTCATAACATGAGGTAAGTAGTTTGCACATCGACATGTCCAATAAGTATGGTCCACAGTATGGTCTTTGCTGGTTGAGGTATCTCTTCTGTATGGACTTTATATATAAATCTATCTGCAACTTTAAGGTTTGTCAAACCCTGATGGGGCAGTATGGGTATAATTTACACAAATAATTTACGCATATAATACTGTAAGTAATAAACCAGTAATTCATTGTATATATAAGTATAAATAAACAAGGTACAATAAGTATAATTATATACCCATAAAATATACATTTCTAGAAAATAAAGAAGTACATTAAAAACCAATTAGATCAGACTCGTTTCACTGTTAAAATACAGCTTTCTCAGTGATCAGATTATAAAACATGGTTCAACCATAAAATAGAAATAAAAATATTGGGCACAGCGAGTGTTTAGAAAAGAGGCAGAGCACATAGGACATGGAAGAGGCTCCAAACCACCACTATGTAGAGGAACCATCTTGTATTGAACTATTTAAAAAAAATTGCTAAACATTAGAAGTTATATAATGAATAATTGATACAATATATTACGGATGGCGCTAACACTACAATTATTGTATCCAAGGTGGGACTTTGTTTATAATACATTCACAAGGGATCACTATCTAAATGTAAACATAAATAAAGATAAAAATTGTTAATAATATATAATCCTCCCCCTTTTTTTCTCTTCGCTCCACCATATAGTTCTTCACACTGTGGTGACATATAAGAACGACATATAAGAATTATAATATGTCAAATATAATTTGTATATGACTAAGTGGATTTTCTCCAACCTAGTGCTACAGTACATACACTAGCGCAGTTTGTTTTATTAGATTTTTTTTTAATAAAAGCAGTTTAGCTCATTAATGGCTGCTACTATACTCCTCCCCACATATTTCATTGTCCTGTGCACTACTGAAAAAAAGAACGGAGATACCATTCATTAGGCAGATTTGGTAACCCGGATCAATGATACCTTGGTTGAAATAGTTAATTACATTTCTGGAGAGTCGTGGTTGCATTGAAAGATGCAAGGTGTCTGCTTCTGGACCAGTAAGGAGAAAACGGTTGTTATAAATTTCAGGCTCTGGACCTTTGCTTGTTCCCTCCCCCACTCTTCCCTCCACACACTCACATGATGCAGCTCTCAGGAAGTAATGTATCAAACACAATATTGATTACTAAACTCATAACCACATTCTTCAAAAATTCAGATTTCCCCCCAAAATGCCATCACTTACACAGCTGCTAATATTATTTGTTTGGTACATACAAACATCTTTTTCTTGAACTTCAGTGGCCCTTTAAAGCTTTGTAAATCAAGAAGAACAAGATTTTTTGTCAAATTAAACTATTGATATATTTTATGTATATGGAGCAGCTTATCTATTACACATTTTAAAGTTGTATGATGTCACTTTCTCGCAACCCCACAAGTATCTCCAGGATGGGGTCCATTATGGAACAGAAGAAACAGCGTGGGGGCTGTAAATAGAGCTATAGGAAATGCTGGTATGTAATAAATAAAGAGTATTATTATTATTATTATTATTATTATTATTATTATTATTATTATTATTTTTATTTTTAAATAGCAAGTAAACTAAGCCATACTATATTAGTTATAGAAAAGCCAATAGTTGTGGTCAAAATGAATAAATATAACTGAGTAATCTAAGAGCTGTTCCAGTAGGTACTGATATATTAAATGAAAAGAAAGGGATAACGTTATTCTGTACAGCATGGAGAAAGTAGCACATGCAAATGAAAGTGACTTTATAGTGATAATACTGTCATTTTTTGTGATTCTGCCAACCCATTCATGTAAAATGCCTCATATAACACTGGGGTAGGAGGGATGTTGCACTTGTGAAGTTGGACTAACTGTAAAAACATATTATTCATTATAAATTCTTCAATTTAGGAAGCTGCACCTAAAAAGGATGTTTTTATTGTAACATTTCTTGAAGAAAGGAAACATGCTTTGGATATCAAATAACAACGGTAAGTGCACTCCATTTTATTTGTATATATCTATTTTAATTGTTAAAAAAAAATGCGCTTTTGAGATTTAAGTTACAAAATCATTATTTTGCATATTAGAATCCGCACATTCATTTAGCCCTATATAATCCACTATAATAGTTGTTAGCTTGTAAGGAACGATTGCAAGATACGTTCTACGCAGGCGTTACTCACAAACTACTATTCCTAAATATCGGGAAATTGAGCAACCGCATATGCGAGACTAGCATCGGCACACCCGCAAAGCCTGCAGGCTTAAAATTCGGCTGCGTTACAGAGCTATTAAATTGAACCTTGCCATGAGATACAGGGCCATAGACGCAAGCCCGTAAACCATTCTTGCGCACGTTGTACCGTGATCAATTAGTCAAACCCGTACTTACGGGTTTAGACAGAGCCAATGTCAAAAGAGATCGTGATCATTACGTCACTGAAAATGGAGGTTAGATTTCAAACCCTTACGGGTTTCAATTACGGTTTTCTATTGGAAATAGACCAGAAATAATGCAATATTAATAAATCAGTAAATATGATATTCTAGTCCATGCGAGTTCCATTATATGTGTTAACACATTTATTACCGGGTACCGATATAACACGGAAATGAAACAGAAAAAAATGTATTTTATATTGCAGATTTGCGAGCTTTCCCTTTAATTATAAGTACAGTAGTGTGTGTATAATTACATTTACAGTGCTAAATATAGGACTTTAACCTCCTTGTGGGTCCTCTCTAGTACCCGTTGGCTTTTTGGCTCCATTTGCGGATTGCGGGTTTGAACGCCAGTGGATTTGTATCAATTTAATAGTGATTTGCAAATGTAACAGTTACGGGCTTGACAGAACAAAGGATTTGCTGCAACAGAGTTCAGATTTTGACATCTCATAGGGCTTTTTTCGCCCTTAACCCGCATGTCGTTTGCGGGTAGCTTTGAGAGGCCAGTTTAATAGCCGTAAGTCTTGTGGGCTACATTACGGGCTACGGTTTTACACGTTGAGGGAATTTAATAGGGCTGAAAGTCTTGCATGTACTGTTGCATTGTCCAGAGGAAGGGCAAGTGAGTGACAGGTGAGAGTTAGGGAGACAGACAGAGAGGGAGGGAGACAGAGAGGGGAGAAGGCAGAGAGATAGGGAGGGAGAGGGACAGAGAGTGAGTGGGAGAGAGAGAGGCAGAGAGATAAAGGGAGGCAGAGAGTCACAGAGGGAGAGTGAGGGACAGAGATTGAGGGACAGAGGGAGGCAGAGAAAAATGGAGGGAGGCAGAGAGATAAAGGGAGGCAGAGAGGCACAGAGGGAGAGTGAGGCACAGAGATTGAGGGACAGAGGGATGCAGAGAGAAAGGGAGGGAGGCAGAGAGGGAAGGCTGGAGTAAGAGAGAGGAGGGAGAGAGGAGGGATGGGGAGAAGGATGGAAGCAGAGAGAGAGGAAGGGTGGCAGAGAGAGAGAGAGAGAGGAGGGAGGTAGAGAGAGAGGAAGGGAGGCAGAGAGGGAGTGGAGGGAGAGAGAGGGAGGGAGAAAGAGGAGGTGGAGAGAGAGGGCGGCAGATAGGCAGAGAGAGGATTAAAGAGGAGGGAGGCAGGGAAATGGAGGTAAAGAGAGAAGAGGGAGGGAGAGAGGGAGACAGGGAGAGAGAGAGCGAGGGAGGTAGAGAGAAAGGGAGGAAGACAGAGAGGAGGGAAGGAGACAGAGGGAGGTAGAGAGAAAGGGAGGAAGACAGAGAGGAGGGAAGGAGACAGAGGGAGGTAGAGAGAAAGGGAGGAAGACAGAGAGGAGAGAAGGAGACAGAGGGAGGGAGAGAGAGGGAGAGCACACACACAAAGGAAGGGCACAAAGAGAGACAGAGGGCACACAGATAAAGAGAGAGGGTGCAGATATCGAGAGCACAGAGAGAGAGGCTACACAGAGAGGGTGACGGCACATAGAGAGAGACAGCACATAGAGAGACAGAACAGACAATTGAACATAACATATGATACCATCATTTATGATGGGCAAGTTTCTAGTAAAAAAATATTACTCAGACTCTGTGTTCCATAAATGAGAAAGACACAAGTAAATAATATAAAAAAAAATCTCTTAAGAGAAAATCCCAAGCCTCTCAAATGACATCAATATGTTTAAGGGCAAGTCCCTCTTTTTTATATCTGCCCTTAAAGGCTCTCCACAGAATAAAATGAAGGTGCACATTGGAAGTTATTCCACTATTATTAACCTTTATTTGTAACTAGCAACTTGCCCATCAAAAATGATGGCAATAAAATGTGAAGCCTGGCAATGCTGTTTGCCACACGATGGGAGCCTCTACTTTACTGGCCTTGCAATGAGCGCCTTCGGTGCTCATCATGGGCCTCGCAATGAGCACCTTTGAGGCTCATTGTGAGTCTTTCCCTCTGTCTACTTCCTCTCTTGTGTCTCATTTCCCCCCTCCTCTCCCTTCCTTGTGTCTCCTTTCCCCGTTCCTCTCCCTCCCTTGTGTCTCCTTTCCCCCCTGTTAGGAGCATACACACACTTCGGTTTCCTCCCCTTTTATTAGGAGCATATACACACTTCATTTATATTTTCTTCACTATGAACTCTGACACATATATATCTTCCAGATATTCTATCATATATATATGTATATACCTTGGTCCTTTCCCTCTTCACAATCGCAAAATCTGACAGCTGCAGTTCCGCCGCCGGCTGCCAGATGGCGCTGCCAATTTTCGGATACTGCTGACAATAGCATATATGGTGCGCCGACAGAAGAGGCCTTGAGCTATGACACAATTAAACATACAGTAATCAACATTACATAACATATTGCATAACTATAAAACATACTTTAAAATCCTGAGCCCAGTCCCACAACCACATAAATAAGAGTCCAAAGGACTGGTGGTCAGGGGAATCTTTACACAGTCCAATAAAAAAATGTTTTGGAGAAATTGTGCAGTAGAATATCTATGGGAATGGTACTCCATGTATGTATGCATGTATTTCTATTTGTAAAGTGCCATTAATGTGCACAGTGCTCTTTGGAGATGGAACAAAACAATTACACGACATTGTAAGTGCACAGGGCCATCAACAAACATCTTGGGAACAAGCACAAATGTAATGGCCAGGGCCCAGGGCAAACCTATCATCTCCATCCCCCATACCCAGCCATTACATTAACTGTACATATAGTGATGAGCGCCTGAGGTGCTCCGAGAAGCAAAAGCTTCACAATGTGTGCAAACAGCATTGCCTGGCTTACAATTTTATTGCCATCATTTTTTGACTGGCAATTTTCTAATATATATATATATATTCTAAAATTCTATATAATGTATATATATATAGATTAATAATTACAACATTTATATATATATATATATATATAACACATATTATAATTGTCCAACTAGGATTCGTCGTCATGCTGTGTTGCGTGGTGCGTACGATTTAGCGATGAGCGCCGCAGGCGCTCATTGCAGGCGAACCTCGCCGCGCGAGGCGAGCCGTTAAATTGTAGCACTTTGGCAATGAGCGCCGCAGGCGCTCATTGCAGGCGAACCTCGCGTAGCGAGGCGAGCCGTTAATAAGTAGCACTTTTTTACACAAGATGCGGGACTTAGAAAAAAAAATACGACCTGAAAAAAATTGCAAAATAAGCGGCGGAACCAAAACAATTAAAAAACACTAAATACACACAAATAAATAACAAAAAGGTCACTTACAGCATGGGGAACCAGGCAGGACGTCTGGGAGTGAGGTGGAACTTCAATTTACATCGATTTAGACGATTTAGAAAAATCCAAAATTGGCTAAGGAAGAAAAAAATGGCTGCCGAAAAAAATGAAAACGAGGCTATACTACTACAAACTGCGTAAAACACAGTCACAGACGTATGTGCTCGAAAAACGAGACAATGGATGCGCAATAACCGCACAATGAGTAAAAAAGGCAGCAGCGAGTACATTTTACGAAACGCAATTACACATTTACGCATTAACACAGATTTCCTGCCTTTGTCTCGCGGCACATCGGATTTCCCGCCTAAAACAACGCATTTGTCTCCCGGAACAGCGGATTTCCCGCCTAAAACAATGCATTTGTCTCGCGCACAAAGCCTATATATAGGGCACACTTGACACATAACTGACACTTTCTCCTCAGGTGATGATAGTCTGACTGGACATTTTCTGATGCTGGAAAATCTCAAGAGATTGTTAGCTCTTCAGGATACTGCTTCAGCAATATTACATTAAAAAAGGTAAATATCATTTATAATTATTAATTAGTAAATTGTTACTTACTTAATAAATAAATAAATAAAAAATTGTAAATTAAATTAATAGAAAAATAATATCGTGCTTACCTGTGTGAAAGAATTGTCAATAACATTCATAATGTACATTAATTAATTAATTAATTAATTAATCATTAATATCAAAATTAGTTAACGTTTAAGAATGTGAATAAAAAAGCAACACATTGATTCATTAATTATTAATGTACATTCATTTAATAATTAATTTGTTATATATCGTCATTACCTGTGTGAAAGAATTGTAAATAACATTCATAATGTACTTTATTTAATTCATTAATTAATCATTACTAATCATTCATAACAAAAAAGGTTAACGTTTAAGAATGTGCATAAAAAAAGGAACACATTGATTAATTAATTATTAATGTACATTATTTTAATAATTCAGTTCTTCGATATTTAGTATAAAATAAACCAAAAGAAAAAAAAAACCTATACACTCATGCTTACATCTTGATGTTAGATTTAGTCAGACATTACTTTAATATTAATGAACATTAATTGATTTTTATTTCATTAGTAATGTACATTAATTTAATAATTCAGCTATAACATACTCATTTTAAAATACCCTGCAAACAAACAAAAAGGGAATAGACTCATGCTTACGTCTTGACGTTATATTTAGTCAGACATTAATTTAAGATTAATACACACTAATTGAGTCTTATTTAAAGACTAACAGGAATATTGATTGTATGTTTTTAATCTATGCTAACATATGTGTGTTCATGCTGATTGATTAATATCTTTATTTCATGTTTTTAATCTATGCAAAAATATGTATGTTAAGCCTCCTTGATTAATACAGATGAAGCAAAATATTAAACATTAATTTTACTATTTTGTATAATTGCAGTGAACTGTAGCTGAATGAACAGAGACAGTGACGTTTGGACACATTGAACATCAGAAATAGAATTTGAATTATACTACTACAGCAAGATATTAAAGAATATGCTTTTAGGTTTTTAATCAAGCCAAATATATGTCTGTTGATGTTCATTTAATGATATCGATAAAGAAAAATATAAAAAATAGTCTCAATTTGATTTAACAGTTTATTTGGATCTGCAAGGGAATCAATACACAGCGTGACGTTTGCAGCCTTTGAACAACATCAACATCATCTTCACAGGTATAACATTTAATTTTGTAATGATGCATACAAAAAGGCTATATTAAATTTTGTGAAAATGGAGAGTACTTATTGAGTCATTAACGTATAATATTTAGTCATAACTTCGCAACAATTTTAACATGCACTTATGTAAAGTTGAAAAAACAATACTAATTAATAATAATAGTACAAAAAAATAAGAATAGAAAACAAAGAACAAACAATAATTACATCTCTATTTACAATTACAGATTAAAATGGCGGATAATGGAGAAGACAAAAATGAACGCAAAAGAAGATTGGCAAGGGAAAGGAAGCAAAGGTGCAGAGATGCTCAGACACCGGAAACTTCACGCTTGTGAGAAGAAGATCGACAGAGACTTTTAATTAAAAGAAAGATGAGTAAGAAAGCTGCAAGTGAGTGTCTTGGGGCTTCCAAGAAACGTAAAAGTAAACAAAAATATCTCTGTGAACCATTGTTGAATGATTCTATTTTGCAGAATGACTTAAATGTAGACACACAAGAAAACAATGTACATATAGAAAGTGGGTCTGACATCTATGTTCAAGAAATGCATGACAATGTGTTTACTACTGCAGTACAAGTAGATACTCATTATTGTGGGTTACTTAATGTGATTTGTCAGTTTTGTGCGGCCTATCATTTTATAAAGGAAAGACCTACTGACAGAAATTTCATTAGTTGCTGTCAGAAAGGAAAGGTGAAACTTCCACTAAGACACCCATTTCCATATTATTTAGAATGCATTATGAGCGATCCAACATTTCCAAATTATAATAATTTCAAAACAATAATTTAACAAAACATAAGGTCTTATAACAGTGCAATTTCATTTGCTTCAATGGGTGCAACATTAGCAGAAAATTTACCAGGACATGGTCCTTACTGTTTTAGAGTTCAAGGTCAAATTTACCACCGAACTTCACATTTAAACCCACAAGAAGGAGAGCAAAGGAAATTTGCACAGTTATATGTCTTAGATACAATGGAAGCTGTGGAACAAAGAATGACACTTCCAGAAAATAAACAGTGTTTGCGCATAGTCTTTGAACAGCTGGATAAAATTATGCAAAAAAACCCATATAGTCAGGCATACAAACAATTTGCACAGCTTGAAAAAGAACAACAGGAACATGCTGAAAGACATCAATTGCCTACACCAAGAGTAAATATGGTGTTAAAAAGAGATCGCAACACTGATCAAAGAAGATATAATTTACCTACAGTATATGAGGTTGCCATGGTTTTTAAAAATGAAGATGGTGAACCACCTTTTCAGCGGGATATTAGAATATATCCACGCAATGAAGAACAACTATTTATCAACATCAATATATTAAGCTGTAATTTAGATCCAATGACATATCCCATTTTCTTTCCAAATGGGGAACCTGGATGGGAACCAAAATAACAATTGGAAAGTTATCCCAATACTAAACTTCGTATTAGATCTAATATTTCCATGCTGGAATATAAAGTGGCACAAACTGCTATCCGGGATTGTTTTGATCCAATTTTACATGGAGTCAAACTTACTCAACAATGGATTATTGATTCATATTTACAAGTTGAAGACAATAATCTAAATTTCATTACATTTCAACAAAATAAATTACGAGTAGAACAGTATTGTGGATTAATGTATTATGTGGCAGATTTAGCTTACAACAGAGACATTCCAGCTGGAAGAGCAATTATTTTGCCATCCACTTTCCAAGGATCTCCTCGCAATATGCGAGAAAGGTATAATGATGCCATGGCTATTGTCACAAAATTTGGAAAACCAGATTTATTTATTACATTCACATGTAATTCATAATGGCCAGAGATCAAGGAAAATTTGAATCTGGGACAAACTACTTTTGACAGACCAGATTTAGTGGCAAGAGTATTCAAAATCAAACTCAATTCATTAATACATGATATCACTAAAGCACACTTATTTGGACAATGTGTGGCTTTTGTTTACACCATTGAATTTCAAAAAAGAGGATTGCCACATGCTCACATACTTTTAATACTGCAGGAAAAAAGATAAGTTGAACACTGCAGAGAGAGTGGATTCAGTAATTTCCGCACAATTGCCAGACCAAGAAAAATATACAAAACTTTGGGAGATTGTTACACATAGAATGATTCATGGCCAATGTGGAGAGATGAATCCTAATTCACCATGTATGGATAATAAAAAATGTACTAAAGAATTTCCAAAACAATTTCAAATGCAAACTTATGCAAATTGTGATGGATATCCTTTGTATAAAAGAACACAAGGACAAACAGCTATTTTCCGTGGCCAAAAGGTTGATAATAGATTTGTCGTTCCATACAATCCACATTTGCTCATCAAGTACAATGCACACATCAATGTGGAAGCTTGCACTTTGATTAAATCAATTAAGTATGTGTATAAATATATATACAAAGGATATGACGCAGCTACTGTTGTTGTACAAGGTGCTGCAAATGAAAAAGAAAATCCAATTTTACATGATGAACTATCAAATTGTTTAGGTGCTCGGTAATATGAGTGCTACTGAAGCAATGTGACGCCTTTCGAAATTTAAGATGCATGATCGGTCAAATGCTATCTATCGTTTAGCTGTACATTTGCCTCAAAGTCAGTTGGTTTGCTTTACTGCAGGAAATGAAAGAACTGCATTATATCAAAGTGAAGACAGAGATACCACACTAACTGCATGGTTTAAATCAAATTGTCAGGCTAAGCAGGCCAGACAATTTTTAAACATAGAGATACCATATCACTATGTATTTGTAAATGGTCTATGGCAACAACAAAGAAGAGATGCACATAAAATTATACCACGCATTTATACAGTCAGTTCAAGGGACATTGAACGTTTCAGCTTAAGATTACTTCTGCTACATGTTCCCGGTGCATAGAGTTTTGAGCATTTACGTACAGTGAATGACATAGTTTATGATACATTCCAATCAAAATGTCATAGCTGATGATACAGAATGGGAGAGGTGTCTAGAAGAAGCAGCACTATGTCAAATGCCAAAGCAAATGAGACAACAATTTGCATTCATCTGCATATTTTGCAATGTACCTTATGCTTTCACTTTGAGGGAAACATTTAAATTAAACATGTCAGAAGATTTCTTGAAACGTTACAGAGAACCAATAGCTCTGTTAAAAACATTGATGGAAATACAATAAATATTGTTGGCTCATGGATTAAATTGTGCAAGTTTTAATTTACCAGATCCAGGACTTATAGATGACATCAATTTTGATGACTATGACACTGAGCTTCAAAAACAAAAACCCAAGAAAAACTGGCAACTTTAAATACTTTACAGTTAGAAGCATTTCATGCCATCACAAACGCTACAGATGATGAAATGGGCAAAGACTGGTATTTCTATCTAGACGGCCCAGGTGGATCAGGAAAAACTTATCTGTACAATTGTTTGATGAGTTATATTCGATCACTGGGTCAGATAGCTATGCCATTTGCAACAACTGGAATTGCTACACTTTTGTTAGATGGTGGTAGAACTGTGCATAGTGGATTTAGGCTGCCAGTTCCCATTGTGGAAACATCAGTGTCAGATATTCGATTGAATTCCTTACAAGCAAAAAAAAATTAAACAAACTAAACTAATTATCATAGACGAGGCAACAATGATGTCATGTCATGCATTGCATTGTATTGACAGATTTTTAAAAGAAGTGATGGATAATAATTTGCCATTTGGTGGAAAGGTGATGCTGTTAGGAGGAGATTTTAGGCAAACATTACCTGTTGTGCCACACGGAAATAGAACAGAGATCATTGAAACATGTATCAAGACCAGTAAACTGTGGCAAATATTTACACATCTCAAATTAGAATTAAATATGAGATCTGATGGCCAAAATGAATTCAATGATTGGCTCATTAAAATCGGAGAAGGAAAACATTCAGAAATACAGCATTTTCCAAATGATACCATTGAAATTCCATCAGAAATGGTTTGCAATGAATCACTCATATCAGCCATATTTCTAAACACTCTTAATAATGAGGATTACTCAGACATTGCAAACAAAGTGATATTAACATCAAAAAATATTGATGCCTTGAATGTAAATAACGAAATTTTAAAATACATCAATGCACCACAAAAGAATTATTACAGTGCAGATTCGATTCTGTCTGATGATAAAGACAGTGAATCAAATTTTAGTATCGAATTTATTAATTCATTAACACCATCTGGAATGCCACCACATATTTTACAATTGAAAAATGGCGCAATTGTCATGTTATTGCGAAATATGAATCCAAAAAAAGGACTTTGTAATGGGACCAGATTAATTGTGCATGAGTTAAAAGATCATTTTATACATGCAGAAATTATAACTGGGACCCATAAAGGTGAACGAGTTTTTATACCAAGAATTGATTTAGCTCCAAGTGAGAGTGGTTTGCATTTTGTCCTTCAAAGGAGACAATTTCCAGTTATCATGGCATTTGCCATGACCATCAATAAATCCCAAGGACAAACTTTTAAGTCGGTTGGAATTTTTTTTTAAAGGAACCAGTTTTTGCACATGGACAACTCTATGTGGCTTTTTCAAGGTGCACTAATCCAAAAGAAATTAAAGTGCATGTTGAAGAAAACGAAACTCAGGGTCATTTATTGGACGATGGATGTGTTTATACCAAAAACATTGTCTACTATGAGGTGTTGGAAAGATAGAGGACAATGGTTTCATTTTAATGCCAACATTTTATGGTACTCAATATGATTGCACATAAACAATATTTCAAGTAAAACATCTAAAGAATGGACAAAAAAACATAGAGAACAGTGGTTTGACTTCCACTACAAAATTAAAGTACTCTGGGACTCTTTAAATAGGGGACCACTATTTCACTTATGAAAATCTATGTGATATTTGCAGAAAGGACAAACAGAAAAAAAAAAAAAAAAAAAGACAACAAAAACAACAGTAAAATATCCTTAAACAGATTGGAATGGGTTTAAAGTTTCATATTAATATGATTGTCCCCACAAAACAATTAACTGACTTTTTCATGATTTACAAGAGTTAAATGTTATTGTTTGATGTTACAATTTCAGATGTTAAATATGTGTTTTGTAAAAATGTTTAAAAAAGTTTGTTAAATATATATGTGGTATAGTCAAACATGTATTGTTAGTATAAAGTTTAAGCATTTCATAATAACTGTAAATATATTATTTAAAGACAAAGTATTGATTCAGGGAGTAATCCGATCGCCAGTAAATGGGGTCAGGAAGGAATTTTTTTTTTCCCCTCTTTGATACAATTGGCCAGGTTTTAATAGGGTTTTTTTATTGTTTGCCTTCCTCTGGATTCAATGCTAATTTAGTTTAACAAGAGTTTAACAAAAATGTTACAAATGATAAAAAGCATGTTATTGTTAAAACAATTTACGTACTCTAAGTTAATATAGTCCACAGTTACTCAGTGATAAATATGTATTGAAAAGTGTTAGTATTGTTAAAAAAATGTTGAACGAATGTTTAATATACAAGTTGCATGTTACAAACTTTCATGTTAGACTTTACAATATGTATGCATTAAAAAGTAAGACATTATTATATTGTTATTATGTATATATCACAATTAAAAGACTGAAGATTGAAAAAAATATATATATGTTGGTGAAATATAAGTTGAAAGTAAAAAAAATAAAAAGTTAAAAAAATGTATGTGTATTTATTTTTAGAAAAAAAAAAGGGACAAATGTAGCTGACTCATTTTGTGTTGCAAACAAATTTCACAACATTTAATTTTTATTGACAGTCATTTTTTGACGGGCAAGTCGCTAGTATATATATATATATAGTAAATAAATAGTACATCTGTGTTCACACCTGAATGTCTAAAACGAGCTAAAAAACCTGCTTCCAGCTCAGAATTCTGAGAAAAACAGTTATTACACTACATTCTGGGAAGCTGAGCTGGGACATGCAAATGTGCCCACAAATGCCTCGCTCTTCAATCCATAGCCATTTTCAAACATGGCTTCCTTTAAGCTTATGCCTGCTGTATTACACAGCTTTAATGCAAAGCTGAGCCTGGATTTTACACAAGCCGAGAATATATATATATATATATATATATATATACATGCCAGCATGGGGCCTCCCTTTAATGGTAGGTCCCGCCTCCCTCTGCCCCTTCACTGCCTCTGTCAATGGGTTAAATTGTCCCTGCCACAAAGAGTATATCATATACTTTATGGGAGAGAGACAGATACAGATATATTATGTTAAGAGGTTACGTGCAAATGGAAAGGAGAATACATGTCTAGATGTGCATTTACTAAGGAGTTATTGGAAAGCTTCTTTATAGAGGACATTTTTAAGGTGACGGAGTTGAGATTAGGCATTTCTCAGTCTGTGCAGCAGATAATTCCATTTATTATTTTATGAATTCTTGACAAAAATTGTTAAAAATATTTTTGTATTATTTGAATTGTATTTATATTATTTTTTTTACATTTGTACAACATTAATAGTCCTTTAAATAAAAAGTGTGAATATTATTATAATATAAATTGCTTTTATACTATCTTTTATAAAAAACTTAATTAGAATTATCTGTATTATTTTTCAGGCACCTCCGTGCTCAAAGTATGAACACAGTGATTTCTCCCTGCTTATAAACCATGATTTTTCTATATATTTCAACAAAACAATTTTGTCTCTTTTCATGCAACCAAATCATTTAATAACATATCCTGAGACGCATAAGATGACACAATCAAGACCATTTAATTTCTTCTACTTGTTACTGATCAAAATAAATAATTGAATTTATGACTTGTGCATTTTTTTTATGAACTCAGATCAAAAACTAATTGTAAAGCTTCATGATTATATCTACTATAAGTTGCACATTTACTGAAGACACCTACATGTGAGAATTGTAACGGCTACCCTAGTTGGTGAGGGGTACCTGCCGTTGGAGACGTCCTTTTCTGAAGCAAGGTGCTGTGCAGTAATGAAATGTTTATTCCCATCCACGATATCCCATTGTATAATCCAGGAGTGCTGTAAAATGTGGCAAAGTAACGGTACCATAAATCCCCCCCCAAGAACGAGACGAGGCTACGTTTTGAAGGGTCAAGTAGAACTCTCCTTTATTAAAAACAAAACACATTTTTAAACACCTCACATACACAGTAGGGGCAGTGACTACCTTTGGTCAACCCCTAATTACCTCTGGCCAATCAGACAGGGTTAATGCGTGGGAGCCAGGAGTCCCCTCCCCCAGGAGCCACCCACTAGGCGTGGCTAACTGCTCATTCTACCTCTGACGGTGGAGAGAGTAACATCTCTAAGCTCACTTATTCCCCTGCTGGGAGTACGGGGAAACCCCAGGTCATCTCATTATTCAAGAGTCCCTACCCCCATTGTTCATGGTGCCATCTTGTCTGCTAAAACCCTTTTGTTCTGCTATCTCTTGTGAGGTTTAGCAAATACTATTAAGAGGCAGATGGGCAAGTCCTGACCAAGTGTATGAGACCAAAGATATGTGACTGCATACCACACAATACAATATTTTTACAGA
This sequence comes from Discoglossus pictus, assembly GCA_027410445.1. Lineage (NCBI taxonomy): Eukaryota > Metazoa > Chordata > Amphibia > Anura > Alytidae > Discoglossus > Discoglossus pictus. Next base: position 133,623 of record JAPZIH010000775.1, read on the forward strand.
TATAATAACAACATATTATAACCCAGAACATATCTGCAGATAGCTTAGGTCTGAGCACACATTATTACTGAATGGCGCTCAGACCACATACATACAGGATAACAGTAGGATCATATTTTAACCAAGAATTAAATAACCATAAAACAGGGTAAAACAGTGATGGGTTCCGTTACAAGAATGTATTACAGAGGAACTATTTCACAATTGTTTATTTCTTTATTTGATATTTTTGACAATATTAGATGTTTTTACTTTGTTTACACTGCAATATTTGCTATTTTTGAGTTAGGTATTGTTAGTACAAGGCCTGGGACACTTTTTTCCAAATGTAATATTAGATCACTACATACACAAAGTGATGAAGGTTTGATGCCCAAATGCTTGTTACAAGGGGACAAGGTTGAGGTTCTATATAATAACTTTTTTTAATATATAAATGTTGTGCAGTCCACCACCGTTCTTGAGAAAAGAAAGCACATATTTATACAAAATCTTAATCTTATGTACGACCAGTATGAGAGCCAGATACTTACTGCAGGCTCTTGACATATTTCTTACATGTTCAGAAGATGGTGAATTAAATATTTTATAAAAGTAATATTTTAGAGAAAAACATTAATTATATATTTTTTAATTGGCACAGAATATGTTTTAAAAATTTGAAATGTATATAATTTTGTATAGGGCTATATGTAGGCAGAGTTATTATTATATGTATATACATACAAATCAGACATGACTGTGCCTGGTATCATAGGTGCACAATGCAGTACTAAGGTATTCAGGTTAAAAACTTTGGAAGGTAACAATGAGTTTATGGTGGCTATTGCTCAATCAATGTCCTGTGGATGGGAATCGAAGGAGGCAACCAGAGATGAGGAAAGGGGTGAACTATGAGCAGAGAAAAACAAGAAGAGGTATAAGGTGGTGCAATGTCATTGAGAGCTTTTTATTTTAAGTTCAACCCTTTTAGTATTATTAAACAGATATTGATTATTCAGTGGAGAAACTGATGGAGACATGCAGTGGATAATAGTGATGAGTAAGGCAGAAGAGTGGTGTTGAGATGTTCATAAAATGTACTATGGAATAGATGGATTTTTTTGGGGTAGGCAAAAATTATTATTATTATTAGGACTGTTTCCAGTGTCTTGTATGAGAGAGTGAGAAATATTGTATTCAGTGTGACTTATTAAGTGACCTATAATGAGGAAGGATGATGAAGAGTGCAGACTCCAACATGAACCATGAATGTAAGCCTGGAGGTTGGAGTACGGTAAGAGAGAATTTAATTGTGGAAATTGTTGTGGAAGTGGTGAACAACTTTAAAGGGCACCTGTTGGGGAAAACAACATGGTTTCATTTGTTTATGTAGCAACTGGTTAGCAATACAATTGGTAAGTGAAGAAAATAATTTCAATATAACTTTCAAAATGTACATTTAAACTTTAGTGTCTAAGAGACTAGCAAAGCTCACTGAATAATCTCCTCTTTCCCTAACTGACTTCATATTGTTCATCAACCTTTCAAGATTCATCATATGTCCTCATCCTTACTTGACTTCTATGCATCCACTGACTCTTCTTCATTTCAATCTTTTTAAACATGATAGATTTAACTGATAAAGAGAGATTGTTAATTCACGGGTGGGGATACCGCCGGTGCAAGAGGTGCATTGCACCAAGGCCCTTCCATCTAGAGGGCCCAGTGCTGTCCTGCAGCTACCTTAACGTAGGGTAGTGGAGGAGGACCCAGAAGAGGAAATGGGGGAGGACCCAGAAGAGGAAGTGGGGGAGTACCCAAAGGAGGAAGGTAATTCCTTCCTGTCACCCTTGGCAGCACTTCTGGGCTTGATGTGAGGGGCTGATAGAGCCCTGCCTGCATAGCTGCAGCATGCATGCAGAGATACTGCAACAGTGTGTATCAATGAATCTACCAGTCAGTGTTGTGTGTGTATATATATTTCAAATAGGCTACATTGCAGTGACCCTCACAGGCTTTATGATAGTGACCCCACAGCACTATTAAAGTGACCCTTTTAGACTTCATTATTGTGCCCAAGACTGCCTCCCTCTATCCCTCACTAACACAATCTGTGCCTGCCTCTACCTACCTCTTTCTCAATGCCTCCCACCAATTCCCACCGACCCCACTGCCTCCCTCTACCCCTCACTAACACAATCTGTGCCTGCCTCTACCTACCTCTTTCTCAATGCCTCCCACCAATTCCCCCTAACCCCATTTCCTTCCTTTACCCCACTACTTTTCCCTCTGCCCCCACTGCCTCCCCCTATCATGTGCTACTTCTCTCTACCCAAACTGCCTTCCTCTACCCTCAATAACTCCCTCAGTTACTCCCTCAATGTATCCACTACCCTCACTGCTTTTCCCCTACCCACAGCTTCCTCCATCTGTCCAGACCTGCATCCCCTTTTCGCTCACCTGTTTCTCCCTATCCTGCTGCCTCACCGACATCACCCAGATAACCCCATACAGCTAGCTTCCTCTTCATGGCTGAGTTGGAGGAGGATAAATACATATCTTTCTATCTAACTATATATATATATATATATATATATATATATATATATATAATTATTATGATAAATATTATATATATATACACACACACACACACACATATATATATATATATATATATATATATATATATATATATAGATAGATAAAATGAGTTGGCACTGGAAAGGGGGTGCCCAAAATTGTTGTGCACCGGCAGCCTCCATTCACTAGCTCCACCGCTGTGTTAATTGTAGAGTGGAGAGGGCTTAAGGATGGTAAAAATGTAAGATTATGAAGAACCGGTGAGCAGAGAAAAGTTAAATAAGTGAGTGGGGATGGTAGAGGGAAGATCACTAACAAACATCCTAATGCATTTTCAATAAGCTCACATTTAGTGGCCGACTATGACTTCCATAACATTTTTAGCAATTTGACCACTCGACCTTTGACTGTTGAAACAATGCATTTCAATTGTTGTTTGACAGCTTTGTTAATTATACTGAATAAAGAAGGGAGGGATGGTAATACTATTAGAGATAAATAATAGTTCTAATAATCACAAAAACGATACGTAAGAGTAGATTAAATATACTCTAGGTAGATAATATATATGTCAAAAGAACTAGAGTAATGGCCAGCAGTGTAAATATATATTGTTCCAAAAAAAGGGGGGAGAAAAAACGAAAGACAACGTTGTGTCTGGTCATAGACTTTCCCATTGTATAGCATCCATGATATAGAGGATTAGTAGAATCAAACAAATGAACAACTTGAATATTAAATAAAATATAGCCTTTATTGGTAGTATATACAAATAATTAACATGTACTAATGTAGCAATAAAAAGAACAATTCAAATGATATACAATTAAGAACATTCATATGTCCAGCAAATTAATGCGCCAATATATAGCCCAATATACTTAAATCTTAGATACCATTAATTGAGACAAAATAAATGTCATGCAATAAGGTTAAGGCCAAGATAGCACCAAAATGTAGACAACACAGTATCTATGTGTGAGCTGTACTAGGTCTGTGAAAAAAAGGTGACAAATTACATATACCTATTTAATCTATATTAATTATCAGGTATACATCATAACAAGCAAAATAAGCTAGTGAATAAGTTACATAGTTACATAGTTACATAGTAATTTAGGTTGAAAAAAGACTTTAGTCCATCAAGTTCAACCTTTTTAGATCTCCTCTGATCTGCAATACGAGGATTTATTGTTAATTGATCCAGAGGAAGGCAAACAGAGAAAACAATCCAGATAAACTTTTCCAATTGTCTCAACAGTGAAAAATAAATAAATTCCTTCCTGACCCCAGATACTGTGATCGGATTCACCCATGGATTAATACTCCCTCTCTTTTTTTGCAGGATAGCCCTTAATGCCCTTTTTATAAAAAATTATATCCAATCCCTTTTTAAAGTTATCTATTGAATCCGCTGTCACCACCTCCTCTGGTAGAGAATTCCACAGATTAACCACCCTTACTGTGAAGAACCCTTTTCTTTTTTTAAGGTGAAATCTTTTAAATTCTAATCTCAAAGGATGTCCCCTTGTCAGTTGAAAACCTCTTGGCACAAAAAGTTCCCTAGACAAAGCCTTGTATTGAACCTGAAAATATTTATATAAGGTAATCATATCCCCTCTTAGACGCCTTTTTTCTAGAGTAAATAAGTTTAATTTGGTTAGTATTTCTTAATAACTTAGCCTCTCCATTCCCTTTATTAGCTTTGTTGCCCTTCTCTGTACTTTTTCCAGCTCTAAAATGTCCTTTTAATGTAGTGGTGCCCAAAATTGTACTCCATATTCCAAATGAGGGCGTACTTGGTGTAACGGATCTACTGGCACCCCGACCGGGTACCTCCGTTGATGGACGCGTCCTAGTTTGCGCCGAGGACTGCAAGCACCGCACCGGACACCACCACAGACTCCACAACCGCCGTAGCTTAACTGGAGCCTCACGAATAGCTGCTAGCAGCTGAACAGGAAAAGCACCCAAGATGCTTACACTCCTGGCAGTCAGTCTGCAACAGCATATCATGAATCCCCCCAAGAACAAGACAAAAGCTCTGTGTTTGAGGGTCAAGCAGTGAACTCTCTTCTTTATTAATTACAAAACACATTTTTAAACACTTCACATACACAGTAGGGGCAGTGACTACCTTTGGTCATAATCCCCAAATTACCTCTGGCCAATCAGACAGGGTTAAGGTGTGGGAGCCAGGAGTCCCGTCCCCCAGGAGCCGCCCACTAGGCGTGGCTAACTGCTCATTCTACCTCTGGCGGTGGAGAGAGTAACATCTCTAAGCTCACTTATTCCCCTGCTGGGAGTATGGGGAAACCACAGGCCATCTCATTATTCAAGAGTCCCTACCCCCATTGTTCATGGTGCCATCTTGTCTGCTAAAACCCTTTTGTTCTGCTATCTCTTGTGTGGTTCAGCAGATACTATTAAGAGGCAGATGGGCAACTCCTGACTAAGTGTATGAGACCAAAGATATTTGACTGCATACCACACAATACAATATTTTTACAGATATAATAACAACATTTTATAACCCAGAACATATCTGCAGATAGCTTAGGTCTGAGCACACATTATTACTGAATGGCGCTCAGACCACATACATACAGTTCAATGGCCATGGAACCAAAGTCTTTCTGCATAGGAAAATAAAGTATTTAAATGCCGGTCCATAGTCAAAAGGCAGGAGGCTGGCAAACAGTCCTCTCCAAGACAAAGTGGCGAAGGGCACTTCGTCACACTTGGGATTTGTATAGTGGGAGAATTGTTACCTAGGTGGTTGTCCACAAGTACTCCCAAATCCCTTTCAATATCTGATACCACTAGATTTGCTCCATTAAGATTATAAATTGCATGGCTATTTTTCCTTCCCAGATGCATACATTTACATGTATTTGTATTAAATCTCATCTGCCACTTAGATGCCCATTCCTCTAATTTAAGCAAATCCCTTTGGAGGGAAAGGACAACATTTTCTGATTTAATTACCTTGCACAACTGTGTGTTATCAGCAGAAATGGAGACACCACACTCCAATATCCCTTCCAAGTCATTAATAAATATATTAAAAAGGAGGGGACCTAATACTGAACCATGAGGAATCCCTCTTACCACTTTAGTCCAATCCGAGTATGTTCCATTTACCACAACACTTTGCTTCCTGTCTTTTATCCAGCTCTTAATCCATAAGATAATATTTATGGCAATTCCTGCATCCCTTAGTTTGCTCAATAGTCTCCCATGAGGCACTGTATCAAAAGCCTTTTGCAAAATCAAATAGACTACATCCACTGAGCTGCCTTGATCCAAGTTCCTACTAACCTCCTCATAGAAACTAATTTGGTTTGTTTGACATGACTATCTTTCATTAGAGATGTCGCGAATAGTTCGCTGGCGGACTGCTCCCGGCGAACATAGCATGTTCGCGTTCGCTGCGAACTGCAAACATATGCGATGTTCGATCCGCCCCCTATACTTTATCATTGAGCAAACTTTGACCCTGCACCTCACAGTCAGCAGACACATTCCAGCCAATCAGCATCATACTCTGCCTTCCAGACCCTTCTACCTCATGGTCAGCAGCCATTTTGGAATCATAACTAACTTGCAGTCTTACTGAGAGGAGGGAGAGTGTAGGTGATGCTGATTGAATAAGGAAATCAATAGCTAGGCAAGTTTATTCAGTGTCCAGTGCAGTGCTGAAGGACTCATCAGATCTCTGTTTTAAACACAGCACCCCAAAAAACCCTTTTTAGGACTATAACATCATTTTTTTTTGTTTTGTTTTTTCTGTCTAATCTAACTTCATTTGCCTGTCTCCCTGCTAGCCCCTGCTAGCAAGTGTGTGTGTCAGGCTCACAGCTTATACTGTGTGTGCACAGTGCAACCAATACAATCTTGTTTACTAGTTGTCTACTTTTAAAATCCAAAACTTTTAATTTGTAAATCTTAGTTCATTTGCCTGACCGCCAATCTAAGTTCATTTGCCTGACCGCTAGCGAGTGTGTGTGTCAGGCTTACAAGTATTGTGCCAAGTTCAACCAATCCAATCTAGTGGTGTACAAGCAGTCTACATTTAAAAAAACAATAATTTTATTTTCTTAAATCTAAGTTCATTTGCCTGAACGCCAATCTAAGTTCATTTGCCTGACCGCTAGCCAGTGTGTGTGTCAGGCTTACAAGTACTGTGCCAAGTTCAACCAATCCAATCTATTTGGGGTACCAGCAGTCCACATTTAAAAAAACAATATTTTTATTTTATTAAATCTAAGTTCATTTGCCTGACCGCAAATCTAAGTTCATTTGCCTGACCGCCAATCTAAGTTCATTTGCCTGACCGCTAGCCAGTGTGTGTGTCAGGCTTACAAGTACTGTGCCAAGTTCAACCAATCCAATCTAGTGGTGTACCAGCAGTCTACATTTAAAAAAACAATAATTTTATTTTCTTAAATCTAAGTTCATTTGCCTGACCGCCAATCTAAGTTCATTTTCCTGACCGCTAGCCAGTGTGTGTGTCAGGCTTACAAGTACTGTGCCAAGTTCAACCAATCCAATCTAGTTGGGGTACCAGCAGTCTACATTTAAAAAAACAATAATTTTATTTTCTTAAATCTAAGTTCATTTGCCTGACCGCCAATCTAAGTTCATTTGCCTGACCGCTAGCCAGTGTGTGTGTGTCAGGCTTACAAGTACTGTGCCAAGTTCAACCAATCCAATCTAGTTGGGGTACCAGCAGTCTACATTTAAAAAAACAATAATTTATTTTCTTAAATCTAAGTTAATTTGCCTGACCGCCAATGTAAGTTCATTTGCCTGACCGCTAGTCAGTGTGTGTGTCAGGCTTACAAGTATTGTGCCAAGTTCAACCAATCCAATCTAGTGTTGTACCAGCAGTCTACATTTAAAAAAAACAATAATTTTATTTTCTTAAATCTAAGTTCATTTGCCTGACCGCCAATCTAAGTTCATTTGCCTGACCGCTAGCCAGTGTGTGTGTCAGGCTTATAAGTACTGTGCCAAGTTTAACCAATCCAATCTAGTTGGGGTACCAGCAGTCTACATTTAAAAAAACAATAATTTTATTTTCTTAAATCTAAGTTCATTTGTCTGACCGCCAATCTAAGTTCATTTGCCTGACCGCTAGCCAGTGTGTGTGTCAGGCTTACAAGTACTGTGCCAAGTTCAACCAATCCAATCTAGTTGGGGTACCAGCAGTCTACATTTAAAAAAACAATAATTTTATTTTCTTAAATCTAAGTTAATTTGCCTGACCGCCAATGTAAGTTCATTTGCCTGACCGCTAGCCAGTGTGTGTGTCAGGCTTACAAGTATTGTGCCAAGTTCAACCAATCCAATCTAGTGTTGTACCAGCAGTCTACATTTAAAAAAACAATAATTTTATTTTCTTAAATCTAAGTTCATTTGCCTGACCGCCAATCTAAGTTCATTTGCCTGACCGCTAGCCAGTGTGTGTGTCAGGCTTATAAGTACTGTGCCAAGTTCAACCAATCCAATCTAGTTGGGGTACCAGCAGTCTACATTTAAAAAACCAATAATTTTATTTTCTTAAATCTAAGTTCATTTGCCTGACCGCCAATGTAAGTTCATTTGCCTGACCGCTAGCCAGTGTGTGTGTCAGGCTTACAAGTATTGTGCCAAGTTCAACCAATCCAATCTAGTGGTGTACCAGCAGTCTACATTTAAAAAAACAATAATTTTTTTTTCTTAAATCTAAGTTCATTTGTCTGACCGCCAATCTAAGTTCATTTGCCTGACCGCTAGCCAGTGTGTGTGTCAGGCTTACAAGTACTGTGCCAAGTTCAACCAATCCAATCTAGTTGGGGTACCAGCAGTCTACATTTAAAAAAACAATAATTTTATTTTCTTAAATCTAAGTTAATTTGCCTGACCGCCAATGTAAGTTCATTTGCCTGACCGCTAGCCAGTGTGTGTGTCAGGCTTATAAGTACTGTGCCAAGTTCAACCAATCCAATCTAGTTGGGGTACCAGCAGTCTACATTTAAAAAACCAATAATTTTATTTTCTTAAATCTAAGTTCATTTGCCTGACCGCCAATGTAAGTTCATTTGCCTGACCGCTAGCCAGTGTGTGTGTCAGGCTTACAAGTATTGTGCCAAGTTCAACCAATCCAATCTAGTGGTGTACCAGCAGTCTACATTTAAAAATCAATAATTTTATTTTCTTAAATCTAAGTTCATTTGCCTGACCGCCAATCTAAGTTCATTTGCCTGACCGCTAGCCAGTGTGTGTCAGGCTTACAAGTACTGTGCCAAGTTCAACCAATCCAATCTAGTGGTGTACCAGCACTCTACATTTAAAAAAACAACACTTTTTTTCTGTGTAATCTAATTTCATTTGCCTGCCTGCCAGCTTGTGTGTCTTAGGCTCACATGGTATACTGTGCCCACTTGCTCAGTCAGTGCCACCACTCATATCTGGTATAACAGTCAGTAGTGCACATTTAAACAAAGAATACAATTTTGACTGTAATACATTGAATAGCAGTTAGTTGTCTGCAAGCGTGTGTGTCAGACCTACAGCGTCTACTCTGCCAACTTCTGCAAGTGCACAGTGCCACTCATATCTGTTGTCACAGTAGCTTGTACGCATAGTACCAATCTGTCAAAACCTGTAATGATGAATGAGGTCTAGAGTAGCCTGATTCCCTTATCCTCTACAGGTTGAGACCTAATGTTTGGGTGACTCAGACCAACACATGAGTACAAGCAGCACACAAACTCAAAGCCGCCATCTTCCTCCTGGTCCAGCATCATCAGCCACATCAACCACTGCTGTCCTCCTTGCCCCCTCTCAACCATCCGCCACTCCATCTCTCGCCTTGAGCAGTTCCTGCTCATCTGCCCATAGTCAGGTGCCTGTAAAGGACATGTTTGAGCGTAAGAAGCTAATGTCACAAAGTGCCCCAAATTTGAAGTGATAAAACCAACCAAGCATCTTTTTCCATCTCCCGGTCCCAAAAATCCAGGCCTTATACACGTGCCCTGATAGGTGATGTAACAAGTATTAAACTGATAAGAGTGAAGGGGTTAACATATTCTGCTGATGAAGGGGTTAACATATTTTGCTGACACATAGCCTAACCATAATATCATGTTCCTATCCTTGAGATGTTTGTCGACCTTAATAAAACACAAAACATTTCTAGTTGTTCTAAGAAACAGAAAACACCTGATTATATGTCCTTGTACCGACTAACTGAACTGTGAAAATCGCTCTAATATCCGCCTTCTTTTGCAAGTATAAATTCTATGCAATGACGTAGCAATAAACGGAATTAGTACTGAGACTGATTGTGTGTGTGTCTTACATCTAGTACAAATTTCACAGAATTCTGTTTGGGCCTGTGTTTCTAAGTCGCCAACTACTGATTAAGAAGCCCCAACAAAGAGTAGTACTTACAAACACGCCACTCCTATATGGTGGCACCTTTGATTGCACGTGCCGTGCCCCAAAATTGAAGTGATACGACCAACCAAGCATCTTTTTCCATCTCCCGGTTCTAAAAATCCAGGCCTTATACACGCCCCCTGATAGGTGCTGTAACAGGTATTAAACTGATAAGAGTAGTACTTACAAACACGCCACTCCTATCTGGTGGCACCTTTGATTACACGCGTGCCCCAAAATTGAAGTGATACGACCAACCAAGCATCTTTTTCCATCTCCCGGTTCTAAAAATCCAGGCCTTATACACGCCCCCTGATAGGTGACGTAACAAGTATTAAACTGATAAGAGTAGTACTTACAAACACGCCACTCCTATATGGTGGCACCTTTGATTGCACGCGCCGTGCCCCAAAATTGAAGTGATATGACCAACCAAGCATCTTTTTCCATCTCCTGGTTCTAAAAATCCAGGCCTTATACACGCCCCCTGATAGGTGACGTAACAAGTATTAAACTGATAAGACTAGTACTTACAAACACGCCACTCCTATCTGGTGGCACCTTTGATTGCACATGCCGTGCCCCAAAATTGAAGTGATACGAACAACCAAGCATCTTTTTCCATCTCCCGGTTCTAAAAATCCAGGCCTTATACACGCCCCCTGATAGGTGCTGTAACAGGTATAAAACTGATAAGAGTAGTACTTACAAACACGCCACTCCTATATGGTGGCACCTTTGATTGCACGTGCCGTGCCTCAAAATTGAAGTGATACGAACAACCAAGCATCTTTTTCCATCTCCCGGTTCTAAAAATCCAGGCCTTATACACGCCCCCTGATAGGTGACGTAACAAGTATTAAACTGATAAGAGTAGTACTTACAAACACGCCACTCCTATCTGGTGGCACCTTTGATTGCATGTGCCGTGCCCCAAAATTGAAGTGATACGACCAACCAAGCATCTTTTTCCATCTCCTGGTTCTAAAAATCCAGGTCTTATACACGCCTCCTGATAGGTGACGTAACAAGTATTAAACTGATAAGAGTAGTACTTACAAACACGCCACTCCTATATGGTGGAACCTTTGATTGCACGCGCCGTGCCCCAAATTTGAAGTGATACGACCAACCAAGTATCTTTTTCCATCTCCCGGTTCCAAAAATCCAGGCATTACACACGCCCCCTGATATGTACTGTAACAGGTATTAAACTGATAAGAGTAGTACTACTTAACACACCTAATAATAATGCAGAGAGAGGCAACGCAGTGAGAGGAGTCTGAAGAAGAGGAGTCAGAGGAGGAAGGTGGCTGAGGAGGTGGAAGACCAAACACAGCAGGCGTCCCAGGGGGCTTGTTGTCACCTTTCGGGGACCCTTGGTGTTGTACGTGGCTGGGTGGAGAAAGAGACCTTCAATGACATCAGTGAGGACAAGGAACGGGACATGGCTAGCTTGGTATCCAACCTTGTGCAAATGGGGAGTTTGCGGTTGTGCAAATGGACTGTTTGCGGTTGTTTGCGGTGCGTTAAACGGGGAGTTTGGTCTGTCACTGTGAAGCGGGCCTAACCCTTACACTACCTGATCGATACAACATCATACCTGATGTTTTAAAGCACGTTATTCCAAACAATTTAGGAATGTTAGGTAATTTATGCCCTTTATGGCTTAAAACCAGACTCTGCATCAACTATGTAATTTTCTGTGTGAGTTTTGCCATGGATCCCCCTCCGGCATGCCACAGTCCAGGTGTTAGTCCCGTTGAAACAACTTTCCCATCACTATTGTGGCCAGAAAGAATCCCTGTGGGTTTTAAAATCCGCCTGCCCATTGAAGTCTATGGCGGTTCGCCGGGTTCGCCGGTTCGCGGACATTTGCTGCTTTTCGCGTTCACGGTTCGCGAACCGAAAATTTTATGTTTGCGACATCACTATCCTTCATATATCCATGTTGGCTCCTACTTATGATCCTGTTTGAATAGACATATTCCTGTATATTATACCTTATTAAACCTTCTAAAAGCTTTCCCACTTCCGAAGTGTGACTCACTGGTCTATAATTCCCCAGATTTGCTCTTGCTCCTTTCTTACATATAGGTATCACCTCTGCCTTTCTCCAGTCATCTGGTAGAGACCCTGTGTTGAGGGAATCTTGACAAATTAAATATAATGGTTTTGCTATTATAGAGCCCAGGTCCCTCAGTACCCTTGGATGTATTCCATCAGGACCCGGGGCTTTATTAACATTTTTTTTTTCCAACCTCTTTTGGATTTCTTCCTGCATTAACCAGTTATTTGGGAAAGGTAGTGTAGCCCCATTATGTTGTAGTGACCCAACCACTGTTACCTTTGTGTATACAGAAGAAAATAACCTATTTAGCTCATCTGCCTTTTCCTGGTCACTAATTATCAGTCGGCCTGTGTCACATTGCAATGTTTCTAAAGCTTCCTTCCTGGCCTTCTTTCCATTAATATATATATATTTTCTTTTAGAATTTGCAGCTCCGCTATTAAACTCTACCCACAAACATTCAACATTACCCCTAGTTCCAGCATACATATCTTCTCTGACTATAGGCTTAAATTCAGGTTTAGCATACAGACAAATCCCTTCGACCTCTTTTACCATTGCCCCTATTTTTCCTAAATAGGTTAAACTCCATCCAGATTAACAGTAGAGTCTTGAGAATCATCCCACCATGTTTGAGTAATGCCTATTAAATCCCATTTTTCATTAACTGCTTATAATTTTAACTCTCCCAATTTTCCTGGCAAGCTTCTGGCATTAGCAAGCATACACCTTATGTTATGAGTCTGTAGTTCTGAAGTGGCTGCCATTGTACTTAAGTTACTTAGCAGTACCTCCCTTTTGACTTTACTAACCCTTCCCCCATCTCCTCACTCATGACTAATTAATACGTTCCTTACCCCCTCTATTCTTTCTACCCCATTACTTCTGTCTCATCCCTCCCCCCCACCTATTAGTTTAAAATCTCCCCCAGCCATTCTACCATCCTATCCCCTAGCACAAAAGCTCCCTCATCATTATGGTGCAATCCATCCCTGCAATAGAGATTGTACCCAAGGGAGAAGTCAACTCACTGCTCTAAAAACCCAAACCCCTCCTTAATGCACCACATTTTTAGCCATGCATTAACCTCCCTAAGCTCCTTCTGCCTCCCTGGGCTAGCTCGTGGTACTGGGAGTATCTCAGAAAATACTACCATGGAGGTCCTTGCCTTCAGCTTATTACCTAGTTCTCTAAAATAATTCCTTAGGACACTCCATCTTCCACTAACTGTCATTGGTATCAATATGTACCAAGACCGCCGGTTCATTTCCAGCCCCTCCAATAATTTATCTTCCTGATCCACAACATGCCGAACCCGAGCAACAGGGAGACAGCAAACTGTTCGATTGCTGGGATCTGGGTGACAAATCACCCTGTCTACCTTCCTAATAATAGAGTCCCCAACAACCAAAACCTGCCTGTTGCTCTGCCTAAGTTGTTTAAGTTCCTTTATCCCTACTCACAGGATAGCTTCACCAGAGGCTAGGACAAGATGCAGATTAGCAAATTTTATAATTTGATTATAAATACAACTTTTGTTGAATGACGAATTGCTGATGTGCTGTAAAATTTGTCATGTGAATTGTATTAAAAAAAACACAAATGAATGTGAAACACAAATATAGCCAGAATGGCATTTTTTGGTGGATTAAGTTGACTTCACAATTTCTTGTTATTTCAGCATTATTTGTTATTACCAAAATGTAGCTTCTTGTATTTAATATTATTATTATTTGTATTATTATTTATCTAAATATCTATAACAGAACACAAATCCCTGTTCCCCAATCTCTATACTGAAATTTATTTCATCTAAACAAAACCCATGTTTGCTAATTTTTCATATGGTGTAGTAGCTGTATTCCCTCACTTTCATTTATATTTGGATTTTTTTTGCACACCCTATCAATATTTTTAAATCTGTACACAAGATTACTTATTTAAACTCAGAAAGCTCATATATTATCACTCGTCTTATAAAGATCCTGACAGAAAGCTTTAACTAGATCAAAACATTCCAAATTAACTACAAAAGCCTTTATAAAACCAATCAAATAATTTTTTTTACTCGGAAATTACTTGTCAAAAAGGACGGGAATAAAATTGTAAGGCTGGCAATGCTGTTTGCCACACATTGTGAGGCTTTTGCTCCTCTGAGCACCATTTGCGTGGCATGGGCTGACTGCCGTTGGTTTTATTTTCAAAGTCCCTCATGCCTGGCGTTGTTCGTTAAAGTGTTACAGTCTTGTATTTCCTAAGTTCTGCGTGCCTGGTATTGCTGAGCCTCGTTTTCCTCCTGTTTCAGAATTTTTATGTTTTTTTTGTCCTCCATTTTTTCCCCTCTTTTAGCCAATTTGAGTGGTGAAAAATGCTAAATATGTCTCTGATTCGTTTGAAACCTCACTCCCAGGCTTCCTAGCTCCCCCCTTGTGCTGTGTGTTAGTGTGTTATTATTTTTATTTTTTTAACTTATTTTGGTGTTTTTTTAGTGTTTTTGAGTTACGCATTTGAACCAACTGTGTGCCTTGTGATCATTGCAGCCTAAGTCCCTCATGCCTCAACTGCTCTCCTCGCTTCGCAGGGCAATGAGCGCCTTTGGCGTGCCTCAACGGCTTGCCTCGCTTTGTGCGCTCATTGCAGCCTAAGTCATGCGTGACACAACTGCTCGCCTCGCTTTGCGAGGCTCGTATTTGCGTCCCTCATAAAGCAAGGGACGCAAAAGCGTGACCAGCATTGCAAATTTCACCAACATTGCAAAACTGATATCTATTATAGTGATAATAATTTCTGATAACTGGAGTTCCCCAGTTTTTAATGTTATACTTCTTGCAAACAGTTGTATGACCACTGAAGTAAAAATATAAACATAGGATTGCTAAGCTCCCAAGGTGTCTACCACCTATAATGAAATCATTTGCTCAATACAGAATTGGGAAAATTATATAACAAATCTTTATTATAAATATATCACAACGGCGAAGTTAAAAGCTGGTTAAAAAATCCAGGATTGAACACACAAATTAAAAGAGGACAAGATAATATGGGACAAATGAGAGCCTTTCACTTCTCAGTGAAATTAGTTATATTATAATGTAATAACCCTTTAATAAGGGGGTACTCTTTATCCCACTTAGCAGTGTTGTGCCTTTTTTGTATGTGGGTACAATTACTCCATTGCACATGTGCCCCAAACCTTATTTAAGTCCTAGAATAAGTCTCAAATGTTTTTACTTGTTAGTAAGCAATAAAGGTTGAGTATTATTACTAATTGGAAGATTTATATATCCAAAAAGAAAGGCAGATACTTATATTTCATAGTGAACCCCCCTCTCAGGTATATAGAGAGTCAAAATGGAATTCCAAGTAGGGGTTAAGTGACAATCATTAGTATTCACTGCCAGCTATCACAAGCTGGTAAGCTAATAGAGCTGATGGACTATAAAGTATAGGAGACTGTGAGCTGAAGTATCAGTGACAGAATGTGTCTAAGGTAACAAATCCTGCAGATCAACAATCGCCAGTCACATGCATAAATATTGGGTTAGGACAGGTAAGGGCACACAGACACTTTCATACACTGCTAGTACGCGATCACTGCGCGCTCCAACAAACGGACGCACGCAGCGTCGCACGCCTGACGCGTTTCGACGTCACTGGACGTCTTCCTCAAAGGCAAACACGGGTTGCTAAGGCGCCCGTCTATTTAACTGGTTAGCGTAACCATGGAGACCTTGTGTAATACCACGTGGGGTCAGAGAAGGGAAAACGGAGCTGCTTGTACTGAAAGGCTCATGTAAAGGGGACACAGCCCACTGGTCCTGTACAGTATGGCTCAAAATGAGTACAAAAACAGGGGAGAGAGTAAAATATAAAAGAATATGGTATAATACAGGCAAGATATACAGACAAAATACAGATAGGAAAGTAAATCAAAAACCATTGTAAAGGAGGTAATACTTATGAGAGGAGGAAAAGGAGGATAATATAGGTAAAAGGAATAGAGTGAACTAGAGAGGGATATTGCCATTAATCATGATAGATATACTATATGCTACTGAACAGTGACAAGTAGTGAGAGAAAGAAGGTATGCTACTAAGAGAGGAGAGAGAGATACCCATGCAAAAATGAACATCCTACTAGAGTGATGTGAGAAGTGAAAAAATGAAATAATGAAATATTATATATGTATAAGGCAGAGTGAGTATGTGATAAGAGGAGTAAGTCTAGAATGAAATACTATATATGTGTATGTGTAAAATAGCAGGATAATCCTGCTAATAAGTAATAAGTGGCTATAGTGAAAATAATATAAAAAAGAGGGATACTAAACAGGGTCATAAGAACTATGACCCAAAAAGTCCCGGCTAGGGGAGACTTCTCTATCAAAAAAGGTAGAAGTGGTGTGAAAATACTACAGAGGGGATAAGATGACTATCCTAATAAAAGTGTGTGAGGAATATAAGAATCAAAAAGGTGCATGGATCTAAAAAGTAATCTACTCAAAGTTGCGGCCTACTAAAAAGATAAGTAGGCTAAAGAGTAAGTAATTTCCTCTAGATTATAAACTGGACTTATAGCTAAATGAAGGAACCCCTCTTAAATGAAGGAGGTGAAAGTAAAACCTTCATTCAGTCCTTGTGGTGATAATGCTTTAAGTTTGTAGATCCAGCGTGCTTCACACTGGAGCAATTTTCTATCCAAGTCTCCTTTTCTAGGGCCCATATGTACCCTTTCAAGTATGGTAAATGTAAGAACATCACTATTGCCTCTATGATAACACCTCACGTGGCGTGCCAAAGGTGTGTCAAGATTATTTTTGATCGAATAGACATGTTCCCCTATTCTTCTGCGTACTTGGCGCCTCGTTTTGCCTACATAGATCTTAGAACAAAGGCAGGTCGCCACATAAATAACGCTTGTGGAACAACAATTGGTAAATTCTTTAAGTTTAAATTCCTCGCCACTTACTGGATGTTGAAAAGACTTAGATGGTTTAATATATTTACAAAATTTGCATTTGCCACACCTGAAGCAGCCAGATAATGGTCTCAGCCATGTGGTTTTAGGTCCTTGCTTTTTAAAGTAACCGTGGACCAACATGTCCTTTAAGTTTCTACCCCTCCGATAGGTGACCGATGGTTTAGGTGGTAGGCAGTCCTCTAAATCTTCATAATTTTTTAACAAGTGCCAATTTTTGGATAGGATGCTATGAATTCTATCTGAGTCATATCCAAAGGTCAAGATACATCTAGGTTGGTTCTCTTGCAAATTCTTACTTACTTTCATCTTTTGGGTATGTAGCCCATTGAGGAGTTCAGTTCTATTACAATCCAAGGCATATTTGAATGCCTTTGTCAGGCATTTATTGGGGTAACCCCTTTCTTGGAATCTTTTTCTGAGTTTGTCCGCCTCTAACTTAAATTCATTATCCGTACTGCAGTTCCTTCTGAGCCTAAGGTACTGACCTCTAGGGATCCCTCTTTTTAATGGTAAGAAATGCTGACTTTCCCATCTTAGCAGAGTATTTGTTGCCGTATCTTTCCTAAATGTGGTGGTAGATACTTTGCCATATTCATCTTTATTGATGAGTAAGTCCAAAAAGGTGACTTGAGTGGGGTTAATATCGTATGTAAATTTTAGACCAATTACATTTGTATTAAGAACTTTCATCAGCTCCTCAAATTGTATTCTGGTGCCTGTCCAGACAACCAGAATATCGTCTATATAGCGTCGCCACAAGATGGCGTGTTGCATGAGTGACATATGAATGTCGTCAAATACAATTTTCTCCTCCCACCAACCTAACAGTAAGTTCGCATACCCTGGGGCACAAGAGGTGCCCATGGCTGTACCTTTACGTTGGTGGTACCATTTATCATCAAAGATAAAATAATTATGTTTGAGAACATATTCCAAAAGTTGAAGTAAAAAGAAGTTGAATTTAACTTCATTAGAACTTTTTGTGCTTAAAAAGTATTTGACTGCTTCCATGCCAAAATCATGGGGAATACTGCTATATAGAGCCTCAACGTCAATTGACGCCAACCAGGAATGCTCTGGGATATACAGATCCTCTAGCTGTTTTAAGATGTCATTTGTGTCCATAACATAAGAAGGTAAACTTTGCACTAAATCTCTAAGATAAAAATCCACAAAGATGCTTGCATTGGATGAGAGATTGTTCGAACCAGATATTATTGGTCTACCCGGAATAGGGGAAATCTTCTTATGCACCTTAGGAAGGGCATAAAAGGTGAAAATGGTGGGACATTTGGGAAGAAGGAATGTGTAAGTCTGCTCATCAATGATTTTATCCAATTTGGCATTGTCCAAGATGTTTTTCAATGCTATTCTATAGTCCTTTGTGGGATTATTTGATAGCACTTCATAGGTGACAGTATCATCCAAAATTTTTTTACACATTTTTATATAGTCGTCATTTCCCATTAACACTATATTCCCGCCTTTGTCTGCAGGCTTAATTTGTATGTCCTGACATTTTTTAAGCTCATCAAGTGCCTTGTATTCATTGTTTGTGAGGTTATATTCCTTGCAAAGTTTAGAGTAGTCAAGTTCTTCAATTTCTCTAGTAACCTGCTGTAGGAATACCCAAATATTTGCAAAGTCCTTAAGAAATGGAGTAAAAGAACTTTTATTTCTCCATTTCTTTTGGTGCATAGTAGAATGTAATGGATCAGGGTGGTTTTCGTTCAATAATGACAAAAAGGTCTGAAAGGTTTCAATATCCTCCTTGCTCACACCTAGACTCATATACTCCCTTTCTTGTTTATTTTTGTAAAACTTATGTAAAGCAAGTTTCCTAGCAAAAAGATTCACATCTTTGATATGAGTGAATTTATCAGTTCTAGAGGTAGGAACAAAAGTTAAGCCTTTTTTGAGAATTGACTCGTGATCACTGTTGAGGTTAAAATCAGAGAGATTCACAATTTGCAGGCTTTGATCATTAGCTAAGTTGTTCCTCTGCCTGTCTGATCTTCCTTGTTTTTTTCTGTTCCTCATGATCCTTTCTGAGCCTCTCCTTACATGTTGGC
Source organism: Discoglossus pictus (assembly GCA_027410445.1). Lineage (NCBI taxonomy): Eukaryota > Metazoa > Chordata > Amphibia > Anura > Alytidae > Discoglossus > Discoglossus pictus. The sequence continues at coordinate 152,740 of JAPZIH010000775.1, forward strand.
CTCTTTCTAAAAAACCTTCATTATTGTAAGCAGTAGGTGTCCTAGCATTTGTGAATGATCTCATCTCATATGGTTCTCTTCTATAAGTTGTATTGGGAAGTCTGGGCCTAGTAGTATGTCCTGTACTATCCTCCAGATCTGAATTTTCAAAATCAGAGGAGCTAATATCTGAACCTCTTGGTTTGTTAGTAGAGAACCGTTTAAAGATCTTCCCATTTTTAAAGTCAGTTTGGTCTCTCCAGAATTTTTTCTGTTTTCGTTCCCTGATCTCTTTTTTGAATCTATCCATATTGTCATTAAGTTTTTTGCAGTATACATCATACTCTGTCAATTCAGAGAGTTTATTAAACTCTTGTTGACAAAGTTGGATCTTTGGTTTAATAATCTCAAGATTTTGCTGTTCAGTTTCTATAATAAGAGATATCAGATCAAATGAACATTTGAGGAGTATTTCTTTCCATTTATTCAAAAAAGTTTCATTACTTAGATTTATTGCAGGGGTAACATTGACCCTAAGACCCCTGGGAACAATTTTATTTTTCAAATAATTCTGGAGACTACTTATCTCCCATACTGATTTTACTTGTTTTTTCATAGTTGTTAATAATTCACTAAATGTATTTCTTATATCTTTATTGTCATTTAACAAAGGTTCTGATTTTAGTGAGAAGCTTTCTTCAGCCTCTTTCAAAAGTGACTCAATATCCATATTGGGAATGATAGTATTCGTCATTTTAAAGCAATCCCACCCTTCTCACAATCCACGTGTAAATTGATAAATAATAATTAGTGCTTCCAAGAAAAGTGGATTAAACCACAAAGTATAGAACTAAAAATATAAACATAGGATTGCTAAGCTCCCAAGGTGTCTACCACCTATAATGAAATCATTTGCTCAATACAGAATTGGGAAAATTATATAACAAATCTTTATTATAAATATATCACAACGGCGAAGTTAAAAGCTGGTTAAAAAATCCAGGATTGAACACACAAATTAAAAGAGGACAAGATAATATGGGACAAATGAGAGCCTTTCACTTCTCAGTGAAATTAGTTATATTATAATGTAATAACCCTTTAATAAGGGGGTACTCTTTATCCCACTTAGCAGTGTTGTGCCTTTTTTGTATGTGGGTACAATTACTCCATTGCACATGTGCCCCAAACCTTATTTAAGTCCTAGAATAAGTCTCAAATGTTTTTACTTGTTAGTAAGCAATAAAGGTTGAGTATTATTACTAATTGGAAGATTTATATATCCAAAAAGAAAGGCAGATACTTATATTTCATAGTGAACCCCCCTCTCAGGTATATAGAGAGTCAAAATGGAATTCCAAGTAGGGGTTAAGTGACAATCATTAGTATTCACTGCCAGCTATCACAAGCTGGTAAGCTAATAGAGCTGATGGACTATAAAGTATAGGAGACTGTGAGCTGAAGTATCAGTGACAGAATGTGTCTAAGGTAACAAATCCTGCAGATCAACAATCGCCAGTCACATGCATAAATATTGGGTTAGGACAGGTAAGGGCACACAGACACTCTCATACACTGCTAGTACGCGATCACTGCGCGCTCCAACAAACGGACGCACGCAGCGTCGCACGCCTGACGCGTTTTGACGTCACTGGACGTCTTCCTCAAAGGCAAACACGGGTTGCTAAGGCGCCCGTCTATTTAACTGGTTAGCGTAACCATGGAGACCTTGTGTAATACCACGTGGGGTCAGAGAAGGGAAAACGGAGCTGCTTGTACTGAAAGGCTCATGTAAAGGGGACACAGCCCACTGGTCCTGTACAGTATGGCTCAAAATGAGTACAAAAACAGGGAGAGAGTAAAATATAAAAGAATATGGTATAATACAGGCAAGATATACAGACAAAATACAGATGGGAAAGTAAATCAAAAACCATTGTAAAGGAGGTAATACTTATGAGAGGAGGAAAAGGAGGATAATATAGGTAAAAGGAATAGAGTGAACTAGAGAGGGATATTGCCATTAATCATGATAGATATACTATATGCTACTGAACAGTGACAAGTAGTGAGAGAAAGAAGGTATGCTACTAAGAGAGGAGAGAGAGATACCCATGCAAAAATGAACATCCTACTAGAGTGATGTGAGAAGTGAAAAAATGAAATAATGAAATATTATATATGTATAAGGCAGAGTGAGTATGTGATAAGAGGAGTAAGTCTAGAATGAAATACTATATATGTGTATGTGTAAAATAGCAGGATAATCCTGCTAATAAGTAATAAGTGGCTATAGTGAAAATAATATAAAAAAGAGGGATACTAAACAGGGTCATAAGATCTATGACCCAAAAAGTCCCGGCTAGGGGAGACTTCTCTATCAAAAAAGGTAGAAGTGGTGTGAAAATACTACAGAGGGGATAAGATGACTATCCTAATAAAAGTGTGTGAGGAATATAAGAATCAAAAAGGTGCATGGATATAATAAGTGAGATTAATAATCTCTAAAAAGTAATCTACTCAAAGTTGCGGCCTACTAAAAAGATAAGTAGGCTAAAGAGTAAGTAATTTCCTCTAGATTATAAACTGGACTTATAGCTAAATGAAGGAACCCCTCTTAAATGAAGGAGGTGAAAGTAAAACCTTCATTCAGTCCTTGTGGTGATAATGCTTTAAGTTTGTAGATCCAGCGTGCTTCACACTGGAGCAATTTTCTATCCAAGTCTCCTTTTCTAGGGCCCATATGTACCCTTTCAAGTATGGTAAATGTAAGAACATCACTATTGCCTCTATGATAACACCTCACGTGGCGTGCCAAAGGTGTGTCAAGATTATTTTTGATCGAGTAGACGTGTTCCCCTATTCTTCTGCGTACTTGGCGCCTCATTGATGAGCAGACTTACACATTCCTTCTTCCCAAATGTCCCACCATTTCCACCTTTTATGCCCTTCCTAAGGTGCATAAGAAGATTTCCCCTATTCCGGGTAGACCAATAATATCTGGTTCGAACAATCTCTCATCCAATGCAAGCATCTTTGTGGATTTTTATCTTAGAGATTTAGTGCAAAGTTTACCTTCTTATGTTATGGACACAAATGACATCTTAAAACAGCTAGAGGATCTGTATATCCCAGAGCATTCCTGGTTGGCGTCAATTGACGTTGAGGCTCTATATAGCAGTATTCCCCATGATTTTGGCATGGAAGCAGTCAAATACTTTTTAAGCACAAAAAGTTCTAATGAAGTTAAATTCAACTTCTTTTTACTTCAACTTTTGGAATATGTTCTCAAACATAATTATTTTATCTTTGATGATAAATGGTACCACCAACGTAAAGGTACAGCCATGGGCACCTCTTGTGCCCCAGGGTATGCGAACTTACTGTTAGGTTGGTGGGAGGAGAAAATTGTATTTGACGACATTCATATGTCACTCATGCAACACGCCATCTTGTGGCGACGCTATATAGACGATATTCTGGTTGTCTGGACAGGCACCAGAATACAATTTGAGGAGCTGATGAAAGTTCTTAATACAAATGTAATTGGTCTAAAATTTACATACGATATTAACCCCACTCAAGTTACCTTTTTGGACTTACTCATCAATAAAGATGAATATGGCAAAGTATCTACCACCACATTTAGGAAAGATACGGCAACAAATACTCTGCTAAGATGGGAAAGTCAGCATTTCTTACCATTAAAAAGAGGGATCCCTAGAGGTCAGTACCTTAGGCTCAGAAGGAACTGCAGTACGGATAATGAATTCAAGTTAGAGGCGGACAAACTCAGAAAAAGATTCCAAGAAAGGGGTTACCCCAATAAATGCCTGAAAAAGGCATTCAAATACGCCTTAGATTGTAATAGAACTGAACTCCTCAATGGGCTACATACCCAAAAGATGAAAGTAAGTAAGAATTTGCAAGAGAACCAACCTAGATGTATCTTGACCTTTGGATATGACTCAGATAGAATTCATAGCATCCTATCCAAAAATTGGCATTTGTTAAAAAATGATGAGGATTTAGAGGACTGCCTACCACCTAAACCATCGGTCACTTATCGGAGGGGTAAAAACTTAAAGGACATGTTGGTCCACGGTTACTTTAAAAAGCAAGGACCTAAAACCACATGGCTGAGACCATTATCTGGCTGCTTCAGGTGTGGCAAATGCAAATTTTGTAAATATATTAAACCATCTAAGTCTTTTCAACATCCAGTAAGTGGCGAGGAATTTAAACTTAAAGAATTTACCAATTGTTGTTCCACAAGCGTTATTTATGTGGCGACCTGCCTTTGTTCTAAGATCTATGTAGGCAAAACGAGGCGCCAAGTACGCAGAAGAATAGGGGAACACGTCTACTCGATCAAAAATAATCTTGACACACCTTTGGCACGCCACGTGAGGTGTTATCATAGAGGCAATAGTGATGTTCTTACATTTACCATACTTGAAAGGGTACATATGGGCCCTAGAAAAGGAGACTTGGATAGAAAATTGCTCCAGTGTGAAGCACGCTGGATCTACAAACTTAAAGCATTATCACCACAAGGACTGAATGAAGGTTTTACTTTCACCTCCTTCATTTAAGAGGGGTTCCTTCATTTAGCTATAAGTCCAGTTTATAATCTAGAGGAAATTACTTACTCTTTAGCCTACTTATCTTTTTAGTAGGCCGCAACTTTGAGTAGATTACTTTTTAGAGATTATTAATCTCACTTATTATATCCATGCACCTTTTTGATTCTTATATTCCTCACACACTTTTATTAGGATAGTCATCTTATCCCCTCTGTAGTATTTTCACACCACTTCTACCTTTTTTGATAGAGAAGTCTCCCCTAGCCGGGACTTTTTGGGTCATAGTTCTTATGACCCTGTTTAGTATCCCTCTTTTTTATATTATTTTCACTATAGCCACTTATTACTTATTAGCAGGATTATCCTGCTATTTTACACATACACATATATAGTATTTCATTCTAGACTTACTCCTCTTATCACATACTCACTCTGCCTTATACATATATAATATTTCATTATTTCATTTTTTCACTTCTCACATCACTCTAGTAGGATGTTCATTTTTGCATGGGTATCTCTCTCTCCTCTCTTAGTAGCATACCTTCTTTCTCTCACTACTTGTCACTGTTCAGTAGCATATAGTATATCTATCATGATTAATGGCAATATCCCTCTCTAGTTCACTCTATTCCTTTTACCTATATTATCCTCCTTTTCCTCCTCTCATAAGTATTACCTCCTTTACAATGGTTTTTGATTTACTTTCCCATCTGTATTTTGTCTGTATATCTTGCCTGTATTATACCATATTCTTTTATATTTTACTCTCTCCCTGTTTTTGTACTCATTTTGAGCCATACTGTACAGGACCAGTGGGCTGTGTCCCCTTTACATGAGCCTTTCAGTACAAGCAGCTCCGTTTTCCCTTCTCTGACCCCACGTGGTATTACACAAGGTCTCCATGGTTACGCTAACCAGTTAAATAGACGGGCGCCTTAGCAACCCGTGTTTGCCTTTGAGGAAGACGTCCAGTGACGTCGAAACGCGTCAGGCGTGCGACGCTGCGTGCGTCCGTTTGTTGGAGCGCGCAGTGATCGCGTACTAGCAGTGTATGAGAGTGTCTGTGTGCCCTTACCTGTCCTAACCCAATATTTATGCATGTGACTGGCGATTGTTGATCTGCAGGATTTGTTACCTTAGACACATTCTGTCACTGATACTTCAGCTCACAGTCTCCTATACTTTATAGTCTATCAGCTCTATTAGCTTACCAGCTTGTGATAGCTGGCAGTGAATACTAATGATTGTCACTTAACCCCTACTTGGAATTCCATTTTGACTCTCTATATACCTGAGAGGGGGGTTCACTATGAAATATAAGTATCTGCCTTTCTTTTTGGATATATAAATCTTCCAATTAGTAATAATACTCAACCTTTATTGCTTACTAACAAGTAAAAGCATTTGAGACTTATTCTAGGACTTAAATAAGGTTTGGGGCACATGTGCAATGGAGTAATTGTACCCACATACAAAAAAGGCACAACACTGCTAAGTGGGATAAAGAGTACCCCCTTATTAAAGGGTTATTACATTATAATATAACTAATTTCACTGAGAAGTGAAAGGCTCTCATTTGTCCCATATTATCTTGTCCTCTTTTAATTTGTGTGTTCAATCCTGGATTTTTTAACCAGCTTTTAACTTCGCCGTTGTGATATATTTATAATAAAGATTTGTTATATAATTTTCCCAATTCTGTATTGAGCAAATGACCACTGAAGTGTTATATTTTGTTTGTTGAAGACTTAAAACAAAAAAATATGTATTACACCTTTGCTGGTGCTGCTATCTGGTTTTATCTATATTGGAGATACATAGTTTGGGTGCTGTAGAAACTAGAACACAACAACATTTAACAATGTAAAAGAGGTAAAATGGTTCCAAAGAAAATTGTTTTATACATTTTATACTTGATTTATATTGTACTACATGATGGTGCCCAGCAGGATCCATAAATGCAATCATTTTAAATTCAATATTTTTAAATTGGAATGGGCTAAATGAGCTCCAAGTAGGGGTCCAGAGTCGCACAGACTTACTGTCCTGTATCTTATGGATGTTATGGATGGGTAAGTGCCTATTGTGATGGTAAGTCAAAGTAATTTGTTACAATAGAAAACACTGGGTAACCTTTAAAAACTTATATATATATATATATATATATATATATATATATATATATATATTATAAATACCTGGATTCTTATTAGAAGAAGGAAAGAGCAGAGAGAGATAGCTCTGAAGACTTATAAACAATACCTAAAAATTAACAGACCCGTTGCCCCCAGGTAACATAGCAAAGCTGACTTGATTGCTATTTAAAACAAATAAGCAATGGTGATTAAGACATTGTGCAAGTGTGCCTTATATATATATATATATATATATATATATATATCACATTTAATATCTCATTACGAGGCCTGCACGGCCTTGCAAGGGTGGAGATAAGCGCAGCAGGTGCTCATTACAAGGCTCGCAGGACTTAGCTGCAGGGGTTCACAGGCGCACATCGCGAGGCCAGCGAGACTTAGCTGCAATGAGCGCCAAAGGCGGAATCCCGAGGCGCTCAATACTTTACGACTTTAACGGCCAAGAGCTTCAGTCCAAAGACCCAAAACAAACGAAAAATGTACAAAAAATAATAATTATACACTCACACACAGCACAGGGGGAGAGCCAGGAAGCCTTGGAGTGAGGTAGCAATCTAATTGGAGCCATATGTGGGGATTTTAGTAACTTGAAAATCGGCTAAGCAAGGAAAAAAATGCGGCCAAAAAAACGTAACAGGATGAAAACGAGGCCGAAGGCAGTAAATAAGAGCCCAAAGCCAGTAACACTTAATGCAAGCCAGTAACACTTAATGCAAGCCAGTAGCACTTAACGTAAGCCAGTAACACTTAACCCAAGGCAGCAACGCTTAGTCCAATTTAGTAACACTCATCGCAAGGCCTCTAAACTACATGGGGGGAGAGGCTCGCTACGAGCGCCAGGTGATCATTGCAAACCAGGAAAGGTGCGGATTGAAAAAAACAAAAGGCCAGCCCGACTTTGAAATCACGGGGGCTGCAAAGAGCACCAAAGGCGCTCATCGTGAGGTCCGCAAGACACCCAACACCTTGAAAAAATACGACTTTTACTCGGAATGTTCGGAAGACCACCAAAATTAACTTACAACCTCACACACAGCACAGGGGGGCAAGCAGGGAGCCTGTGAGTGAGGTTGCAAGCCTCAGCCTTAGATCCTGCAAGGCTCGCAGGGAAATGAGCGTAATCGTCGATCATTGCCTAAGTCCTGCGAGCTCGGAAACCTTCAATGTCTCAACGGCTCGCTTTGCGGCCGCCATTTTTTTTCTTGCTTAGCCGGTTTTCAAGTGACTAAATAATATGGCTCCAACTAGCTTGTCACCTCACTCCAAGGCTTCCTGGCTCTCCCCCTGTGCTGTGTGTGAGTGTACAAAGAGAGCGCACATAGACAGCATGCACAGAGAGTAAGAGAGAGTGCACAGACTGCATGCATAGAGAGCAAGAAAGAGCGCACAGAGAGAACACACTCAACAGCTCACAAAGAGAGAGAGTGCACAGAGGGCACAGACAGAGAGTATAGAGAGAGAGAGAGAGCATGCACAGAGAGATAAAGAACCACATACAGTGCACAGAGAGTGAGAAAACACAGACCAAGAGCGCACAGAGAGAGAGACAGTGCCAGGAGTGAGAGAGACAGGACATAGAGAGACAGGTCAGAGAGAGAGACAGGAGAAAGAGAAAGACAGGACACAGCTAGAAAGACAGGACAGAGAGAAAGAGAGAGAGAGAGAGACACATGAAAGAAAGAGAGTCAGAAGAGAGAGAGTCAAGACAGAGAGGGAGGACAGAGAGAGACAGTACAGAGTGAGAGAGACACACTGATAGCACACACAGAGTGCAAGCGAGTGCACAGAGAGAGCATGCACAGAGAGAGTGCAGAGAGAGAGAGACAGAAAAAGTGAATTCAAGATAACTTTCTATGATACAGTCATGTATGATGGGCAAGTTACTTAAATATAAAAGTTTTCAGTTGTGAGTAATGCCTGCGACATGTGTTCTACGCAGGTGTTATTCACAACCTGCTATCCTTAAATTGAGAGAAATCAAGCAAATTTACATGCATGAAGAGAGAGGGTGTACAGAGAGACAGCACAGAGAGAGAGACAGAACAGACAATTGAAGATACTATATGATACATTATATATATATATGTGTATATATATATATATATATATATATACTAGCGACTTGCCTATCAAAAATTACGGCAATAAAAAGTGAAGCCTTGCAATGCTGTTTGCCACACAATGGGAGCCTCCCCCTCTACTTTACTGGCCTCGCGATGAGTGCCTTTGGCGCTCATCACGGGCCTCGCAATAAGCGCCTTCAGCACTCATTGCGAGCCTCTCTCCCCCACCTCTCCCACCATCTACTTTACTGTACTCGCGATGAGCGCTTTTGGTACTCATCGCGGGCCTCACAATTAGCACCTTTGGAGTTCATTGCGAGTCTCTCCCCCTGTCTTCTTCCTCCCTTGTGTTTCATTTTCCCCTTCCTCTCCCTCCCTGTGTCTCCTTTCCCCCTCCTCTCCATCCCTGTTTCTCCTCCCCCACTGTGTTTTTACCTCCCTCCCGTCTCTAGCCCCCTCCCCTATGTTTCTTTCCCTCCTGTGTCTCTTCCCCCTGTCCCTGCCATGCATCTCTTTCCCCCTCCCCTGTGTCTCTTTCCCCCCTCTCCCTCCTCGGTTTCTGTTCCCCCCTGCCCTGTGTCTCTTTCCCTCTGTCCCCCCCTTACTCATGTCTCTTCCCCCCCATTTCCCTCCCCTATGTATTGTCCCCCCTCCTCTCACTCCCCTGTGTCTCTTACCCCCTCCCTCCCCTGTGTCTCTTCCCCCCTCCCCCCTTTGTCTCTTTCCCCCCCTCTCCTCTGTGTCTCTTACCCCCTGTTTCCCCTGTGTCTTTCCCTCTCTGTGTCTCTTCCCTTGTGTGTGTCCCCCCATCCCCCTGTGTCTCTTCCCCCCTCTCCCTCTCCCCCTCCATCTGTGTCTCTTCCCTCCTCCCCCTCTGTGCCTCTCCCCCCTCCCTCTGTGTCTCTTCCCCCCCTCTCCCTCTGTGGAGGGGGGACATTTAGGGAATGTACAGTATCTATTCATCTATTTATCTACAGTATATATTTATCTACAGTATCTATTTACTGTATCTATCTATGTGTATCTATCTACCTATTTAACTATCTATCTACGATATCTATCTATCTATCTATCTTCTCATCTGTAACTTTTTGATTTGATAAGGCCAAATTGGAAACTCTTCTTTTCTTTTTTTTTACAGAGTGTCCTTTCTAAATCAACCCAAAACTGTCTTGCGACCACAAAAAATGACAAAACTGGTCCCAAATAAGTGCAAACGTGTTGTGTTGAACCTCAAGCAAAAGATGGAAATATGCCAGAGGCTTGAAAAAGGTGACACTCGTACAGAGCTCATGAAGGAATTTAATGTTTGTTCATCAACAATCTATGACAGTAAGGCTCAGTCTGAGAATATAAAGGAGTTTTATGATAAGGCAGAGAGTCACAAGAGCATGGAGAAGCGTCATACTCTTCATGCACCGAAAATGTAATTTCTTGACCAGGCCCTGTATGAATGGTTTTCGCTAAAAAGGTCTGAGGGTGGTTGTGTATCTGGACCCATGTTGCAGGAAAAAGTGAGAGAATGTCATGAGAATGAATATTGAAGGTCAGTGTTCATTTTCAAGTGGCTGGCTCACCCGATTCAAGGTTCGTCATGGCAACGCTGGACTTGTCAGGTAAACATAAATCAGCTGATTTGGAAGCTGCAGCTTCATGTTGTGATGTTTTAGTCAATTTTACTTGACCCACAAGCAGATTTATAATGCCGATGAGACTGGATTAATGTGGAATCGTCTGCCCATTTCTACTTTGGCTGGTGGTAGTGAGACAATAGCTCACGGGTTCAAGCAAAATAAAGAGTGTATAACTGTGGATCAGGAAATCATAAGCTTAAATTGTGTGTGATTGGCAAATTTGCTAAACCAAGGTGCTTCAAAGGCATAAGTTATCTCCCTGTAGATTACCATGCACAGAGTAACAGCTGGATAAACACAGACATTTTTAACAAGTTTCATCGTTCGTTTGTTCCTGGTGTTAAAAAACATTTACAAAATAAAGGAATACGGGAGAATAGTAAAGTTTTGTTGCTCTTGGATAACTGTCGGGCTCATCCTCCTGCTGAACAGTTCATTAAGGGTAACATTTTTGTATGTTATCTTCCACCTAACGTTACAAGTCTGATCCAACCAAAAAATTTAAAAAAATTCTACAGGTGCGATTTTATGTGGAAACGTACTAATTTTGACGGGACAATTGTAGAGGTCAGAACAAATATAATCTGAAAGATGCTATCTACACAGTCAGGTATGCATGGGATTATGTGGCAAGTAAAACATTACAGAAATGTTGGAGAAAGTTGAGGCTAGCTGTCATGCCTGAGGAATCCTCCTCCTCCTCCTCCTCTGCATCTGTCGACTTTGAGGAGGTTCAAATCAATTGTTCAGCTGTCAATAGCAGAGTTTATGCCAAAATATGTGATTTAGTTGACTCTGCTAACGACAAAATTAATTTGTCTCAAGATGAACTGAACGATTGGTTTGCTGTGGATGAAGCTATTCCAGTCACTCATACACTAAACACAGAAGACATCATAGAAGGTGTTGTGAATCGTGGAAAAAAGGATGTTGCAGAGGTGGAAGAGAGTGATAATGACGACGGGTGTGAGGTGGAAAAAGTATCCTGGCAGAGAGCTACTGCAGCATTTGAAACTGTAATAGCTTTTGCAGAACAGCAACCCTTCTTCACTTCTCAGCATCTTATGCAGCTGAACATTATGCAAAACCTGACTTTGCAGGAGAGGCGTAAGGCCTCAAAGCAAGGTGATATTTTTAATTTATGCAAAAAGCTGCACCCAAATCTACCAGTACAACATTATCTACAGATGAAGATCCAAAACTAATCACATCCACTTCGCCTGATCGTGTATCAGCGACATTATCAGCAGATCCTGATGATGACTGGTTTTCTACTCCTGAAGGAGTCCTAGTAGGAGATGAAGCTGCTGGAGATCCTGATGTTATGTCTACACAGTAAACTTTCTTTTTTAGTTCATTGAAGTTAACTAAAGTGAAAAAAAATGTATGTTACTGTTGTTATGTTCATTAGTTTAATCACTGCCATTTAATACAGTATGTACTGTACTGTACACTGCATTCCAAAAAGCTACAGTAATTTTTACAGTGCAATAAAACTGTAATGATGTGAAGTGTGTCTTTATTTGCTTTAATTTGCTCTTAATTAGTGTATATAAATCTCAAAATCAATTAAATACATTGTGTATGGTCTTGTGTGTTGTATAGGGTTAATTAGGGCTATTTTAATAGTGACTCTCAAGCAACCGGAAACTACACTTATCCGGCAATAGGCGATCTCTGTGAGTGCCGGATAATGGGGAGTTTAATATATATATATATATCACATATATAGTTGTCAGCTGTGCTGCTTGCCAAAAGCCGTTGCTAATGCTGCGGGCTCACGTAGCGAGCCTGCGGCCCTCGCAAAGCAGCAGTTGCCGAGGGCCACAGTTGCTGGCAAGGAGCTCCGGCGCTCCTTGAGCTGCTGATGAGCGGCATAGGCGCTCCTCCCTACCACCCTCATCCTACCTTTCCCCCTCTCCAATTCCCCCCCCCCCTAACTTACCTGTATTGCGCTGCTCCTGATGCTGTCCAGCGCTTCTTCTGTGTCGGGACCCGGTATATGCTAATGATGTCACGTCAATAGCATATACCAGGTCCCGACACAGAAGACGCGCTGGACAGCAGCAGGAGCAGCGCAATACAGGTGAGTGAGGGGAGAGGGGGGTGGTAATTAGAGGGGAAAGGGAGGATGAGGGGAAGGAGGGAGGAGGATGAGGGGAGGGAGAGGATGAGGGGAGGGAGGGAGGAGGAGGATTAGGGGAGGGAGGAGGAGGGAGAGGATGAGGGAGGTAGAGGATGAGGGAAGGGAGGAGGATGATGAAAGGGAGGAGGATGAAAAGGGGGAAGGAAACAGACACAGGGGGAAAGAGACACAGGGGAGGGGAGGGAAAGACACAGGGGAGGGGAGGAATAGACACAGGGGAGGGGGGGAAGACACACAGGGGAGGGGGAGAAGAGACACAGGGGGGGAACAGACACCGGGAAGTGGTGGGAAAGAGACACGGGAGGGGGAAAGAGACACAGGGGATGGGGAGAAAGAGGCTCATGGGAGGGAGGAACAGACACAGGGGGGAAGAGACACAGGGAGGGGGGAAAGAGACACAGGGGAGGGGGAAAGAGACACAGGGGAGGAGGGAAAGAGACACAGGGGAGGGGGAAGAGACTCATGGGAGGGGGAAAGAGACACAGGGGAGGGGAGGGAAAGAGACACAGGGGTGGGGGGGAACATACACAAGAGGGGAAGAGGCACAGGGGAGGGGGGGATGAGACACAGGGGAGGGGAGAAGAGACACAGGGGAGGGGGAGAGACAGCAGGGAGGGGGAGGAAAGAGACACAGGGGACGGGGGGAGAGACACAGGGGAGGGGAGGAAGAGACACAGGGGTGGGGGAAAGACACACAGGGGGGAGAAGATACACAGGGGAGGGGGGGGGATAGACACAGGGGATGGGGGGAACAGACACAGGGGAGGGGGAGAAAGAGACACATGGGAGGGGGGGCAGACTCAGGGAAGGGGGGAAGAAACACAGGGGAAGGGGGGGAAAGAGCCACAGGGAAGAAGAAGCAAGAAACACAGGGGAGGGAAGAGACACAGGCGAGGGAGGGAGGGAGGGGGAACAGGGCAAACAGACACAAAGGGAGTAGAGGGGGGAACAGACACAGGGGAGGGAGAGGGGGGCAGACACAGGGGAGGGAGACAGGGGGAACAGACACAGGGGAGTGAGACAGGGGAACAGACACAGGGGAGGGAGGGAGAAAAGAGACAGAAGGGAGGGAGAGGAGGGTGGAAAGGAAACACAAGAGAGTAAGTAGACAGGGGGAGGGGCTCGCGGTGAGCACCGAAATTGCTCACATTAGGTGGCAAACAGCTTTGCCAACATTACAATTTAATTGCCGTCATTTTTGACGGGCAAGTCGCTAGTATATATATATATATATATATATATATATATATATATATATGTGTGTAGATGTGTATATACTGTGTGATTTAATGCTGGAGGGGGGCCGGGAAATAAAAAAAAAATTTGTGCCTGGCATCTCCTGGTGGTGGTGGTGGTGGTGGTGGTGGAGTTCCACTAAGCCCTTCATGCACTAACTCCACCACCGCTCTTGCGAGTATTCATGTATCACTGTCCAGAAGGTATTCCTGGCAATATAATTCAGGAGGATGACATTTTCTTTTCCAGTGGATCATATTTAATCTCTCTGCCATGATTTGTTCGTTTTTGACCACAGTTTGTCTATTCTTAATCTATATATGAACCTGTTTTTTGTATTCTGAATATGTATATGATACTGGTACTCCCACCCTGACACTGCTACCATTTGCCTTTGGACCCCTTGTTATTGATGCCCTGGTACGCCCTAGCTATTGGGGTTCCACCTGTGTTTTCCTGGTAATTCTGACAGTGGAGGTATAGTGTGAGGACAAGAAAAGGAAATAGTTAAGAAATATACATAATGACTGAATATTAAAAATATTTTCCTCTTGTCATAACTAGAGGGAACATCATTAATTTAGTTTTGTTTAAATATGTCAAAGAAATTCCATGTACTGGCAGTGATATAACTTCCTTTATAAACAAAATAACTGAACTAATTAAATAACTTGGTAAACTTCCTCTTTAAAAGTTTTTAACTAATAATCTAAAAGTTGTAATTTGATTTAATATTCCCCTCAATATTTACATATGTTTCCTGTAGTAAACTTTGGGTTAAAAATAAATAAGTAAGAATTTGACAGATGATGTGTGTTGTAATACGTGGCAAAAAGTACAGCAAGCTCTCAGTCACAGCAAGACTTACAGCCCTATTAAATCCCCTCTATGTGTTAAAACGTAGCTTAAGGCCAAAAAATAGCCTACAGGACGGGGAACCTTGAACTTCATTGCCACAAATCCTTTCTTCTGTCAAGCCCGTAACTACGTACAAATTCCCAAAGATGCCATGGCGTTTAAGCCGTATACTTCAAATGGAGTCCAAAACATTACGGGCTCCAAATAGGACCCGCAAAGGGTTTACAGACAACTCTTAAACACTGTAAAGAACAATTTAAACACACCAGTGCATTTTAAAATATAGGGAAACTATGGAAAGGCATTACAATTACTTGCACAATAATCCCACAATAAATGAATGCATAAAAATAAATATTTTTTATCATATGTTTGAATGGTCATGCATATGCCAATATGAAAAGCCATGCTGCCACATGCAGAAAGCAATTAAAGACACACTACCTGATTAAACAGCAACACAAAAACATGAAACTCATGCCATATTAACTCTTTCTCACTCACAGAGGCTCTAATGTGGACCCTGAAATATAAATATAATTGCATATACATCTCACTCATCACATCCACATTGGGAAAACAAATAGTGGTCATATTTCATCGCCACATCACATATATCAAGTAACTGGGAAATATTTTATTATTTGTTGTTCAGTCCTTCAGTTGTGTCTGACTCTCTTTGACCCTATGGACTGCAGCACATGCAGCTAGGTCTCTGCCATTGCTGTTCCACACAGTTTGAATGACAAAGATACTGGAGTGGGTTGCCAGTTCCTTCTCTAGTGGATTGTGATTTGTCTGACCTCTTTGCTATCACCTACCCAGCTACAATGGCTCTACATGGTATAGCTCACAGCTTCATTCAGGTACACAAGCCCCTTCACCACCACCACTAAGCAATCCAAACTAATGTAAATTGATGAATAGCAGAACATACTGGGAGGTCACAAAATAGGAACGGCTATACATCTTGACACATGGCCACCAGCAATGAGCAATGGTGTGAGACTCTCCAGGAAGGGCATAGCGGAGATTACCCCTGATGTAAATGAGTTAACTATTGATGCCTGTGCCTCTGCACATCCTCTATGTGTTTTTGCGGCCCCTTCTGATGAGTTAGAGTAGATTCATGTGGTGTATGTTCCCCAGGTCCCCTTCAGCATTGCTAAGTGGTGTTGGTGAAGGGGCTTGTGTACCTTAATGAATCTGTGAGCTAAACATGTAGGGCCAGTGCAGGTGGGCAGATCATAGTAGAGAGGTCAGAAAAATCACACTCCACTAGAGAAGGAACTGGCAACCCATACCAGTATTACCTGTCATATTCATTTCAGGCCCTCAGGGGAATGTTCATATCCACAGTATCACTAATTGGACTTGGCCTGTGTATTAACCCTTTGTAATTATTATAGTTGATATTTAGTATTATATGATATCTAATGCTATTATTATTCTTTGTATATGTTGTAACGGATCTCCTGGCACCCCGACCGGGTACCTCCATTGATAGACGCGTCCTAGTTTGCGCCGAGGCCTACAAGCACCGCACCGGACACCACAACCACCACAGACTCCACAACCGCCGTAGTTTAGATGGAGCCGCGCCGTCTTCCTTCCACCCTGTATGAATCTCCAGCATCCAGGACCGTGTGGGGAAGACCTCTCCTCCAAGGAGAGTACATCAGGAACAATCGTTCAGTAGTTACAGCTCAAGGGAGTATGCAAAAGCATAGCAATCCCCAGTAATATATAGCGATCCCCTCCAATAACGAGATGAGACTACATTTTGAAGGGTCAAGTAGAACTATAACTTTAATGACAGGGGATCTCCTTTTATGCAATGGTGCCCTCTGAAGTGCTACACCCACATAATTATCACAGCCAATTATATACATGGTTCAACCCCCACGTCTCCTCCCCTCAGATAACAGGTGACACAATTGAAACAGACACAATTTTACCAACATTCTGGATGTACCCCAAAAACAGGGGGTACACCTTTAAGTCCAGCACCGTTCAATAGCTCTCACCCAGGGTAACAACATATTAAAAAAATGGCATGAATCAGACCAGGGGTTCAAAAGTTAGTAAAAGTATGTTTTTCACATAACACACAGACATGTCACATATCCCCCACACAATACACATATAGGACAATAGGTGTGGTCACCCCTCCCTGAGGCAACTTGATATAATCAGACAATGATTAAATCAGCCTTCTTTGTTCTTATCTGAGAATGAAAACAGTTTATACAATCAACTTTTCTTATCTGTAACAGGATTATCTATTAGCCTAGTAGCTTTGATATTCTGAGCCAATATATTCTGTAGAACATAAAACAACATATCTACAGTACAGCAATGTGATCATATTTTAACCAAGAATTAAATAATCATAAAACAGGGTAAAACAGTGATGGGTTCCGTTACAGCTGGGGTCTGAGCGCATAAAACTACCGAATAGCGCTTAGATCCTCTTCACACAGTTCAATTGCCATGTAGCTAAAGTCTTTCCCATAGTCTTTCATTATATGAATGGGCTCCATGGCATAGCTTTCTGTGGTATCATGGTTGACACAGGGCAAGTACCGAATGACCCCCCTGTATGTAAAGGGCCAGAATGAGTGACATACACTCTGGTATGGCCGAATACTGTGTTTGAAGGGCAATATGTACCAGGGCCATAGTCGCAGGGCAGGAGGCTGGCAAACAGTCCTCTCCAAGACAAAGTGGCGAAGGGCACTTCATCACACATCTCCCCTTTGGGGGGAAGTCTAACCAGGCACCTGACCTTCTGCCGGTCAGTGCCTCCGTTAGACGATCCACCAACCCACAATAAACCAGTGCTAGAGCAGCCCCCCCACAACAACAAAGTGCAAGAGCAGCCCACCCACAACAAACAGTTACGGCACCTGGATATTTCACTGTGGTGATGGGGCAACACGCTGAGGGGACTTGAGGGGCAGAGGCCAGCGGCACTCTGCCCTGATGCCAGCTCTTCTGCTGGTATAACCTGCAGGACATCCTGCTCTGTACAAGGGACAAAGGGAGGGCAGAGGCCGACTGCACTCTGCCCCGCTGTCAGCTCTTCTGCTGGGGTACTTGGGACATATTCTGGCTCAGTAGCCAGGGAAACGTGGAAGTCAGTGGGGGTTAACATTTCCTCTGTTAACCCTGTGGCCACATTAGAAGTTAGCTGGGGAGGGGAATTTGTACTTACCCCCTCCTCCGGTTGTCCCAGTGAGGGTAGTTGGGGATCTGTACAGGCTGTGGGCGCAGAGACCACGGTCCCATCTGCGCCGTCTGGGAGATTGGTGTCTCCCCTTGTCAGGGTAAACTGTCGCTGAGGAGGAAGGACAACACCTTCTGCCCCCTGTGGTTCACACTGCCGCTGGGGGGGAAGGACAACACCTTCTGCCCCCTGGAGTTCACACTGCCGCTGGGGGGGAAGGACGACACCTTCTGCCCCCTGGGGTTCACACTGCCGCTGGGGGTGAAGGACGATACCTTCTGCCCCCTGGGGTTCACACTGCCGCTGGGGGGGAAGGACGACACCTTCTGCCCCCTGGGGTTCACACTGCCGCTGGGGGGGAAGGACAACACCTTCTGCCCCCTGGGGTTCACACTGCCGCTGGGGGGGAAGGACGACACCTTCTGCCCCCTGGGGTTCACACTGCCGCTGGGGGGGAAGGACGACACCTTCTGCCCCCTGGGGTTCACACTGCCGCTGGGGGGGAAGGACGACACCTTCTGCCCCCTGTAGGGCCGGTAGAGAGACCTCGGTCCCATCTCTACCTGCCATCTGGAGGTCATCCCAGGACCAGTCAATGAAGTCTGGTTCCGCTTGTCGAGTAGGTTGGGGCTGCACGAAGCTGAGCAGGTGTTGGTAGTCCTGCTCCAACTCCCACTCTCTCGTTACCAGGTGGGTCATGTCTTTGCTCACCTCGCCTTCGTCATTCCAGACATACATGCCCATTCGGTAGTCGTAGATGTCCCAAAACCTAGACTCCCCCGTGCTGCCAAGATCAATGTCGTCCTCCAAGGCATCCCATAATAAACCCGGGCCATCATAATTATCTCCCTCCGGTAAGTCGTGTTCAGCCGTCCAGGGGGTAAGTCGAACGGTATGCCACCAGAGGGCCTGGTATGCGTTGTCTAGCCAGATCTCTCACCGTACCAGGGTCTCTAGTCTTGTCACCCACTCATCCAGGGGCTGCTCTCCCAATAGATATATCCTCATCGCCACACGCTTCTGTAGCCGCTGCTCATCACTGGGGAGACTTTCACCTCGCCGCCATTGGGCATCTTCCAGGGCATCATACCAGAGTTCCTTTCTGTCTGCATCCCTGTAGTCCACGGCCTCCTCCTCATCCTCATCATGGAACGCTGTCCGAAAACTAGCCGGTTCCATCCTGCTGTAGCCAGGGGCGCTGTACGGATACTAGCGTTGCCCTCAATTTGTAACTCCAAACGTTACCGGTGTCTCTGTGCTGCTTTTCCTCTTACTAGGACGCCATCCCACCACTGCCACCAATGTAACGGATCTCCTGGCACCCCGACCGGGTACCTCCGTTGATAGACGCGTCCTAGTTTGCGCCGAGGCCTACAAGCACCGCACCGGACACCACAACCACCACAGACTCCACAACCGCCGTAGTTTAGCTGGAGCCGCGCCGTCTTCCTTCCACCCTGTATGAATCTCCAGCATCCAGGACCGTGTGGGGAAGACCTCTCCTCCAAGGAGAGTACATCAGGAACAAGCGTTCAGTAGTTACAGCTCAAGGGAGTATGCAAAAGCATAGCAATCCCCAGTAATATATAGCGATCCCCTCCAATAACGAGATGAGACTACGTTTTGAAGGGTCAAGTAGAACTATAAATTTAATGACAGGGGATCTCCTTTTATGCAATGGTGCCCTCTGAAGGGCTACACCCACATAATTATCACAGCCAATTATATACATGGTTCAACCCCCACGTCTCCTCCCCTCAGATAACAGGTAACACAATTAAAACAGACACAATTTTAACCACATTCTGGATGTACCCCAAAAAAAGGGGGTACACCTTTAAGTCCAGCACCGTTCAATATCTCTCACCCAGGGGAACAACATATTAAAAAAATGGCATGAATCAGACCAGGGGTTCAAAAGTTAGTAAAAGTATGTTTTTCACATAACACACAGACATGTCACATATCCCCCACACAATACACATATAGGACAATAGGTGTGGTCACCCCTCCCTGAGGCAACTTGATATAATCAGACAATGATTAAATCAGCCTTCTTTGTTCTTATCTGAGAATGAAAACAGTTTATACAATCGACTTTTCTTATCTGTAACAGGATTATCTATTAGCCTAGTAGCTTTGATATTCTGAGCCAATATATTCTGTAGAACATAAAACAACATATCTACAGTACAGCAATGTGATCATATTTTAACCAAGAATTAAATAATCATAAAACAGGGTAAAACAGTGATGGGTTCCGTTACAGCTGGGTTCTGAGCGTATAAAACTACCGAATAGCGCTCAGATCCTCTTCACACAGTTCAATTGCCATGTAGCTAAAGTCTTTCCCATAGTCTTTCATTATATGAATGGGCTCCATGGCATAGCTTTCTGTGGTATCATGGTTGACACAGGGCAAGTACCGAATGACCCCCCTGTATGTAAAGGGCCAGAATGAGTGACATACACTCTAGTATGGCCGAATACTGTGTTTGAAGGGCAATATGTACCAGGGCCATAGTCGCAGGGCAGGAGGCTGGCAAACAGTCCTCTCCAAGACAAAGTGGCGAAGGGCACTTCGTCACATATGTATTTATCTATTGCATGTTATCTAGGGCTCATTAGTTTACATATATAGGAATGTGACACTAATGTGATGCATGTGGATGTCCCATATCCCCAACCATTGAAAACACACTGACATGGTTAGAACAGTATAACAAAGCTTTATTTTATACACAAAGCACAATCAGAAAGTTAAGACGGTGCATTAATATCATGGGTGTGGTGTGGGAGAATACCGGAAAGGGCAAAAGGCTGTGGCCAATCAAAGGACTCCTACTGGGTTAACTGTTAGACAACATCATAAGCATAATGCATAGCAGCTACAAGGGTCACATGTGGTCAGGACACCACAGTAACCATAATGGGATTTGAACTTAAGAACATCATATAACACTTCATTTCATAGAAATAACCATTAATGCGCATACAGCAGCCATATTGTTTCCATCTGCCATATTTAACAGATGCTAGAAATCATGTGATACTAAACAATTCCACACACAGTTTATTTTCATACATTACTGCTGATTCCAAAATAGATGATAGGAATCTGGAAAACATAAAGAGGAGGTGTTAGAACAATCATAAGCTGTTATTATGGTACATTGTTTTTGCTCTGTACACTACAATACACCAATTAACATGAACATCATCTACGAGCAGTAATAACCTTATCGATTCTGTCCTGTTCAATCAGCATTCCTGGAATATGTTGAGGATGTGTAATACGACAAGGCATGCTTCACTGTGAACACAATCACATGCACATTGATCCTGATGTAAAACAAAGGGAATCATCCATTTTGTTTGTATGACATGCAATACATTAATCCGCTTTCATACTGTTAATGGGATGAAATACAACTAAAACTCATGTCTGACTACTGCTTTGGATTAACGGATCCTTATGGGACCGTGCAACTCTACAGCCTGGACACTATTCATTATAATCGAAACATACACCAGTCATGTTCATAAGTGAAGAGATATGTAGTCATATTTTGCATTTCAGACCCATGTGCAGTGGGAAATGACAACGATTGAATGTCTGTTGAGAACAAGATTTACAGCCTTATTAAATTGCAGTTCGGCAAATTGAAAAGGGCTCTATTTAAGCACATAGCATATTTTATTACAGAAGTTTTTAGTTAGTGAAGACCTTGCTTTTGGATAGAAGTTCACTAACTAAAAACTTCTGTAAAAAAAATGCTGTGTGCTTAAATAGAGCCCTTTTAAATTTGCTTAATCACAATTTAATAACGCTGCTAGGGTTCACTCACATGATGGTATTGTACTGCTTGAAGATGAAGAACATGCCTTCATGGTCATGAGATTTGGCTATTAATACCTACAGAGACAAGAACAAGATATCAATCATAACAATATTCTGTTTAACTACAACACCTCATCTCAAGGTTAATCCACATTAAACATCTGAAATGGAAGATTGATTTCCCTACACAATTGACAGCTATGTGTTTCCTTATCCTTGTCATCATGGTCACCTGTGATTGACTTTGGTGCATGTGTTATACAGATGAACCATGGCCTGCATAATGAGCATTGTGGACATGACTCATATGAATATGTGTACTGCAGGTGCGGTGTGCCATCCGCATGTGCATCAGACACATGCTGTGCTGCATCTGCTGTGCAGAGTGTGAGACTGACCAATCTGTGACATGTTCCCAGCAATGGTAGTTAATATGCATCTGAGACATGGTCCTGGTTAGGACAGTATATGACACGCACATGCAGTCCTTCAGAGTCTGTATCCACATATGCCGCAGTGCGCACACCCAGATATGAACTGTCTATTGAATGTCAAATCAATCTTGATATAATTGCAACTTGTACTCATAATCAGTTTAAAATGCAGGTATTGGTCCGACATTTCATTGATACAAATTATGAAAATGATATGTTTGCTTCCAGGATTTCCATAGTTATTCATGCCCCATATATATTCAGTCATAAGCATAGGGCTTAAAGTGCTATTGTTTGTCAGTTATCTATAGATGTGGGCAGGGGTGTAGGAGGCAGAATAATACTAGGGGGATAAAGCTCATTGTATATACCAGCCAGAGTACAAGCTTATTTATTCATACATACTGTACAAACATGATATCTGTGGGGTATTTGTCCACCCTATTGCTCCATGACCCTATTCCCACAATTTCATACACCAATGTGTTTGGTGTGGTATGATACTCACTTTGCATAGTGTTTGGCACTCCTATATCCACCTGTCTTGGTAGGCCCACTACTGCTGCTGGCTGAATCCAATCCCTCAGGGTCTGCTCCCATGCACAGTATTTACTGTTTGCTGGAGGCCCACCACCGGTTGCACGTGCCACTTTTGCCTCCTCTGACATCTTCCTCTTCGCCTTCAGCCGGCTGTCGTCATATCTGTTTTTAACAGACTTTACGTCCCTATTAGCTACCTCTATTGCTGCAACAGCTGAAGCAATCTGGGACCAGTCCTCTTGCTTATGACTAGCACTTACATCTTTCCCATCATGTTTGATCCAATAGAGGGCACAGAGTTCCCTGAGTAGGACATCCATCTCCACTGGGATATAATTGGGGGTCCTGTACTTTGCCACAGCCTCTTGCCCTACCAACTGTGCCTGGGGCTCCAGGCCCCTGACCCTCTGCCCCATCACCTTGTGTGGCTACATCTAGCGGCACATCCCCCCCCCCCCCCCTGTTGCTCTCCTCCACCTGACCTCCCTGGCCTGAATCTCCTTCCCTCTATACCTCTAGCTCTCTTCTCTCTCCTCCACTCCCCTCTCTCCTCACTTCCCTCTTCTTCTCACTCTCCTCACTTTCCTCCTCCTCTCACTCTCCTTCTCTTCTCACTCTCCCCCTATGGTGTTCCCCTCTCTCTACTCCTCTTCTCTCTCTCCTCACTTTCCTCCTCCCCTCCTCTACCCTGCTATGATAAATGAAATAAAAATAAGAATAAATAAATAAATATAATATATATGTGTATATATATGTGGTAAAACAAGAATAGTGAGTATTATGTGTAGTATAGTTATTGTATGGAGGGGGGGTAGGTGGGGGTATGGGGTATGTGGATGTGCTGTGGCCTACAGCTATGTGTAGCTATGTGTACATATTAATCTATGTGTGTGAATTATGTGATATAAGTAATTATGTGTGAATATCAAAAACTTACAATGCTTCTTCTCTCTCTCTCTCTCCAAAGCTCAAATAACCACCAACACCTAGACCTGTGTGTTCACTTGCTCAGCTACAGCACAGTCCATGATTTGCATGTTTAGCCCCATTTTGAAGCGTTTCCTGCTTTCTATTGGCTGTTTGGCCTGTGTCGCACTACGTTATACCGTAATTTGATAGTTATGGGCGATCGGGGCTCGTCCGTCCCCTTTACAGCTTGCATGCGCGGCTCAGGTTTACGGGCTTGTGTCTCAAGCCTGTAACTTGTGCCACGGACTAATTTAATACCTCTGTAACTAAGCCAAATTTTAAGCCAGCAGCATCTGCCGGTCTCACGTTGCACTTACAGGGTTAGAATTTCATATGGCTGTTAGTGAGCCAAGCCCAAAATACATAATGGCCCCATAACCCCCTACAGAATATGGATAGGTTTCCTGACTTGTCCATAATCCTTTGCTTACAGCTTTGTAATATAGCAGGCATATGTTTAAAGGGAGCCATGTTTGTAACTATTGGATTAAAGAGAGATGTATTTGTAGGCACATTTACATGTCCCTGCCCAGGTTCCGAGAATGCAGTGCAATAACTGAATTTCTAAAAATTTTGAGCAGGAAACAAGTTTTATAAACACTTTCAAACACAAATGTGCTATTTATTTACTATACTATTGTACGGTGGAGGCTTCTATCGCTCTTTTGCCCACTATAAGTTAAAGGATTGTTGTGGTAAACTACCTCCGCACAAAATCTACTACACAAGCTAGGAACCAGCCCCACACTGATGAGATGCAGTAACCTCGAAACCTCGAGTGCCATCTGTGGGTAGGATTCAGGGCTTGTGCATAATCCATCCTGGGCTTTGCTTAAAGCTGTGTAATAGAGCAGGCATGTGCTTAAAAGGAGCCATGTTTGAAATTATATTGGATTAAACAATGAAGCCTTTGTGGGCACATTGGCATGTTCATGGCCAGGTTCCCAGAATGCAGTGCAATAAATGTATTTCTCTAAATTCTGAGTATGAAACTAGGGGCCATATTCAATAGAGGTTTCGGCCGATCCGGTAGCCCGTAAGTGAGGTTGTAAGTTAAATTGTTATACAATTGCTGTCTTTTTGCGGGCTCCAAACAGGTTACGAGTTACGTCCTTGAAAATGTTTTAATGGTTAAACCCGTAACTTACAGCCTCCCGAAGCCTTTGATCTTTCACCTTCGCAAGGCTAAAATTGCAAATCGCTATTCAATTGCTCAATTTCCCCAAGCCCACAAATGTTTTCCCACTCGTAAATGGCAAAAGAAGGAGAAAATCCTACTAGTGCTAGAGAGGACCCACAAGGGGGTTAAACACCTATTTGTAGCACTGTAAATGCAAATAAAAAAATCAATCCTGGACTGTAAATAAAGGGGAAAGTGAGGATAGACTTTAGAATTAATTGCACAACAGTCTCAAGCTCGAAAATAGGCAGTATATAACACTTATTTTTATGTTTAATTCCAGGGTTAAATCGATCTTGGGTATCAATGAGTTAATACATATCAGGCCACCCATATGGACTAGAACAGTATTGGCATTCATTTTCATAATTCTTTATTTTGCGAGTTTGCGAGTCTGATCACATATTGGACCCCCAAACCTTATTGATCTACATGTTACATCCATGTTTTACTGCCGTAATAATGACGGTCTCATTCTCTATTGACTGATCCGAAATTGGTCATGTTCCCACCCTGAACTGCTACGATCCAGTGCATGGTTTATGGTTTCGGCTTTGGGCCAGTAACTTGAGGGCTTGAGCAATTGAATAACATTGTAATCGGAGATGAACAGGAGATCGTAACACAACCGTATCGAGTTGTGGGCTTGGAATTGAATGCGGCTCAAGGCATTTATCTTGTTTTAGATCTTATCTTGTTTTAATCATAAAAACACATGTGTACTATTTATTTACTGTAAATATTTGTATTTTTTGACAGTAAATTGTAGGTTGTGAAACCACTGCTAAACATGCAGTAAAGGGCTCTAAACATGAAATGTATAGACACTAAATAAAATGAATGCATTATCATTTAATATAAAATTATATAACGGGTCCCTGGGTAATATGGTCCAATATCGCCATCTAAGAGTTTAGAAATGTCATCAGAGCCCTGCAAGGATGCACCCAGTTAGGACAAAACCTGCAAGAAGCAGCCCAGTAACACTGTAACGCTGGGTAATGATAAGATATTTTAGAAGCAATGTTCTGAAATTTAAGTAAGTGGACTCCTAGACCTGAGGCAACAAAAATATAATGTTAATCAGTTTCACATATAATAGTTGTCAAACTGCGAGAAGTTGTCACACTTTGCGTGGTGCATACGAGTTAGGCGATGAGTGCCGCATGTGCTCATCGCTTTCGAGCCTCGCAAAGCGAGGCAAGACGTTAATGCTTAGCACTCATTGATGCAAGCCTTGCAAAGCGAGGCAAGCCGTTAAAACGTAGCACTTGGGCGACAACGCACTACAACTATTAGCACAAACACAAAGAGGCAATGAAACACGCAGGATTTAGCCAAAAAACACTTCCTAAATGCGGGATCACCTTGGCGTGCAAGAGGTTAACAAACGCGAAACGTAGAAAAAAAATACGAGATGCAGGACTTAGAAAAAAAAAGATACTAGACGCAAAAAATTACGAGATTAACGACCGAACAACAAAAATGAAAAAAAAATTAAAACACACTAAGTACACCCCCAGAAATTGCAAAAACATCACAGACAGAACGGGGCAACAGCCAGGACATCTGGGAGTGAGGTGGAACACGAATTTAACTTGATTTATACGATTTTCGCCACTAAAAAATCGCCTAAGCGAGGAAAAAAATGGGCGCCCCAAAAAATGAAAACGAGGCTACACTACCACGGACCGCGCAAAACACTGCCAAACGTGTAGCACTTTACACATCACACTACGACCTACAAGATACACTATTACAAAAGCCGGAAAATGCTCACGAGATGCGTACCACATTAATAACATTACGATTATACAATGCCGCTTTACACAATAAATTAACGGCTTTACCTCGCGTACGCAGCCTATTTAGAATGCACACTTGGAACATTCATTACACTTTATAAGCAGGGCACCAGCACTCAAAATGGATATTCTATGCAGACGGAAAATACAAACAGATTGTTAGTTTTTCAGCCTATTGCTCGCTGCATATATGAATTATAAATAATTAAGTATATTAATTTATTTAATAAATCATTCAT
This sequence comes from Discoglossus pictus, assembly GCA_027410445.1. NCBI lineage: Eukaryota > Metazoa > Chordata > Amphibia > Anura > Alytidae > Discoglossus > Discoglossus pictus. Next base: position 179,638 of record JAPZIH010000775.1, read on the forward strand.
TATTACTTAACTACGTATACATAGAAATAGATCTTTCTTTATCATGACTCATGAAGGTGCTCAGAGGACCAAAAGTATACGACAGGAGAGGTTCGCAATGAGTGCGCTGAAGGTCCTCACAGTACAAAATCAGAAAATACTGATTTTCCTGTTATTGCAGGATATACTGATAATTACAGTATTTAAACAAAGCCCAAAAAAACAATAAAAACACTCATATATATATATATATATATATACTAAAAACAAGAAAAATCTGAAGCCAGAAGAGATTTAAGTAAAACTGAAAGTGAAAAAATTGGTACAAAAAAAGGGCTATAATGCACTCTATACGAAAGTATGTACAAAAGTATCAGAATACCAAAACAGAGCCGAAGAAACATATTGCAGTACAAAAATATACTTGCTGTTCAACTGGCAATCTCCAAGATACCCAGATTAATAAAGAAATAACCCAATATATATCCAGCTTCACTCTCAGTAGTCTCTGGCTCAGATAATAGAAGAAATAAGTTGCCAACGGGCCGTTTGGTCCATCCTTGTAGAGTTTTTCTGAGGCTATTAACTTTGCTGTCTTGTCTGGCTATTTAAAGCCTAAAACGCTTCCAGATTGAATAGCGCTTGTTGCGCAGTGACATTTGACGTGATGACGACATGAAATCGACGCTGATGCGTCATTACGTAATTTAAAGAAATTTCAACTTGATTAGTCCGAACATATGACGCTCTGACGTCCTCACGTCACCGCGACTATGTCGCGACGTGATTCAAGGACTTCAAACTTTATTAAATTTACAAAGGGCAAGAAAGCCTGCTTCTACTGTAGGAACAAAAACTAAAACAAAAGTTGATCTAAGTATGGAAGGACAAAAATAGGCTTCATATAAACTAAGTAATTGTATAGACTCCTTTCTTCAACAGAACAAAAAACAGTATCCAATTAAAGATTTAATTTTTTCCTTTTTATTTTTTTAGCAAGAAGTGGTGTGAAGCACCAAGGATACTAGCCATATGGATCATATATTGTTGTTATGTATTATTTAACGTTAATTAATCAATAACTGTTATCCAAGTAAAAAAAAAAAATGAAGCCTTTTTTGTTCCCTAACTACATACTTAAATGATATACCTGTCAAGGTGATATTTATGGTGTTCAAAGGCTGCAAACATCACTCTCTGTGTTGAGTCAGCTGCAGAGGCGATGAAACTGTCAAATAAGATGGAAACCATTTGTAATATTTTGCTTCATCTCTATCAGGCAATCAGCAGCAACACAGATATATTATTATAGAAGCAGAACATAAATGCATACTCATCAACGTATTGTTAACTAAAACCATTTTTTTGGTACTACACTAACCTATCAACAGCTACACTGCCTACCCCCTAATAACCCCCACCAACCTAATTATAGAAAAAAAAGCCTTAAGTCACAAAAAACAAACAAATCTACATTACATAAAATAAAAAACCTAACTCACAAAAAAAATCTACATTACATAAAATAAAAAAAACCTAAGTCACAAAAAATAAAAAAAGGAACATTACATAAAATAAAAAAAACATTACAACCCCCTCCCCTCACTACAGAAAAAAAATACACACTTGAAAAGGAAATACATATAATACAAATACATACAATATAATACATACATACAATACAATACAATATAATACAATACATACAATATAATACATACAATACAATACTATAAAAGAAAACAAATATACACTATCACCGTGTCACTCATGGGGCTCAATACAGACCCCCATAAACCCCTATTTAACCCTGTCACTCATTGGGGTCAATATAGACCCCCATAAGCCCTTCATTAACCCTGTCACTCATGGGGGTCAATACAGACCCCCATAAACACTTAAATAAACCTGTCATTCATGGGGGGCAATATAGACCCCCAAAAGCCCTTCATTAACCCTGTCACTCATGGGGTCAATACAGACCCTCATAAGCCTCTATTTAACCCCATCAGTCCCATTAGGGTACTGTATATTAAGACCATTATGGGCCTGTTACAACACTACATTAACCACATAAGTGCAATGATGGTCCGCAAGGACCATCATGACACTAAGTATAAACACTACACTGCACTATACACCCCAATAAAACATTAAATATCAACTTAACACCCTCTACACTAACCTATCAACAGCTACACTGCCTACCCCCTAATAACCCCCAATACCCTAATTACAGAAAATAAAAGCCTTAAGTCACAAAAAACAAACAAATCTACATTACATAAAATAAAAAACCTAACTCAGAAAAAAAATCTACAATACATAAAATAAAAAAACCTAAGTCACAAAAAAAAGGAACATTACACACACAAAAAAAACAAAAACATTACAACCCCCTCCCCTCACTACAGAAAAAAAAAATTACACACCTGAAAAGGAAATACATATAATACAAATACATACAATATAATACATACATACAATACAATACAATATAATACAATACATACAACATAATACATACAATACAATACTTACAATATAATACAAATACATACAATACAATACACCCCTATCTAATATACATCACACAATTTATCTAAATAAATACCATAATGTAATATACATCCTATCTATATAATATACATCTCCAATCTATCTAAATAAATACCACAATCTAATATACAATACATTCTATGCTATCTATATAAAACACATACCCCTAGCTAACATACAATAAATGCTATCTATATATAAAATAATCTAATTCTAAGCTAAAATAAAATAATTAAGACCACTTACCTTTGCAGATGTCCATTCAGATCAGGCACCTACGGGAAAAAAAATAAAAAAATTAGTGCAACACGTTTACAGTACATAAATAAACATTCTGTACATTCTAAATATTATACTCACGTTTCCGGCATGTCCCCTCTTGATTCTTTTACCATTCTTCAGAGCGGCACCTGTTAAAAAAAACATAACATTAATACACATACATATACAGAAACAAAATAAAATAAACATAATCTACATTGTACTTACCTCCCCGCAATGTCTCCGGCCTCCGTCTCCTCTTCTGCCACGCCCTGTATAAAAAAGATGCCTTCAGCCAATCACAATGGAATACACCCCCACAGGGTGATTGGTTGGAGCATCTGCGCATTCTGATTGGTTGCACTGACAATAGCCAATCACAATGGAATACACCCCCACATACTGATTGGTGAAGGATTTGCGCATTCTCATTGGCTATTGTTAATGTCAATCAATATTACAGCCAATGGGAAGGCACAGATGTCTTCACCAATCAGTTCGTGGGGGTATATTCCATTGGGATTGGTGGATGGCAATAAAGCCTTAGGATTGGTTCAAATAAAGATTGACAGGTGTGTTATCCAATCAGCTTGGTATTTTGGGGTGTATCCCTTTTTCATTGGTTCACAATTGGTGTCTTTTCACTGGCTGAATTTGATAGACAGCGTTTTCAGCCAATCAGAAGCCACCATTGCCAATTTTATTCTGGAACACTCCGTAGGAAGCTCATGAGCGTCGGAGACATCCGCCAGGGCGGATGTGTGTCGGTTTTTTTTTTAACGCGCGGATGCTTCCGGAGCAGAACACCAGGAGGCCGGAGACATTGCGGGGAGGTAAGTACAATGTAGATTGTGTTTATTTCTCTTTGTTTTATGTTTAGGTATGTGAACTAATGTAATGTTTTTTTTTTAACAGGGGCAGCGCCAGAGAAGACGCAAAGATGAAGGACGTGACATGCTGGGACGTGACATGCTGGAACGGGACATGCTGGAAAGTTGAGTATAATATTTAGAATATTTAGAATGTTTAGTTATATTATGTAAACGTGTTGTATTAATTTTTTGTAATCTTTTTTACCCTAGGTTGGTGATCTGAAGAAGCATCTCAAAGGTAAGTGGTCTTAATTATTTTATTGTAGCTTAGAATTAGGGTTGCTAGATAGAGATAGCATGGACTGTATATTAGATAGATAGGGGGATGTATAGTATATAGATAGTATTTTTTGTATATTAGATAGATAGATAGGGGAATGTATATTAGATAGTATTGTATATTAGATAGTGGGATGTATATTACATTACATAGTGGGATGTATATTACATAGTGGGATGTATATTACATAGGGGGATGTATATTACATAGGGGGATGTATATTACATAGGAGGATGTATATTAGATAGGAGTGTATTGTATTTAATTGTATTGTGTTGTATTTAATTGTATTGTATGTATTATATGTATTTCCTTTTCAGGTGTGTAATTTTTTTTATCTGTAGTGGGAGGGTAGTTATGTATTTTTTTATTTTCTGTAATGTTCCTTTTTATATTTTTTGTGACAAAGGTTTCTTTTTTTTCTGTAATGTACAATTTTATTTTTGGTGATTTTTGGTGATTTTTATTTTTTTAATTTTATGTAATGTAGTTTTCTGAATTTTCATGACTTTAGTTTTTTTAATTTCTGTAATTACAGTGGTGGGGTGGGGGTTATTAGTGGGTAGGTAGGTAGTGTAGGTGTTAATAGGTTAGTGTAGAGGGTGTTTAGTTGATATTTAATGTTTTATTGGGGGGGTATAGTGAAGTGTAGTTTTTATACTTAGTGTCATGATTGTCCTTGAAGACCGTCATGGCACTTATGTGGTTAATGTAGTGTTGTAACAGGCCCATAATGGTCATAATATACCCTTATGGGACTGATGGAGTTAAATAGAGGCTTATGAGGGTCTGGATAGACCCCCATAAGTGACCTGGTTAAAATGGTGTAGTGCTTACACTTTGGGTCATGAGGGTCCTGGATAACCCTCATGGCAATTATAGTGTTATTACATGCGTTCATTAGTGTGTTAGAGGGGTCTATATAGTTGAGGCACACAGTACACTCACATTGTGTGACAAACAGCATTTCAACACTTTCTTTTATTGACTGTCATTTTTTGACGGGCAAGTCGTAAACTTTAACCATTTTTTTTCTTAATGATTACAAATTACTAATTAATAAATTAAAGTACATTATTAATTAATTATTCAATGAATTGATATATTCCAAACAGATAAGCATGAAAGTATTGCTAAACTAAAGCAAGTGTAAATTCTTGGTTGCTCAGTTTGTTTAAGTAATCCTTTTTTTTATTTATTTATTAATAATTAATTAATTAATTAATTATTGATTAATGATTATTAATATATTGTACCTTTTTGCATTTAATATTCACCAATCAGTATCCTGAAGAGCTAACAATCTCTTTGGATTTTCCGGCAGGAGAAAATGTCCACTCAGACTGTCATCACCTGAGGAGAAAGTGTCAGTTTTGTGGCAAGTGTGCCCTATATATAGGCTGTGTGCGCGAGACAAAACCATTGGTTTAGGCAGGAAAATCCGCCATTTCACAAACTTAATGTGTAAATGTGTAAGTTAGTATTGTAAAATGGTGACTAGTCTAAGTTTTCTGCAGTGCGCGCTCATTTTCTGTCCTTCCTTTTAGTATTTTTCTACGACGTACAACATGTGCTGTGTTTTGCAAGGTTGTGTAGCCTCTTTTTCATTTTTTTGGCCACCATTGTTTTTCTCGCTTAGACGATTTTCAAGTACCGAAACTACTTAAATTCAACCTTAATTCGCATTTCACCTCACTTCCAGACATCCTGGCTGTTCTCCAGTGCTATCGGTGATCTTTTTGTTGCATTTTGTGTTTTGTTTTTTGTGTTTTTGTTGGTTTTTGGTTTGCGCGGTTCGGCCGTTAACTTTGTATTTTTGGTATGTCGTATTTTTTATTTTCTAAGTCCAACGTCTCATATTTTTTTCTAAGTCCCGCGTTCGTCAACTTCCTGCAGCCTAAGGTTAAGCTGCATTTTGTAGTGTTTGTAGGCTAAGTCCCGCGCGTTTCATTCCCTCCACTGCTCGCCTCACTCGAGGCTCGTACGCAATGAACACCTTCGGCGCTTATCGCCTAAGTGCTATGCGTTTTAAGGTGCTCATCGTCTAAGTGCTCCGAGTTAATGGCTCGCCTCAATACGCAAGGCCTGCCGGCGATGAGCGCCTGCGCCGCTCATAGCTAAGTCATACGCACCAAGCAAAGCGGGACGACGGATCGTAGTTCGACAATCACATATATAGTTGTGAGCGTACGGGTCGTTGCTCACGCTTGCGGGCTCGCGTAGCGAGCCCGCAAGAACTGCGTCCCTCGCGAAACGAGGGACGCAGTTCCCCCGCAAATGCGGGTCCTCGCGAAGCGAGGGCCCACATTTGCGGTGATGGAGCATCCCAACGTCCCCGCAAATGCGGATCCTCGCGAAGCGAGGGTCCGCATTTGCGGAGGTGGAGGCTCAACGTTGGCTGTGTTAACACACACATACACACACACGACTTTTTAACAAAATAAACCCAACCTCCCAGCCAACAAAAACCCAACAACGTCCCCGCAAATGCGGATCCTCGCGAAGCGAGGGTCCGCATTTGCGGTGGTGGGAGCATCCCAACATCGGCTGTGTTCACACACATACACACACACACAACTTTTTAACAAAAAAAACCTCAAAGTCGCCTCACACCTGCTTACACCCAGACACACACAAGCAAGACTTAACAAAAAAACAGTAAAAAAGGCCCCTCACACGCTCTTAACACACATACGCACGACTTAGAAACAAAGACACTGCGTCATACACGTAAAAGCTTACCGCGTCTATCGCAAAAAAATACGACAGCATCGCAACAAAATACGGCCGCATCGGAAAAAAATACGGCCGCGAAAGACCCATTCCAACCGCCGCGCATCAAAACATCACAAACACAAAAAATAAACACAACGAACACATAAAAAGCTTACTTACAGCAAGGGGGGGCATCAGGCACCTCCAAAAGTTCATTTACACGTCCATTTAAGTAAAAAAAATGAGTTTAAACGGCCGAAAAATCGCCTAAGCGAGAGAAAAAATGGCCGCCGAACAAAACGAAAACGAGGCTTCAGACGTAACTACACTGCAGTAACCCGCAAGAATGAAACACATACTATGCGGAACGTACCACAGTCACACTTAAACACCATTTTGAACACTACTACGCACAAAATGGCGGATGGAACGCAAATTGTAAGCTGGAACGCAAATAGCGCATGCGTATTGCGTGCTAACGTTCTGAGGCACTTGAAAGTTTCAAAAAATACTGCCCACTTTCCAGAAATTTCTACAAGGTTATAAATACTGCCTAATTTACAGAAACTTATACATTTCTACTCAGGTGATGAACGGAGTTACTTCATAGATAACTGCTGCTTTTACTTGAGAAGACAATTCTTTCATAATTTATTACTTTACATTGTGCAAATTACAACTGAGAGGTAAGCTATAATATATTACATTTTATTATCAAGACAGGACAAAAAAAAAAAAATGAACTATGAAAATGTGATTTCTGTATAGTCACATGTCACACACACATGTATGTGTGTAGGCCCACACAAAAATAAGGTTCATTTAACAAAAAACAAACAAAACAAGTATTTTTATATCAAAAAAGCCATTTATCTATAGTGACATGTCACACGCACATTTATGTGTGTTGGCCAAAACACAAATAAGGTTCATTTAACAATTAAAATATCATTCATGTATAGTGATATGTCACACGCACACAAAAAAATTACATTGAACTCTGCAAATGTGCTTCATGTTTTTTAACATATGTGTGTAGCCACACTGAAAAAAAAATGTTAATTGAAAATAATTACAGAAGTATATTTAAATTACATTAATTTACTGCAATTCAATAGATCATGTAAAACTCAATCTTTCTACTTTTAATATTCAAACAGACTCTGCATCAACAGCGTCACTCAACAATTTGCACCGTGCATTGTGAAGCACAATCCCTTTTAAAGAACAGCAACAAAGAAGAACAGGTAAGATATAAAAATACATTACATGCTGAAAAGGCCATGCTTTGCTAAATAAAAAATAAAAAATATACAATTAACTATTTCACTTTCTTTTTCAAACAGACACTACAAGAAGACCGGCGGATTAAGATTGGCAGGAGGGGACCCTCTGTCATTCCACACTTCAATCAAGGTAAAGTATTAAGTATAAAAAAGAAACGAACCATGAGCCTCATTCAATTGCGAGTTGGCCAATTGAATAGGGTTCTATATAAGCACATAACATATTTTTTAGACAGAACTTTTTAGTTACTGAACTTCGATACAAAATCAAGGTCTTCACTAACTAAAAACTTCCGCCAGAAGTTTTTAGTTAGTGAACACCTTGCTTTTGGATACAAGTTCACTAACTAAAAACTTCTGTAAAAAATATGCTCTGTGCTCATATTGAGCCCTATTCCATTGCCCGAAATGCAATTAAATGAGGCCCCCAATATAACAAATGCAGCAACCAAAGGCCCTCATTCAATTGATATTTTTGACAAATCAATAGAGCTATAAATAAGCACTTTTAGAGCCCTATTGAATTGGCCAAACTGCAATTGAATGAGGGCCAAAGTATGCAACATATGGTACACACAAAGTGGTACACACCAAACAGGATTGTATGAAAACTCACACAAACACATAGCAAAGTAAAAATAATATTCTTCTTTAATGTTTAACAACCTATAAGCCTTGGAAAAAAGCATAAATAACTATACTAAAAGTGGTGCCCATCAATTAGGATTGTAGAAAAACTCACACAAACACATAGCAAACTACATTTATATTCTTATTTAATGTTTAACAACCTATAAGCCTTAGAAAAAAGACTAAATAAGCATAACAAAAGTGGTGCGCACCAAACAGGATTGTTCTCTTTTAGGGCCAATAATCTTTAACAGTAAATAAAAACTTCAATGTAGCCTGAAAAAAAAAATTGCATAGTCCAAAAAAGGCTCAAAACACAGACTCTATACAATTTGTCATTCTGAAATTCCAGTCATAGACCCTCATTTAATTGCCATTTGACAAATTGAATAGTGCTGTACATAAGGACATAACATATTTTTTAAAATACCTTTTTACTTAGTGAAACACTTGCTTTTGGATACATGTTTACTAAATAAAAACTTCTTTAAATAATTCTCTGATGGCCTTATTTAGACCTCTATTTAATTGACCGCATTGAAATTGATTACGTATAAAATGTAAACACACTGTTGATAACAATTTTTCATCAAAACAAACTTAACATCTCAAAATAAAATAATGATACATTATTTTTTTTTTACAGATTAACATGGCTGATAATGAGAGTAAACAAGAAAAGAAAAGACGCCAAGCTAGAGAACGACGACAGAGAGCAGACAGCCAGCAGACACCGGAGAAGAAGGAAATTCGACGAGAAAAAGAACGCAAAAGAATTGCAAGCAAAAGACTGTCACCTGCAGAAATTAAAGATATGTCAAAAAAGCAACAAAGCAAATAAAACATTTACAACCTGTTGCTCAAATATCAGATGACATTTTACCAGAAAAAGATACAACAGATACCAAAAAAAGCAACAAAAAAAACAAAGCATTTGGAACCTGTTCATGAAACATTACATGACATTTTACCTCAAACAATACAACATATACCAAGAAAAGCCACGAAAAAAACAAAGCATTTAGAACCTGTTGTAGAAACATTATATGACATTTCACCTGATGAATATGAAAGTCAAAATCCAATATGCTTTGCAAATTGTCCTTTACTCAAGTCTTTAGCAGTAGAGGTTCATAGTTGTGGGGACATGACTACTCAATGTAAGTTTTGTGAGGCTTATTATTTTAAACAGGAGAGACGCAGAGATGGCCAATTTATTAGTTGCTGTCAAAAAGGCAAGTTCAAACTTCCAGAAAGGAAAGAATTTCCTATCTATTTACAAAATATTATGACTCAACCTACTTTTCCAAACTACAAAAATTTTAAAACAAACATAAGATCCTACAATAGTGCCATATCCTTTGCATCCATGGGGGCAACATTAGCTGCTAATGTACCAGGACATGGTCCTTACTGTTTTAAAGTACAAGGACAAATTTATCATCGCACTTCCCATTTACATCCAGAGGAAGGAGATCAAAGAAAATTCGCTCAACTATATGTCCTAGATACAATGGAAGCTGTTGACCAACGTATGCAGATGGAAGAAAATAAAAAATGCTTACCCAGTGTTTTCATAGAGCTAAATAACATTATGGACAACAATCCCTACAGTAAAGCTTATAAAAATTGGCAGAAGTAGAAAATGAACAACTACTTCATGCACAAAGACATCAATTACCAATGCCCAAGGTTAATATGGTGCTTAAAAGAGACAGACATACTGATAAACGTCGTTATAACTTGCCAACTTCAAATGAGGTTGCAATGGTGTTTCAGAATGATGAAGGAGAACCACCATTTAAAAGAGACATTAGAATATATCCCAGAAATGAGAAGCAACCGTTCATTAATATGAGTATCTTAAGTCCAAATTTAGATCCAATGACATATCCCATCTTTTTCCCACACGGAGAAGCAGGTTGGCAACCAAAATTAACTCTTCCCAGTTACCCAAATGCTAAAGCCAGAATACGAAATAATGTTTCTATGCTTGAATTTAAAGTAGCTCAAATTGCCATTCGCAATGTATTTAATCCAATTTATGTGGTGGAAAACTAACACAACAATGGATTATTGATTCTTATTTGCAAGTTGAGGCAAATAATTTAAACTTTATCAAATATCAACAAGATAAACTGTAGAACAATATTCTGGATTAATGGACTATGTTGCTGACGTGGCTACAAGCAGAGACATGACAGCTGGCAAAGCCATCATTTTACCATCTTCCTTTCAAGGATCTCCTCGAAATATGAGAGAAAGATACAATGATGGCTATTGTCACTAAATTTGGCAAACCCGATTTATTTCTGACATTTACATGTAATCCACAATGGCCAGAAATTACACAAAATCTACTTCTTGGACAAACTGCTTCAGATCGACCAGATTTAGTAGCCAGAGTTTTTAAGATTAAATTAAATGAATTAATATGTGACTTCACTATAAATCAGTTATTTGGCAAATGTCTTGCTTATGTATATACCATTGAATTTCAAAAAAGAGGCCTTCCACATGCACATCTTCTAATAATACTTCAAGAAAAAGATAAATTAGATACTTCGGACAAAGTGGATGCAGTCATTGTTGCTGAACTACCAGATCCAGAACTATATGGTAGACTATATGAGATTGTTACTCATCGCATGATTCATGGACCCTGTGGTGACCTTAATCCACAATCACCATGTATGGAAAATAATAAATTTTCAAAAGAATTTCCAAAAGATTATGGAGACAAAACCTATGCCAATTGTGATGGATATCCACTTTATAAAAGAAGAGAAGGAGATAGTGCCATTATTCGTGGAAAAAAAGTGGACAATAGATATGTAGTACCCTACAATCCAAATTTACTCATGAAGTACAATGCCCACATCAACGTAGAAGCCTGCACTTCCATCAAATCCATTAAATATGTCTACAAATATATTTACAAAGGTAACGATGCAGCTACTGTAGTCGTCAAAAGTGCAGACAACCCTGAAAGTAGTGAGTTAGTACATGATGAACTTGCATCTCATGTAGATGCTCTCTATGTAAGTGTGCCAGAAGCTATGTGGCGGCTTCTAAAATTTGAAATGCATGATAGATTACATGCAGTATATAGGTTAGCAGTACATTTGCCACAACGACATTTAGTCTATTTCCATGCTGGAAATGAAATTAATGCATAGGCCCAAAGTGAAGATCGTCACACTACACTAACTGCATGGTTTGAATTAAATGCCACTGATTCTGAAGCAACTGAATACTTATATATTGAAATTCCATATCACTATGTTTTTGTGAATGGATTATGGAGACCAAGAAAAAGCAGAGGCAATAAAATAATTCCAAGAATTTACACAGTCAGTCCAAGAGATGTTGAACGTTTTTGCTTACGGATATTACTTTTAAATGTTCCAGGAGCACAAAGTTTTGAACACTTAAGAACTGTTAATGACATTGTATATGAATCCTTCCATTTAGCTGCAAGACATAGAAACTTACTATCGGATGATACAGAATGGGAAAGATGTTTAGAAGAAGCAGCACAATGTCAAATGCCACGACAGATGAGAGAACAATTTGCTTTTATTTGTATCTTCTCAAATGCTCCAAATGCATTAGCTTTGTGGGAGACTTTTAAAAATAATATGGCTGAAGACTTTATGCGACGATACAATGAACCCATTGCACACTTAAAAGCGTTAATGGAAATCCAAGAAGTCTTTTTAACTCATGGATTAAGTTGTGCAAGTTTTAATTTGCCTGATCCAGGTCTTATAGATGACATAAACTTTGAAGACTATGACATTCAACTACAAGCAGAAAGAACAGAATAAAGACTTGCAACTTTAAATACATTAAATTTGCAAGCATTTAATGCCATTAAAAATGCAATAGATGATGACATGTTGACAGAGCGTTATTTCTATCTTGATGGACCTGGCGGATCAGGAAAAACCTATCTGTATAATTTATTAATGAGTTCAGTACGAGCACAAGGTCAAATAGCAATGGCGTTTGCCACTACTGGAATTGCTGCACTTTTGTTAGAAGGTGGAAGAACTGTTCATTGTGGATTTAAACTGCCAGTGCCTATTTTAGAAACTTCTGTGTCAGATATTCGCATGACATCATTACAAGCAAAGAAATTCAACAAATGTAAATTAATTATAATAGATGAGGCCACAATGATGTCATGCTATGCCCTCCAATGTATTGACCGTTTGCTTCGTGAAGTCATGGATAAAACTTTTCCATTTGGTGGAAAGGTAATGTTGTTAGGTGGCGATTTCAGACAAACATTACCTGTCGTTGTACATGGAAATCGAACTGACATTATTGAAACATGTATAAAGTCAAGCACACTATGGAAACATTTTACCCATCTTCAACTGAAACAAAATATGAGATCAGAAGGCCAAACTGATTTCAATGATTGGCTTATTAAAATTGGAGAAGGCAGAACAGAAAAAATACCACATTTACCTGACGACACTGTAGAGATCCCACCTCATATGATTTGTCAACAAGATATTATATCGGCTATATTTGAAGGGAGTATAAATAACGAGGAATATTCCGAGCTTGCCAACCAAGTCATACTAACGTGTAAAAATAAGGATGCATTAATACTCAATAATGAAATCTTAAAAAAATTTAATGCACCACAAAGAAATTATCACAGTGCTGATTCTGTACTTGCTGATGACAATGAAAGTCAGTCCAACTTTTCGACTGAATTCATAAACTCACTAACTCCTTCTGGAATGCCACCACATATTTTGCAGCTAAAGAAAGGTGCAATTATTATGTTACTGCGAAATATGAACCCCCAAAAACATATTACACAGTTCATGTTAACAGCTCCACCACGTTTTAAGACACAATGTAAATATTGCATGTTATGTTAATATTACTCCCTGTATTAAGGTTTATCGACAGTTCATGTGGTCATGAAGGAATTTATTTCATTGAGTACATTTTACAGAGAGTTTTTACTTTTTGCCTTCCTTTGCATTCGATGTATATTGAAGTTATGAATTATTCGGATACAAATTGCATGTTAAAAAACCATTGCCTTAAGTTTTAAATATTGAGTACTTTGAAGTTAAATTGTTTTTACATTCAAATGTTAATACTTTCAATACAAAATTATGTTACAATCTTTATTCACTATGTTACTGTTTATACTGTTTCAATTTGTACAAATCTTTTTTACTGTTAGAAATGTACATATATAAGAAACTTGATGTTTAAAAATATATTATGTCAAGTTTCTTACTTAAATATATTAAAAAATTCATGTTACAATTGGATACCTTTCAAGCTGGGTTTCTACTGTTTGTTTTCATCGGGATTAAATGTAAAATATTGAAGTTAATAATTCTTCTGATACAAATTGATTAGTTTAAATAATGATTAGTTTAAAGTTCAACTGTTTTTAAATTCAAATGTTAGTAATTTTTATACCAAATTATGTTACAAAATGTGTTCACTATCTTATTGTTTATAATGTTCAAAGTTATATAAATGTTTTGTCAAGTTCCAAAGTTACACAAATAATAAAGTTAAACTTTCACAAAATACAATTTCAAGTTTATTATTTACATATATTACAAAGTTATATTTGCTTTTATTGGGTTTTCATGTATATTGAAATTAACAATTCTTCACATTCAAATTGCATCTTAACAAACCATTGCCTAAAGTTTACAATAATGATTAATTTCATTTTCAACTGTTCTTACATTAAAAGGTTAATACTTTTAATAGAAAATGTTTCAACACTTATTGTTCACTAAGAGAACATTTTACTAAACTAAACATGTTTTAATATCACAATACTTACAACTGTCACATAGATATATTTATAACTAAACAACTTTCCAAACATACACATCTCATTGCCGTCATTTTTTGACGGGCAAGTCGCTAGTTATAATATATGATTTGGTATCCCATCTGGACAAGGGGATTTATATGGTTTTAAATTATTTATGGCTAATTGAATCTCCTTACTCGTTATTTCTTTACTAGCGTCTTGCCTGTCAAAAAAATGACGGCAAGAAAATGTTAAGTGTGGGAATGCTTTTTGCCACAGAATGAGTCTCTGACTTTCTTAACTTTTTACTTATCTACAAAGAAGTACAGCAATTATATTAAAAGTATTGATTTTTGAACATGCAAATTGTAATTGAACAACTGGTAAACCATTCTTTTGTAACAATATTAACTTTTCTAATATTCAGGTATGCATACAATGGGTCAAGTTTGTATGAATCATTATTGTAATTGCAATTTGAAGTTCTACTACTGGTCAACCACATAGGTATAGAATTCAGAGGAAGGCAAACAGAAAACCCCCAATGAAACCTATCCAATTGTTTGAAAGGGGAAAAAAATGTATTCCTTCCTGACCCCATTAACTGGTGATCGGATTAGTCCCAGGATAAATACTCTCTATTTAATTATACATTTCAATGTAGAAAAATATAATCATCATCCTACTAACATGAACCCTGCTCTCTCTCTCTCTCTCTCTCTCTCTCTCCCTCTCTCTCTGTCCCCCTCTCTCTCTCTCTCCCTCCCTGTTCTATTGGTCCCTTATACCATATTTTATTGTTTTCTTTTAGCCCCAAATTTTACCTGCATCTGGTTTCAGAAGGCCTCACTGGTTACTCTGAATTCTGGGAGTTCTATACACACCATCAGCCCCAAATTTTACTTGCATCTGGTTTCAGAAGGCCTCACTGGTGACTCTGAATTCTGGGAGTTCTATACACATCAT
>JAPZIH010000775.1:202500-232390 GCA_027410445.1 Discoglossus pictus
GTTCAAACTTTCATATGTTTACTGTATCTTGTCTGGCTTTACTCCCCCTTCCCCCTTTTATGGCCTGGATAATTTGCCTAGATCTCCTCCTTTCCACATGTCTTGGCATTTCCTCTCTGCTAACTGTTAACTGCTCTCTCTCTCTCTCTCTCTCTCCCTCTCTCTCTCTCTCTCTCCCTCTCTCTCTCCCTCTCTCTCTCTCTCTCTCTCTCTCTCTCTCCCTCTCTCTCCCTCTCTCTCTTTCCCTCTCTCTCTCCCTCTCTCTCTCTCCCT
Source organism: Discoglossus pictus (assembly GCA_027410445.1). Lineage (NCBI taxonomy): Eukaryota > Metazoa > Chordata > Amphibia > Anura > Alytidae > Discoglossus > Discoglossus pictus. Next base: position 202,774 of record JAPZIH010000775.1, read on the forward strand.
CTCTCTCTCCCTCTCTCTCTCCCTCCCTGTTCTATTGGTCCCTTATACCATATTTTATTGTTTTCTTTTAGCCCCAAATTTTACCTGCATCTGGTTTCAGAAGGCCTCACTGGTTACTCTGAATTCTGGGAGTTCTATACACACCATCAGCCCCAAATTTTACCTGCATCTGGTTTCAGAAGGCCTCACTGGTTACTCTGAATTCTGGGAGTTCTATATACACAATCAGCCCCAAATTTTACCTGCAACTGGTTTCAGAAGGCCTCACTGGTTACTCTGAATTCTGGGAGTTCTATACACACCATCAGGAATGGAGGAGACCTTGAAAGCTGCATTTTCCTAGGAGCCAATATCTTTTATTAATATTTCTACTATATGCTTGTTATTATATTTGATGACATAGAATTATATCTAAAATTAGTTCAAACTTTTTCATATGTTTACTGTATCTTGCCTGGCTTTACTCCCCTTTCCCCCTTTTATGGCCTGTATAATTTGCCTAGATCTCCTCCTTTCCACATGTCTTGGCATTTCCTCTCTGCTAACTGCTAACTGCTCTCTCTATCTCTCTTTCTCTCTCTCTCTCCCTCTCCCCCCCCCCCCCTCTCTCCCTCTCTCTCTCCCTCCCTGTTCTATTTGTCCCTTATACCATATTTTATTATTTTCTTTTAGCCCCAAATTTTACCTGCATCTGGTTTCAGAAGGCCTCACTGGTTACTCTGAATTCTGGGAGTTCTATACACACCATCAGTTATGGAGGATACCTTAAAAGCTGTATCTTCCCAGGAGCCAATATATTTTATTAATATTTCTACTATATGCTTGTTATTATATTTGATGACATAGAATTATTTCTAAAATGAGTTCAAACTTTCATATGTTTACTGTATCTTGCCTGGCTTTACTCCCCCTTCCCCCTTTTATGGCCTGGATAATTTGCCTAGATCTCCTCCTTTCCACATGTCTTGGCATTTCCTCTCTGCTAACTGCTAACTGCTCTCTCTCTCTCTCTCTCTCTCTCTCTCTCCCTCTCTCTCTCTCTCTCTCCCTCTCTCTCTCCCTCTCTCTCTCTCTCTCTCTCTCTCCCTCTCTCTCCCTCTCTCTCTTTCCCTCTCTCTCTCGCTCTCTCTCTCTCCCTCTCTCTCCCCCTCTCTCTCCCCCTCCCTGTTCTATTGGTCCCTTATACCATATTTTATTGTTTTCTTTTAGCCCCAAATTTTACCTGCATCTGGTTTCAGAAGGCCTCACTGGTTACTCTGAATTCTGGGAGATCTATACACACCATCAGCCCCAAATTTTACCTGCATCTGGTTTCAGAAGGCCTCACTGGTTACTCTGAATTCTGGGAGTTCTATACACACCATCAGCTCCAAATTTACCTGCATCTGGTTTCAGAAGGCCTCACTGGTTACTCTGAATTCTTAGGGTTCTATGCACAATATCAGCCCCAAATTTTACTTGCATCTGGTTTCAGAAGGCCTCACTGGTTACTCTGAATTCTGGGAGTTCTATACACACCTTCAGGTATGGAGGAGACCTTGAAAGCTGCATCTTCCCAGGAGCCAATATCTTTTATTAATATTTCTACTATATGCTTGTTATTATATTTGATGACATAGAATTATTTCTAAAATGAGTTCAAACTTTTTCATATGTTTACTGTATCTTGCCTGGCTTTACTCCCCTTTCCCCTTTTTATGGCCTGTATAATTTGCCTAGATCTCCTCCTTTCCACATGTCTTGGCATTTCCTCTCTGCTAACTGCTAACTGCTCTCTCTCTCTCTCTCTCTCTCTCTCTCTCGCTCTCTCTGTCCCCCTCTCTCTCTCCCTCCCTTTTCTATTGGTCCCTTATACCATATTTTATTGTTTTCTTTTAGCCCCAAATTCTACCTGCATCTGGTTTCAGAAGGCCTCACTGGTTATTCTGAATTCTGGGAGTTCTATACACACCATCAGCCCCAAATTTTACCTGCATCTGGTTTCAGAAGGCCTCACTGGTTACTCTGAATTCTGGGAGTTCTATACACACCATCAGCCCCAAATTTTACCTTCATCTGGTTTCAGAAGGCCTCACTGGTTACTCTGAATTCTGGGAGTTCTATACACATCATCAGGTATGGAGAAGACCTTGAAAAGCTGCATCTTCCCAGGAGCCAATATCTTTTATTAATATTTCTACTATATGCTTGTTATTATATTTGATGACATAGAATTATTTCTAAAATTATTTCAAACTTTTTCATATGTTTACTGTATCTTGCCTGGCTTTACTCCCCCTTCCCCCTTTTATGGCCTGGATAATTTGCCTAGATCTCCTCCTTTCCACATGTCTTGGTATTTCCTCTCTGCTAACTGCTCTCTCTCTCTCTCTATACCCCTCTCTCCCTCCCTCCCTCCCTCTCTCTCTCACTCTCTCTCTCTCCCTCTCCCTCTCCCTCCCTGTTCTATTGGTCCCTTATACCATATTTTATTGTTTTCTTTTAGCCCCAAATTTTACCTGCATTTGGTTTCAGAAGGCCTCACTGGTTACGCTGAATTCTGGGAGTTCTATACACACCATTAGCCCCAAATTTTACCTGCATCTGGTTTCAGAAGGCCTCACTGGTTACTCTGAATTCTGGGAGTTCTATACACACCATCAGGTATGGAGGAGACCTTGAAAGCTGCATCTTCCCAGGTGCCAATATCTTTTATTAATATTTCTACTATATGCTTGTTATTATATTTGATGACATAGAATTATTTCTAAAATTAGTACAAACTTTTTCATATGTTTACTGTATCTTGCCTGGCTTTAATCCCCCTTCCCCCTTTTATGGCCTGTATAATTTGCGTAGATCTCCTTCTTTCCACATGTCTTGGCATTTCCTCTCTGCTAACTGCTAACTGCTCTCTCTCTCTCCCCCCCCTCTCTCCCTCTCTCTCTCTCCCTCTCTCTCTCCCTCTCTCTCTCTCCCTCTCTCTCTCCCTCCCTGTTCTATTGGTCCCTTATACCATATGTTATTATTTTCTTTTAGCCCCAAATTTTACCTGCATCAGGTTTCAGAAGGCCTCACTGGTTACTCTGAATTCTGGGAGTTCTATACACACCATCAGCCCCAAATTTTACCTGCATCTGGTTTCAGAAGGCCTCACTGGTTACTCTGAATTCTGGGAGTTCTATACACACCATCAGGTATGGAGGAGACCTTGAAAGCTGCATCTTCCCAGGAGCCAATATCTTTTATTAATATTTCTACTATATGCTTGTTATTATATTTGATGACATAGAATTATTTCTAAAATTAGTTCAAACTTTTTCATATGTTTACTGTATCTTGCCTGGCTTTACTCCCCTTTCCCCTTTTTATGGCCTGTATAATTTGCCTTGATCTCCTCCTTTCCACATGTCTTGGCATTTCCTCTCTGCTAACTGCTAACTGCTCTCTCTCTCTCTCTCTCTCTCGCTCTCTCTGTCCCCCTCTCTCCCTCTCTCCCTCTCTCTCTCCCTCCCTGTTCTATTGGTCCCTTATACCATATTTTATTGTTTTCTTTTAGCCCCAAATTTTACCTGCATCTGGTTTCAGAATGCCTCACTGGGTACTCTGAATTCTGGAAGTTCTATACACACCATCAGCCCCAAATTTTACCTGCATCTGGTTTCAGAAGGCCTCACTGGTTACTCTGAATTCTGGGAGTTCTATAAACACCCTCAGGTATGGAGGAGACCTTGAAAGCTGCATCTTCCCAGGAGCCAATATCTTTTATTAATATTTCTACTATATGCTTGTTATTATATTTGATGACATAGAATTATTTCTAAAATTATTTCAAACTTTTTCATATGTTTACTGTATCTTGCCTGGCTTTACTCCCCTTCCTCCTCTTATGGCCTGTATAATTTGCCTAGATCTCCTCCTTTCCACATGTCTTGGCATTTCCTCTCTGCTAACTGCTAACTTGTCTCTCTCTCTCTCTCTCTCTCTCTCCCTACCTCTCTACTTCTCTCCCTCTCTCTCTCCCTCCATGTTCTATTGGTCCCTTATACCATATTTTATTGTTTTCTTTTAGCCCCAAATTTTACCTGCATCTGGTTTCAGAAGGCCTCACTGGTTACTCTGAATTCTGGGAGTTCTATACACACCATCAGCCCCAAATTTTACCTGCATCTGGTTTCAGAAGGCCTCACTGGTTACTCTGAATTCTGGGAGTTCTATACACACCTTCAGGTATGGAGGAGACCTTGAAAGCTGCATCTTCCCAGGAGCCAATATCTTTTATTAATATTTCTACTATATGCTTGTTATTATATTTGATGACATAGAATTATTTCTAAAATTAGTTCAAACTTTTTCATATGTTTACTGTATCTTGCCTGGCTTTACTCCCCTTTCCCCCTTTTATGGCCTGTATAATTTGCCTAGATTTTCTCCTTTCCACATGTCTTGGCATTTCCTCTCTGCTAACTGCTAACTGCTCTCTCTCTCTCTCTCTCTCTCTCTCTCTCTCTCCCTCTCTCTCTCTCCCTCTCTCTTTCCCTCCCTGTTATAGTGGTCCCTTATACCATATTTTATTGTTTTCTTTTAGCCCAAAATTTTACCTGCATCTGGTTTTAGAAGGCCTCACTGGTTACTCTGAATTCTGGGAGTTCTATACCCACCCTCAGGTATGGAGGAGAACTTGAAAGCTGCATATTCCCAGGAGCTAATATCTTTTATTAATATTTCTACTATATGCTTGTTATTATATTTGATGACATAGAATTATTTCTAAAATTATTTCAAACTTTTTCATATGTTTACTGTATCTTGCCTGGCTTTACTCCCCTTTCCCCCTTTTATGGCCTGTATAATTTGCCTAGATTTTCTCCTTTCCACATGTCTTGGCATTTCCTCTCTGCTAACTGCTAACTGCTCTCTCTCTCTCTCTCTCTCTCTCTCTCTCTCTCCCTCTCTCTCTCTCCCTCTCTCTTTCCCTCCCTGTTATAGTGGTCCCTTATACCATATTTTATTGTTTTCTTTTAGCCCAAAATTTTACCTGCATCTGGTTTTAGAAGGCCTCACTGGTTACTCTGAATTCTGGGAGTTCTATACCCACCCTCAGGTATGGAGGAGAACTTGAAAGCTGCATATTCCCAGGAGCTAATATCTTTTATTAATATTTCTACTATATGCTTGTTATTATATTTGATGACATAGAATTATTTCTAAAATTAGTTCAAACTTTTTCATATGTTTAATGTATCTTGCCTGGCTTTACTCCCCCTTCCTCCTCTTATGGCCTGTATAATTTGCCTAGATCTCCTCCTTTCCAAATGTCTTGGTATTTCCTCTCTGCTAACTGCTAACTGCTCTCTCTCTCTCTCTCTCTCTCTCTCTCTCTCTCTCTCTCCCTCTCTCTCTCTCCCTCTCTCTCTCCCTCCCTGTTATAGTGGTCCCTTATACCATATTTTATTGTTTTCTTTTAGCCCAAAATTTTACCTGCATCTGGTTTCAGAAGGCCTCACTGGTTACTCTGAATTCTGGGAGATCTATACACACCATCAGCCCCAAATTTTACCTGCATCTGGTTTCAGAAGGCCTCACTGGTTACTCTGAATTCTTAGGGTTCTATGCACAATATCAGCCCCAAATTTTACTTGCATCTGGTTTCAGAAGGCCTCACTGGTTACTCTGAATTCTGGGAGTTCTATACACACCTTCAGGTATGGAGGAGACCTTGAAAGCTGCGTCTTCCCAGGAGCCAATATCTTTTATTAATATTTCTACTATATGCTTGTTATTATATTTGATGACATAGAATTATTTCTAAAATTAGTTCAAACTTTTTCATATGTTTACTGTATCTTGCCTGGCTTTACTCCCCCTTCCTCCTTTTATGGCCTGGATAATTTGCCTAGATCTCCTCCTTTCCACATGTCTTGGCATTTCCTCTCTGCTAACTGCTCTCTCTTTCTCTCTCTCTCTCCCTCTCTCTCTCACTCTCTCTCCCTCTCTCTCTCTCCCTCCCTGTTCTATTGGTCCCTTATACCATTCTTTATTGTTTTCTTTTAGCCCAAAATTTTACCTGCATCTGGTTTCAGAAGGCCTCACTGGTTACTCTGAATTCTGGGAGTTCTATACACACCATCAGCCCCAAATTTTACCTGCATCTGGTTTCAGAAGGCCTCACTGGTTACTCTGAATTCTGGGAGTTCTATACACACCTTCAGGTATGGAGGAGACCTTGAAAGCTGCGTCTTCCCAGGAGCCAATATCTTTTATTAATATTTCTACTATATGCTTGTTATTATATTTGATGACATAGAATTATTTCTAAAATTAGTTCAAACTTTTTCATATGTTTACTGTATCTTGCCTGGCTTTACTCCCCCTTCCTCCTTTTATGGCCTGGATAATTTGCCTAGATCTCCTCCTTTCCACATGTCTTGGCATTTCCTCTCTGCTAACTGCTCTCTCTTTCTCTCTCTCTCTCCCTCTCTCTCTCACTCTCTCTCTCTCCCTCTCTCTCTCTCCCTCCCTGTTCTATTGGTCCCTTATACCATTCTTTATTGTTTTCTTTTAGCCCAAAATTTTACCTGCATCTGGTTTCAGAAGGCCTCACTGGTTACTCTGAATTCTGGGAGTTCTATACACACCATCAGCCCCAAATTTTACCTGCATCTGGTTTCAGAAGGCCTCACTGGTTACTCTGAATTCTGGGAGTTCTATACACACCTTCAGGTATGGAGGAGACCTTGACAGCTGCATCTTCCCAGGAGCTAATATCTTTTATTAATATTTCTACTATATGCTTGTTATTATATTTGATGACATAGAATTATTTCTAAAATGAGTTCAAACTTTTTCATATGTTTACTGTATCTTGCCTGGCTTTACTCCCCTTTCCCCTTTTTATGGCCTGTATAATTTGCCTAGATCTCCTCCTTTCCACATGTCTTGGCATTTCCTCTCTGCTAACTGCTAACTGCTCTCTCTCTCTCTCTCTCTCTCTCTCTCTCTCTCTCTCTCGCTCTCTCTGTCCCCCTCTCTCTCTCCCTCCCTTTTCTATTGGTCCCTTATACCATATTTTATTGTTTTCTTTTAGCCCCAAATTCTACCTGCATCTGGTTTCAGAAGGCCTCACTGGTTATTCTGAATTCTGGGAGTTCTATACACACCATCAGCCCCAAATTTTACCTGCATCTGGTTTCAGAAGGCCTCACTGGTTACTCTGAATTCTGGGAGTTCTATACACACCATCAGCCCCAAATTTTACCTTCATCTGGTTTCAGAAGGCCTCACTGGTTACTCTGAATTCTGGGAGTTCTATACACACCTTCAGGTATGGAGGAGACCTTGACAGCTGCATCTTCCCAGGAGCTAATATCTTTTATTAATATTTCTACTATATGCTTGTTATTATATTTGATGACATAGAATTATTTCTAAAATGAGTTCAAACTTTTTCATATGTTTACTGTATCTTGCCTGGCTTTACTCCCCCTTCCCCCTTTTATGGCCTGGATAATTTGCCTAGATCTCCTCCTTTCCACATGTCTTGGTATTTCCTCTCTGCTAACTGCTAACTGCTCTCTCTCTCCCTCTCTCCCTCCCTCCCTCCCTCTCTCTCTCACTCTCTCTCTCTCCCTCTCCCTCTCCCTCCCTGTTCTATTGGTCCCTTATACCATATTTTATTGTTTTCTTTTAGCCCCAAATTTTACCTGCATTTGGTTTCAGAAGGCCTCACTGGTTACTCTGAATTCTGGGAGTTCTATACACACCATTAGCCCCAAATTTTACCTGCATCTGGTTTCAGAAGGCCTCACTGGTTACTCTGAATTCTGGGAGTTCTATACACACCATTAGCCCCAAATTTTACCTGCATCTGGTTTCAGAAGGCCTCACTGGTTACTCTGAATTCTGGGAGTTCTATACACACCATCAGGTATGGAGGAGACCTTGAAAGCTGCATCTTTCCAGGTGCCAATATCTTTTATTAATATTTCTACTATATGCTTGTTATTATATTTGATGACATAGAATTATTTCTAAAATTAGTACAAACTTTTTCATATGTTTACTGTATCTTGCCTGGCTTTAATCCCCCTTCCCCCTTTTATGGCCTGTATAATTTGCGTAGATCTCCTTCTTTCCACATGTCTTGTCATTTCCTCTCTGCTAACTGCTAACTGCTCTCTCTCTCTCCCCCCCCCTCTCTCCCTCTCTCTCTCTCCCTCTCTCTCTCCCTCTCTCTCTCTCCCTCTCTCTCTCCCTCCCTGTTCTATTGGTCCCTTATACCATATGTTATTATTTTCTTTTAGCCCCAAACTTTACCTGCATCTGGTTTCAGAAGGCCTCACTGGTTACTCTGAATTCTGGGAGTTCTATACACACCATCAGCCCCAAATTTTACCTGCATCTGGTTTCAGAAGGCCTCACTGGTTACTCTGAATTCTGGGAGTTCTATATACACCATCAGTAGCAATTTTTACCTGCATCTGATTTCAGAAGGCCTCACTGGTTACGCTGAATTCTGGGAGTTCTATACACACTATCAGCCCCAAATTTTACCTGCATCTGGTTTCAGAAGGCCTCACTGGTTACTCTGAATTCTGGGAGTTCTATACACACCATCAGGTATGGAGGAGACCTTGAAAGCTGCATCTTCCCAGGAGCCAATATCTTTTATTAATATTTCTACTATATGCTTGTTATTATATTTGATGACATAGAATTATTTCTAAAATTAGTTCAAACTTTTTCATATGTTTACTGTATCTTGCCTGGCTTTACTCCCCCTTCCCCCTTTTATGGCCTGTATAATTTGCCTAGACCTCCTCCTTTCCACATGTCTTGGCATTTCCTCTCTGCTAACTGCTAACTGCTCTCTCTCTCTCTCTCTCTCTCTCGCTCTCTCTCTCTCTCCCTCTCTCCCTCTCTCTCTCCCTCCCTGTTCTATTGGTCCCTTATACCATATTTTATTGTTTTCTTTTAGCCCCAAATTTTACCTGCATCTGGTTTCAGAATGCCTCACTGGGTACTCTGAATTCTGGAAGTTCTATACACACCATCAGCCCCAAATTTTACCTGCATCTGGTTTCAGAAGGCCTCACTGGTTACTCTGAATTCTGGGAGTTCTATAAACACCCTCAGGTATGGAGGAGACCTTGAAAGCTGCATCTTCCCAGGAGCCAATATCTTTTATTAATATTTCTACTATATGCTTGTTATTATATTTGATGACATAGAATTATTTCTAAAATTATTTCAAACTTTTTCATATGTTTACTGTATCTTGCCTGGCTTTACTCCCCTTCCTCCTCTTATGGCCTGTATAATTTGCCTAGATCTCCTCCTTTCCACATGTCTTGGCATTTCCTCTCTGCTAACTGCTAACTGCTCTCTCTCTCTCTTTATCTCCCTCTCTCTCCCTCTCTCTCTCCCTCCCTGTTCTATTGGTCCTTTATACCGTATGTTATTGTTTTCTTTTAGCCCCAAATTTTACCTGCATGTGGTTTCAGAAGGCCTCACTGGTTACTCTGAATTCTGGGAGTTCTATACACATCATCAGCCCCAAATCTTACCTGCATCTGGTTTCAGAAGGCCTCACTAGTTACTCTGAATTCTGGGAGTTCTATACACACCATTAGCCCAAAATTTACCTGCATTTGGTTTCAGAAGGCCTCACTGGTTACTCTGAATTCTGGGAGTTCTATACACACCATCAGCTCCAAATTTACCTGCATCTGGTTTCAGAAGGCCTCACTGGTTACTCTGAATTCTGGGAGTTCTATACACACCATCAGGTATGGAGGAGACCTTGAAAGCTGCATCTTCCCAGTAGCAAATATCTTTTATTAATATTTCTACTATATGCTTGTTATTATATTTGATGACATAGAATTATTTCTAAAATTAGTTCAAACTTTTTCATATGTTTACTGTATCTTGCCTGGCTTTACTCCCCTTTCCCCCTTTTATGGCCTGTATAATTTGCCTAGATCTCCTCCTTTCTGCATGTCTTGGCATTTCCTCTCTGCTAACTGCTAAGTGCCCTCTCTCTCTCTCTCTCCCTCCCTCCCTCTCTCTCTCTCTCTCTCTCTCTCCCTCTCTCTCTCTCTCCCTTCCTGTTCTATTGGTCCCTTATACCATATTTTATTGTTTTCTTTTAGCGCCAAATTTTACCTGCATCTGGTTTCAGAAGGCCTCACTGGTTACTCTGAATTCTGGGAGTTCTATACACACCCTCAGGTATGGAGGAGACCTTGAAAGCTGCATCTTCCCAGGAGCTAATATCTTTTATTAATATTTCTACTATATGCTTGTTATTATATTTGATGACATAGAATTATTTCTAAAATTAGTACAAACTTTTTCATATGTTTACTGTATCTTGCCTGGCTTTACTCCCCCTTCCTCCTTTTATGGCCTGTATAATTTGCCTAGATCTCCTCCTTTCCACATGTCTTGGTATTTCCTCTCTGCTAACTGCTAACTGCTCTCTCTCTCTCTCTCTCTCTCCCTCTCTCTCCCTCTCTCTCCCTCTCTCTCTCTCCCTCTCTCTCTCCCTCCCTGTTCTATTGGCCCCTTATACCATATGTTATTGTTTTCTTTTAGCCCCAAATTTTACCTGCATCTGGTTTCAGAAGGCCTCACTGGTTACTCTGAATTCTGGGAGTTCTATACACACCATCAGTTATGGAGGAGACCTTGAAAGCTGCATCTTCGCAGGAGCCAATATATTTTATTAATATTTCTACTATCTGCTTGTTATTATATTTGATGACATAGAATTATTTCTAAAATTTGTTTAAACCTTTTCATATGTTTACTTTATCTTGCCTGGCTTTACTCCCCCTTTCCCATTTTATGGCCTGGATAATTTGCCTAGATCTCCTCCTTTCCACATGTCTTGGCATTTCCTCTCTGCTAACTGCTAACTGCTCTCTCTCTCTCTCTCTCTCTCTCCCCCTCTCTCTCCCCCTCTCTCTCTCCCTCTCTCTCTCCCTCCCTGTTCTATTGGTCCCTTATACCATATGTTATTGTTTTCTTTTAGCCCCAAATTTTACCTGCATCTGGTTTCAGAAGGCCTCACTGGTTACTCTGAATTCTGGGAGTTCTATACACACCATCAGCCCCAAATTTTACCTGCATCTGGTTTCAGAAGGCCTCACTGGTTACTCTGAATTCTGGGAGTTCTATACACACCTTCAGGTATGGAGGAGACCTTGAAAGCTGCATCTTCCCAGGAGCCAATATCTTTTATTAATATTTCTACTATATGCTTGTTATTATATTTGATGACATAGAATTATTTCTAAAATTATTTCAAACTTTTTCATATGTTTACTGTATCTTGCCTGGCTTTACTCCCCTTTCCCCCTTTTATGGCCTGTATAATTTGCCTAGATTTTCTCCTTTCCACATGTCTTGGCATTTCCTCTCTGCTAACTGCTAACTGCTCTCTCTCTCTCTCTCTCTCTCTCTCTCTCTCCCTCTCTCTCTCTCCCTCTCTCTTTCCCTCCCTGTTATAGTGGTCCCTTATACCATATTTTATTGTTTTCTTTTAGCCCAAAATTTTACCTGCATCTGGTTTTAGAAGGCCTCACTGGTTACTCTGAATTCTGGGAGTTCTATACCCACCCTCAGGTATGGAGGAGAACTTGAAAGCTGCATATTCCCAGGAGCTAATATCTTTTATTAATATTTCTACTATATGCTTGTTATTATATTTGATGACATAGAATTATTTCTAAAATTAGTTCAAACTTTTTCAAATGTTTAATGTATCTTGCCTGGCTTTACTCCCCCTTCCTCCTCTTATGGCCTGTATAATTTGCCTAGATCTCCTCCTTTCCAAATGTCTTGGTATTTCCTCTCTGCTAACTGCTAACTGCTCTCTCTCTCTCTCTCTCTCTCTCTCTCTCTCTCTCTCTCTCTCTCCCTCTCTCTCTCTCCCTCTCTCTCTCCCTCCCTGTTATAGTGGTCCCTTATACCATATTTTATTGTTTTCTTTTAGCCCAAAATTTTACCTGCATCTGGTTTCAGAAGGCCTCACTGGTTACTCTGAATTCTGGGAGTTCTATACACACCATCAGGTATGGAGGAGACCTTGAAAGCTGCATCTTCCCAGGAGCTAATATCCTTTATTAATATTTCTACTATATGCTTGTTATTATATTTGATGACATAGAATTATTTCTAAAATTAGTTCAAACTTTTTCATATGTTTACTGTATCTTGCCTGGCTTTACTCCCCTTTCCCCCTTTTATGGCCTGTATAATTTGCCTAGATCTCCTCCTTTCCACATGTCTTGGCATTTCCTCTCTGCTAACTGCTAACTGCTCTCTTTCTCTTTCTCTCTCTCTCTCTCTCTCTCTCTCTCTCTCTCTCTCTCCCTCCCTCTCTCCCTCCCTGTTCTATTGGTACCTTATACCATATTTTATTGTTTTCTTTTAGCCCAAAATTTTACATGCATCTGGTTTCAGAAGGCCTCACTGGTTACTCTGAATTCTGGGAGTTCTATACACACCCTCAGGTATGGAGGAGACCTTGAAAGCTGCATCTTCTCATGAGCTAATATCTTTTATTAATATTTCTACTATATGCTTGTTATTATATTTGATGACATAGAATTATTTCTAAAATTAGTTCAAACTTTTTCATATGTTTACTGTATCTTGCCTGGCTTTACTCCCCCTTCCTCCTCTTATGGCCTGTATAATTTGCCTAGATCTCCTCCTTTCCACATGTCTTGGTATTTCCTCTCTGCTAACTGCTAACTGCTCTCTCTCTCTCTCTCTCTCTCTCTCTCTCTCTCTCTCTCTCTCTCTCCCTCTCTCTCTCTCCCTCCCTGTTCTATTGGTCCCTTATACCATATTTTATTGTTTTCTTTTAGCCCAAAATTTTACCTGCATCTGGTTTCAGAAGGCCTCACTGGTTACTCTGAATTCTGGGAGTTCTATACACACCCTCAGGTATGGAGGAGACCTTGAAAGCTGCATCTTTCCAGGAGCTAATATCTTTTATTAATATTTCTACTATATGCTTGTTATTATATTTGATGACATAGAATTATTTCTAAAATTAGTTCAAACTTTTTCATATGTTTAATGTATCTTGCCTGGCTTTACTCCCCCTTCCTCCTCTTATGGCCTGTATAATTTGCCCAGATCTCCTCCTTTCCACATGTCTTGGTATTTCCTCTCTGCTAACTGCTAACTGCTCTCTCTCTCTCTCTCTCTCTCTCTCCTTTTCTCTCTCCCTCCCTGTTCTATTGGTCCCTTATACCATATTTTATTGTTTTCTTTTAGCCCAAAATCTTACCTGCATTAGGTTTCAGAAGGCCTCACTGGTTACTCTGAATTCTGGGAGTTCTATACACACCCTCAGGTATGGAGGAGACCTTGAAAGCTGCATCTTCCCAGGAGCTAATATCTTTTATTAATATTTCTACTATATGCTTTTTATTATATTTGATGACATAGAATTATTTCTAAAATTAGTTCAAACTTTTTCATATGTTTACTGTATCTTGCCTGGCTTTACTCCCCTTCCTCCTCTTATGGCCTGTATAATTTGCCTAGATCTCCTCCTTTCCACATGTCTTGGCATTTCCTCTCTGCTAACTGCTAACTGCTCTCTCTCTCTCTCTCTCTCTCTCCCTCTCTCTCTCCCTCCCTGTTCTATTGGTCCCTTATACCATATTTTATTGTTTTCTTTTAGCCCAAAATTTTACCTGCATCTGGTTTCAGAAGGACTCACTGGTTACTCTGAATTCTGGGAGTTCTGCCCTCCCACCCCATTTCTGATTAAATATATAGTGAAATGGGAATCACCTGACTTTCCTACTTGCATATATTATCTCACCACTAGGGGCAGACAACATTTTAAATGCTAGAGCCCTCACCTCTGTTCCTTCTCTCTCTCTCTAAATGAAAAACCTTTCTAACTTTCACTTCTCTTCTGACCCTTTTTATTCCTTATCTGTTTAATCTTTCCCTCACTTCTGTCCCTTCCATTCCCTTTAGATTGTAAGTGGCGAGTTTTCAGTCTTCTAGGATGCTTTGGGAAAAAGCACTTACTGCAAAGATTCTAAGCTCAAAACAGGGTCCTCCATTTTTGGAATTTTGTTAATGCTGTATTTTCCCTTGTTTTTATCCCCTGTATTGCGCTACGGAATATGTTGGCGTGATTCAAATAAAAGTTAATAATAATAAAATAATAATTATATACAATAAAACATTTTTCCAAACCTTGCAAAATACAATTTTAACAGTGCAAACATTAACGTAATGTGATAACATTTAAAGTTGATTTTGATGAAAATGCATTGATATTGAATATTGAATCCAGAGGAAGGCAACCCCCCCCCCCCCCACTCCAAAAAAAAAGACCCAATTGCAACTTAGCCAATTGTGTCAAAGGGAAAAAAAATCCTTCCTGAAGCCACTAACTGGCAATTGGAATACACCCTGGATCAACAGTCTGTATTTAATTATACATTTACATTTTCCAAGAAATGTTGATCGTTCTACTAATATGAAACATTAATTAAATTACAATTAATTACATACAATAATTTCACCTTGTGAAAATCAAATTTAACATTACAAACAGTAACTTAATGTAATAACATTGAAACTGGAATTTTAAGAAAATGCATAGAAAATGTTTTGTTGGGACATTCCTGCTAAAAGGCCATTTATAACACATTCCAATTTTTTTTTTTTTGTATGTTCAAGTGGTTCCCTTAAAAAGAGCCCATCAGACTTGTAAGTTTGTCTATGGGATATAACCACTGTTTATTAATTAATTAATTTTTCTTTATTCATTTTTTTTGTTTTTATTCCTGTAGTTCTTGAAATTGGCACATAGAGTTTCCTATGTGAAATAGTAGTCCACTAAAAAGAGACCGCCAGACATAAAAGTTTGCCTGCGGTGTATAACTACTGTTCTCTATGTTTTTTGTCATTTTATAGAGTTTCTTATTGAAATAGTGGTCCTCAAAAAGAGTCCAAGTGACATCAACTTTCGTCCTCAAAATAAAACCACTGTTTTCTATGTTTACAGAACCTCATAGTAGACAATGTTTTTAGTAAACATTCGGCCATCATCTAATAAATCTCCCTGACTTTGGTTTTCTTCAATATGAACTTTAATTTCCTCTGGATTGTTGCATCTGAAAAAAGCAACATAGAGTTGTCCATAGGCAAATACAGGTTCCTGTAAAAAAATACCTACAGACTTAAAAGTTCGTCCTTGTGATTTATTAATGGTCATGGCAAATGCCATGATAATGGGAAATTGTCTCCTTTGAAGGACAAAAGGTAAACCACTCTCAATTGGAGCCAAATCAATTCTTGGTATAAAAACTTGTTCACCTTTATGGGTACCATTCATCATTTCTGCATGTATGAAATTATCTTTTAAATCGTGCACAATTAATCTGGTCCCATTACAAAGTCCTTTTTTGGGATTCATATCCCTCAGTAGCATGACAATTGCCCCTTTTTTTAAGTTGCAAAACATGTGGTGGCATTCCAGAGGGAGTTAAAGAATTTATAAATTTGATAGCAAAGTCCGATTCACTGTCTGTGTCATCAGCCAGAACTAAATATGTACTATAATAATATTTTGTGGGTGCATTGATGAATTTTAAAATTTCATTATTTTTTGATGTTAATATCATTTTGTTTGCAATGTCTGAGTATTTGTCGTTAGTAGTATCGTCGTTATTGATCGTATTGAGAAAGATTGCCGATATTAATGATTCTTTGCAAATCAATTGTGATGGAATTTCAATGGTATCAACAGGTAGATTAGTAATTTTTTGATGTTTTCCTTCTCCAATTTGAATTAGCTAATCATTGAATTGATTTTGGCCTTCAGATCTCATATTTAGTTCTAATTTAAGGTGTGTAAATATTTTCCACAGTTTACTTGTCTTCATACATGTTTCGACGATGTCAGTCCTATTTCCATGTGGCACAACAGGTAATGTTTGCCTAAAATCTCCTCCTAACAACATCACCTTTCCACCAAATGACAAATCATTATCCATAGCTTCTTTTAATAATCAATCAATTAATTGCAGGGCATGACATGACATTATTGTTGACTCATCTATAATAATTAATTTCCTTTATTTTTTATTTTTTGGCTTGTAATGAATTAATTTGAATATCCGACACTGATTTTTCTAAAATGGGAACTGGCAGTTTAAATCCACTATGCACAGTTCTGCCACCTTCTAACAAAAGTGCAGCAATTCCTGTGCTCGAATGTAACTCATCAAGCAATTATACAGATACGTTTATTCAAGATCAACCAAGGCCATCTGGATAGAAATAACATTTTTTGACCATGTCATCATCTGTTGCATTTCTGATGGCGTTAAATGCTTGCAATTGTAATGTATTTAAAGTTGCATGTTTTTCTTGTGTTTTGAAGCTCAGTGTCATAGTCGTCAAAGTTTATTTCATCTATAAGTCCTGGATCAGGCAAATTAAAACTTTCACAATTTAATCTATGAGCAAGAAATATTTCTTAAATTTCCATTAATGCTCTTAATGGCGCAATGGTCTCATTGTAACGTTTCAAAAAGTCTTCACACATATTTAATTTATTTTTTTTCCCACAAAGCTAATGCATCAGGTACATTGCAAAAGATGTGAATATATGCAAATTGTTCACTCATTTGCTTTTGCATTTGACATAGTGCTGCTTATTCCAGACACCTCTCCCATACCGTATCATCTGCTATGAAGTTTTGATGTCTTGCTGCTAATTGGAAAGTATCATAAACTATGTCATTCTCTGTGCATAAATGTTCATAACTTTGTGCACCAAGAACATATAAAAGAAGTCATCTTAAACTGAAAAGTTTAATGTCTCTTGGACTGACAGTATAAGTTTTTGGGATAATTTTATTAGTATCTTTTTTCGTTGTCGCCATTGGCCATTTACAAACACATAGTCATATGGAATCTCAATGTATAAAAATTGTCTGGCCTCAGTGTCCTCATAATTTAATTGAAACCAAGCAGTAAGTGTTGTTGCTATAGCATTTCTTTCATTCCCTGCAGTAAAGTCAACAAATTGACTTTGTGGCAAATGTACAGCTAATCGATACACAACATGTGACCGATCCTGCATCTCAAATTTCAGAAGATGCCACATTGCTTCTGGAGCACTGACATAGCGAGCATCTAAATAACATGAAAGTTCATCATGTAAAATTGGATTGTCGTGTTCATTTTGTGCACATTGTACAACAGTTGCTGCATCATATCCTTTGTATATATATTTATACACATATTTGATAGATTTGATAGAAGTGCAAGCTTCCACATTTATGTGTGCATTGTACTTCATCAGCAAATGTGGATTGTATGGAACTACATATCTATTATCGACCTTCTGGCCACGAATAATAGCAATTTGTCATTCTCTTCTTTTATACAAAGGGTATCCATCACAATTAGCATAAGTTTGCATTTGAAATTGTTTTGGGAACTCTTTTGTGCATTTGTTATTTTCTATACATGGAGAAATTGGATTGATAACTAAACATGGACCATGAATCATTCTATGGGTTACAATGTCATAAAGTTTTGATTATTTTTCTGGATGTGGCAGTTCAGCAGTAAATACTGAATACACTCTGTCTGACATATTCAATTTAACTTTTTCTTGCAGGATTAAACATATGTGTGCATGTGGCAGGCCTCTTTTTTGAAATTCAATGGTATAAACAAAAGTCACACATTTCCCAAATAAGTGTCCTTTAGTTATATCATGTATTAATTAATTTAGTATTATTTTGAATACTATAGCCACTAAATCTGTTGGGTCAGAATTAGTTTGACCAAGGTGCAAATTTTCCTTGATCTCTGGCCAATGTGGATTACATGTGAATGTAATGAATAAATCTGGTTTTCCAAATTTAGTCACAATAGCAATGGCATAATTGAATTTTTCTCGCTTATTGCGAGGAGATACTTAGAAAGAGGATGGCAAAATGACTGCTCTTTAAGCTGGAATGTCTCTGTTTGCAGCCAATTCAGCAACATAATCCATCAATCCACAGTATTGTTCTACTAGAAGTTTGTTTTGTTGAAATTCAACAAAGTTTAGATTATTTGCTTCGACTTGTAGATTTTAAAACAATGAGGGTAAATATCATTTTAACAATTAATCTTTAAAAAATCTTAATCACAACAGCGAATTAGAAATGACTAAACAATCCAGGATTGGAAAGAAAAAGGTTAAAAGTAGGCTTCATTTTTTAGAAGTAGTGCCGCAAAAGATGTTTGCATTCTCACATTGGAGGGGCAATATTATCTCTCCCCTATAATTTGCGTGTATACATATAATGTAACTATCCTGTTCTCAAATCTATTCCCCTTATGACCTCTAACCATCTTTATAAAGGGGGAGCAGAACTATCTAGTTCTCAGAAGTCCTTGTCAGGTTTGTCAACCCTTGTAGTTTAATAGCCTTCTATTAGACATATGATATATTTGGGGCTGAGCTCGGGACTGTATTGAGGGAGGGAGTATGAGATAAGAGATGTATGACTAACCCTGATCCTTGTGAGAAGACAACTCTCCTATTCTCCAGTGTGATCACCCTCCACTATAACAGCGTCCACTCAATGGGTTAGGACAGGAAGGGTACATTCACACGCAAAACTAGCAGGGGAGGCCTTAGCGTAAGGACGCACGCCACGTCATCAAGAGCCGTAACTAGATGTCTTCTTCAACCTCATCTATTCTCTATCTGTGATTCCCTTTTAATCAATTTATTTGCCAATATTTTCCCAGATTTATTTCCTACGGCATATTGTTTTTGTTGGACTAGCAACATTATTTCATCAATTCTCCTTTTTTATTTATTTGTGATTTTATTAGGGATATCTCTTTTAAATTACTATGATTCAGGGATATTTTATTAATTTTCTCACCTAACGCTAGATAAAAATGGAATTTTGTTAGAGCACCTTCCCCAGTAACTTATATCACCTTAGTTCTACACTTTGCACTTGTGTTATTTCACAAGCAAGCAAGTGATACAAAGTTCTCACCAGAAGATGAGGTGGCTGAGTGGTTAAGGCGATGGACTGCTAATCCATTGTGCTTTGCACGTGTAAGTTTGAATCCCACCCTTGTCGAGTGCATTGCTTTTCAGAAATAATTGTGGAAATATTAACATACTGATAAGCTGTGGAGGCCTTTTTACTCTGTTAATGCACAAATCAGTACTTTCAACCAGCAGAAAATTCAGTGATTTACTTGTGTTGGATTCCTTACTCTTAAGACCTTGTTCTTCTGACTTGTGAGGACTAACAATGAAGCTGCAAACTATCCATAGTAGATAGTGATACTGATTACCAACACAGATGCCAGGACCTTGTGGCACAACGGCAGTGCAGCTGACTCCAGATCGGAAGGTTGCATGTGGAAATCACGTTGGGGTCAAAAGATTTATTATTATGCATCCTCATTTTAGTTCCCTCTCTTTCAAACAGATTGGCAGTATTTTCAATAACTACCTTTTCTTCTGCTTGTCATGTGAGCAACTATTAAGTATATTTAATGCTTTTAGGAAAACATCAGTTAGTTCTACACTTTGCACTTGTGTTATTTCACAAGCAAGAAAGTAATACAAAGTTGACACCAGAGGATGAGGTGGCCGAGTGGTTAAGGCGATGGACTGCTAATCCAATGGGCTTTGCACGCGTGGGTTTCGAATCCCACCCTCGTTGAGTGCACTGCTTTTCTGAAATAAGTGTGGAATTATTAACATACTGATAAGCTGTAAAGGAATTTTTACTCTGTTAATGCACAAATCAGTTCTTTCAAACAGAAGAAAATTCAGTGGTTTACTTGTGTTGGATTCCTTACTCTTAAGATCTTGTTCTTCTGACATGTGAGGACTAACAATGAAGCTGCAAACTATCCATAGTAGCTAGTAATACTGATTACCAAGACAGATGCCAGGACCTTGTTGGGCAACGGTAGTGCACCTGACTCCAGATCAGAAGCTTGCATGTGGAAATTCCGTTGGGGTGAAAAGATTTATTATTGTGCATCCTCATTTTAATTCCCTCTCTTTCAAACAGATTGGGCAGTAATTTCAATAACTACCTTTTCTTCTGCTTGTCTGGTGAGCAACTATTACCCTCGTAGAGTGCATTGCTTTTCAGAAATAAGTGCGGAAATATTAACATATTGGAAAGCTGGGAAGGCCTTTTTACTCTGTTAATGCACAAATCAGTTCTTTCAAACAGCAGAAAATTCAGTGGTTTACTTGTGTTGGATTCCTTACTCTTAAGATCTTGTTCTTCTGACATGTGAGGACTAACAATGAAGCTGCAAACTATCCATAGTAGCTAGTAATACTGATTACCAAGACAGATGCCAGGACCTTGTTGGGCAACGGTAGTGCACCTGACTCCAGATCAGAAGCTTGCATGTGGAAATTCCGTTGGGGTGAAAAGATTTATTATTGTGCATCCTCATTTTAATTCCCTCTCTTTCAAACAGATTGGGCAGTATTTTCAATAACTACCTTTTCTTCTGCTTGTCTGGTGAGCAACTATTACCCTCGTAGAGTGCATTGCTTTTCAGAAATAAGTGCGGAAATATTAACATATTGGAAAGCTGGGAAGGCCTTTTTACTCTGTTAATGCACAAATCAGTTCTTTCAAACAGCAGAAAATTCAGTGGTTTACTTGTGTTGGATTCCTTACTCTTAAGATCTTGTTCTTCTGACTTGTGAGGACTAACAATGTAGCTGCAAACTATCCATAGTAGCTAGTGATACTGATTACCAACACAGATGCCAGCACTACTATGGTAGTGCACCTGACTCCAGATCAGAAGCTTGCATGTGGAAATCCCGTTGGGGTCAAAAGATTTATTATTGTGCATCCTCATTTTAATTCCCTCTCTTTCAAACAGATTGGTCAGTATTTTCAATATCTACCTTTTCTTCTGCTTGTCTGGTGAGCAACTATTAAGTATATTTAATGCTTTTTGGAAAACATCAGTTAGTTCTACACTTTGCACTTGTGTTATATCACAAGCAAGCAAGTGAGATAAAGTTGACACCAGAGGACGAGGTGACCGAGTGGTTAAGGTGATGTACTGCTAATCCGTTGTGCTTTGCACGCGTGGGTTCAAATCCCAGCCTCGTCGAGTGCATTAGTTTTCAGAAATACTCGTGGAAATATTAAAATACTGTTAAGCTGTGAAGGCCTTTTTTATTCTGTTAATGCACAAATCAGTTCTTTCAGACAGTAGAAATTACAGTGGTTTACTTGTGTTGGATTCCTTACTCTTAAGATCTTGTTCTTCTGACTTGTGAGGACTAACAATGAAGCTACAAACTATCCATAGTAGCTAGTGATACTGAATGCCAACACAGATGCCAGGACCTTGTGGTGCAACGGTAGTGCACCTGACTCCAGATCAGAAGGTTGCATGTGAAAATCACGTTGGGGTCAAAAGATTTATTATTGTGCATCCTCATTTTAATTCCCTCTCTTTAAAACAGATTGGGCAGTATTTTCAATATCTACCTTTTCTTCTGCTTGTCTGGTGAGCAACTAATAAGTATATTTAATGCTTTTTGGAAAACATCAGTTAGTTCTACACTTTGCACTTGTGTGATTTCACAAGCAAGCAAGTGATACAAAGTTGACACCAAAGGATGAGGTGGCCGAGTATTTAAGGCGATGGACTGCTAATGCATTGTGCTTTGCACGCGTGGGTTCGAATCCCACCCACATCGAGTGCATTGCTTTTCAGAAATAATTGTGGAAATATTAACATACTGATAAGCTGTGGAGGCCTTTTTACTCTGTTAATGCACAAATCAGTACTTTCAAACAGCAGAAATTTTAGTGGTTTACTTGTGTTGGATTCCTTACTCTTAAGATCTTGTTCTTCTGACTTGTGAGGACTAACAATGAAGCTGCAAACTATCCATAGTAGCTAGTGATACTGATTACACACTCAGATGCCAGGACTTTGTGGCGCAACGGTAGTGCCACTGACTCCAGATCAGAAGGTTGCATGTGGAAATCCCGTTGGGGTCAAAAGATTTATTATTGTGCATCCTCATTTTACTTCCCTCTCTTTCAAAAAGATTGGGCAGTATTTCCAATAACTACCTTTTCTTCTGCATGTCTGGTGAGCAACTATTAAGTATTTTTAATGCTTTTTGGAAAACATCATTTAGTTCTACACTTCACACTTCTGTTACGTCACAAGCAAGCAAGTGATACAAAGTTTACACCAGAGGACGAGGTGGCTGAGTGGGTAAGGCGAACTTTGAAAGTATGGGTTCGAATCCCACCCTTGTCAAGTGCACTACTTTTCAGAAATAAGCATGGAAATATTAACATACTGATAAGCTGTGAAGGCCTTTTTACTCTGTTAATGCACAAATCAGTTCTTTCAAACAGCAGAAATTACAGTGGTTTACTTGTGTTGGATTCCTTACTCTTAAGATCTTGTTCTTCTGACTTGTGAGGACTAACAATGAAGCTGCAAACTATCCATAGTAGCTAGTGATACTGATTACACACTCAGATGCCAGGACTTTGTGGCGCAACGGTAGTGCCACTGACTCCAGATCAGAAGGTTGCATGTGGAAATCACGTTGGGGTCAAAAGATTTATTATTGTGCATCCTCATTTTACTTCCCTCTCTTTCAAAAAGATTGGGCAGTATTTCCAATAACTACCTTTTCTTCTGCTTGTCTGGTGAGCAACTATTAAGTATATTTAATGCTTTTTGGAAAACATCAGTTTGTTCTACACTTTGCACTTGTGTTATTTTACAAGCAAGCAAGTGATACAAAGTTGACACCAGAGGCCGAGGTGGCCGAGTGGTTAAGGTGATGGATTGCTAATCCATTGTGCTTTACACGCGTCGGTTCGTATCCCACCATCGTCGAGTGCATTGCTTTTCAGAAATAAATTGGAGATATTAAGATACTGATGAGCTGTAAAGTCCTTTTTACTCTGTTAAAGCACAAATCAGTTCTTTCAAACAGCAGAAATTTCAGTGGTTTACTTGTGTTGGATTCCTTACTCTTAAGATCTTGTTCTTCTGACTTGTGAGGAGTAACAATGACGCTACAAACTATCCATAGTAGCTAGTGATACTGATTACACACTCAGATGCCTGGACTTTGTGGCGCAACGGTAGTGCACCTGACTCCAAATCAGAAGGTTCCATGTGGAAATCATGTTGGGGTCAAAAGATTTATTATTGTGCATCCTCATTTTAATTCCCTCTCTTTCAATCAGATTGGGCAGTATTTTCAATAACTACCTTTTCTTCTGCTTGTCTGTTGAGCAAATATTAAGTATATTTAATGCTTTTTGGAAAACATCAGTTAGTTCTACACTTTGCACTTGTGTTATTTCACAAGCAAGCAAGTGATACAAAGCTGACACCGGAGAACGAAGAGGCAGAATGGTTAAGGCAATGGACTGCTAATACCGATAAGAAGGTTACATTTGGAAATCCCGTTGGGGTCAAAAGATTTATTACTGTGCATCCTCATTTTAATTCCCTCTCTTTCAAACAGATTGGGCAGTATTTTCAATAACTACCTTTTCTTCTGCTTGTCTGATGAGCAACTATTAAGTATATTTAATGGTTTTTGGAAAACATTAGTTAGTTCAACACTTTGCACTTGTGTTATTTCACAAGCAAGCAAGTGATACAAAGTTGACACCAGATGACAAGGTGGCCGAGTGGTTAAGGCGATGGACTGCTAATCCATTGTGCTTTGCACACATTGGCTTGAATCCCACCCTCGTAGAGTGCATTGCTTTTCAGAAATAAGTGCGGAAATATTAACATACTGAAAAGCTGGGAAGGCCTTTTTACTCTGTTAAAGCACAAATCAGTTCTTTCAAACAGCAGAAAATTTCAGTGGTTCACTTGTGTTGGATTCCTTACTCTTAAGATCTTGTTCTTCTGACTTGTGAGGACTAACAATGAAGCTACAATCTATCCATAGTAGCTAGTGATACTGATTACACACTCAGATGCCAGGACTTTGTGGCGCAACGGTAGTGCACCTGACTCCAGATCAGAAGGTTCCATGTGGAAATCCCGTTTGGGTCAAAAGATTTATTATTGTGCATCCTCATTTTAATTCCCTCTCTTTCAAACAGATTGGTCAGTATTTTCAATATCTACCTTTTCTTCTGCTTGTCTGGTGAGCAACTATTAAGTATATTTAATGCTTTTTGGAAAACATCAGTTAGTTCTACACTTTGCACTTGTGTTATATCACCAGCAAGCAAGTGAGATAAAGTTGACACCAGAGGACGAGGTGACCGAGTGGTTAAGGTGATGTACTGCTAATCCGTTGTGCTTTGCATGCATGGGTTCAAATCCCAGCCTCGTCAAGTGCATTAGTTTTCAGAAATACTCGTGGAAATATTAAAATACTGAAAAGCTGGGAAGGCCTTTTTACTCTGTTAAAGCACAAATCAGTTCTTTCAAACAGCAGAAAATTTCAGTGGTTCACTTGTGTTGGATTCCTTACTCTTAAGATCTTGTTCTTCTGACTTGTGAGGACTAACAATGAAGCTACAAACTATCCATAGTAGCTAGTGATACTGAATGCCAACACAGATGCCAGGACCTTGTGGTGCAACGATAGTGCACCAGACTCCAGATCAGAAGGTTGCATGTGAAAATCACGTTGGGGTCAAAAGATTTATTATTGTGCATCCTCATTTTAATTCCCTCTCTTTAAAACAGATTGGCAGTATTTTCAATATCTACCTTTTCTTCTGCTTGTCTGGTGAGCAACTAATAAGTATATTTAATGCTTTTTGGAAAACATCAGTTAGTTCTACACTTTGCACTTGTGTGATTTCACAAGCAAGCAAGTGATACAAAGTTGACACCAAAGAATGAGGTGGCTGAGTATTTAAGGCGATGGACTGCTAATGCATTGTGCTTTGCACGCATGGGTTCGTATCCCACCCATGTCAAGTGCATTGCTTTTCAGAAATAAGTGTGGAAATATTAACATACTGATAAGCTGTGAAGGCCTTTTTTACTCTGTTAATGCACAAATCAGTTCTTTCAAACAGCAGAAATTTCAGTGGTTTACTTGTGTTGGATTCCTTACTCTTAAGATCTTGTTCTTCTGACTTGTGAGGACTAACAATGAAGCTGCAAACTATCCATAGTAGCTAGTGATACTGATTACACACTCAGATGCCAGGACCTTGTGGCGCAACGGTAGTGCCACTGACTCCAGATCAGAAGGTTGCATGTGGAAATCCCGTTGGGGTCAAAAGATTTATTATTGTGCATCCTCATTTTACTTCCCTCTCTTTCAAACAGATTGGGCAGTATTTCCAATAACTACCTTTTCTTCTGCATGTCTGGTGAGCAACTATTAAGTATATTTAATGCTTTTTGGAAAACATCATTTAGTTCTACACTTCACACTTCTGTTACGTCACAAGCAAGCAAGTGACACAAAGTTTACACCAGAGGACGAGGAGGCTGAGTGGGTAAGGCGAGCTTTGCACGCATGGGTTCGAATCCCACCCTCGTCGAGTGCACTACTTTTTAGAAATAAGCGTGGAAATATTAACATACTGATGAGCTGTGAAGGCCTTTTTACTCTGTCAATGCACAAATCAGTTCTTTCAAACAGCATAAATTTCAGTGGTTCACTTGTGTTGGATTCCTTACTCTTAAGATTTTGTTCTTCTGACTTGTGAGGACTAACAATGAAGCTACAATCTATCCATAGTAGCTAGTGATACTGATTACACACTCAGATGCCAGGACTTTGTGGCGCAACGGTAGTGCACCTGACTCCAGATCAGAAGGTTCCATGTGGAAATCCCGTTTGGGTCAAAAGATTTATTATTGTGCATCCTCATTTTAATTCCCTCTCTTTCAAACAGATTGGGCAGTATTTTTAATAACTACATTTCCTTCTGCTTGTCTGGTGAGCAACTATTAAGTATATTTAATGCTTTTTGGAAAACATCAGTTAGTTCTACACTTTGCACTTGTGTGGTTTCACAAGCAAGCAAGTGATACAACGTTGACACCAAAGGACGAGGTGGCCAAGTATTTAATGTGATGGACTGCTAATCCATTGTGCTTTGCACGCGTGGGTTCGAATCCCACACTTGTCGAGTGCATTGCTTTTCAGAAATAAGTGCGGAAATATTAACATACTGATAAGCTGTGAATGCCTTTTTACTCTTTTAATGCACAAATCAGTACTTTCAATTAGCAGAAGTTTCAGTTTTTTACTTGTGTTGGTTTCCTTACTCTTAAGATCTTGTTCTTCTGACTTGTGAGGACTAACAATGAAGCTGCAAACTATCCTTAGTAGATATTGATACTGATTACACACTCAGATGCCAGGACCATGTGGCGCAACAGTAGTGCACCTGACTCGAGATCAGAAGGTTCCATGTGGAAATCATGTTGGGGTCAAAAGATTTATTATTGTGCATCCTCGTTTTAATTCGTTCTCTTTCAAACAGATTGTGCAGTATTTTCAATAACTAACTTTTCTTCTGCTTGTCTAGTGAGCAAACATTAAGTATATTTAATGCTTTTTGGAAAACATCAGTTAGTTCTACACTTTGCACTTGTGTTACTTCACAAGCAAATAAGTGAAACAAAGTTGACCCCAGAGGACGAGGTGACCGAGTGGTTAAGGCGATGGACTGCTAATCCATTGTGCTTTGCACACGTGGTTTCAAATCCCAGCCTCGTTGAGTGCATTAGTTTTCAGAAATAAGCGTGGAAATATTAACATACTGATAAGCTGTAAAGGCCTTTTTACTCTGTTAATGCACAAATCAGTTCTTTCAAACAGCAGAAATAAAAGTGGTTTACTTGCTTGTCCCATGTCCTGTTTGTCCTCTCTCTTTCCTGTCCTCTCTCTTGCTTGTCCCCTGTCCTGCTTGTCCCCTGTCCTGCTTGTCCCCTCTCTTGCCTGTCCTCTCTTTTGCTTGTCCCCTGTACTGCTTGTCTCCTGTCATGCTTGTCCCCTGTCCTGCCTGTCCCCTCTCTTGCTTGCCCCCTTTCCTGCTTGTCCCCTGTCCTGCCTGTCCTCTCTCTTGCCTGTCCCCTGTCCTGCTTGTCCCCTGTCCTGCCTGTCCACTCTCATTGTTGTCCCCTGTCCTGCTTGTCCCCTGTCCGGCTTGTCCTCTCTTTTGCCTATCCTCTCTCTTGCTTGTCCCCTGTCATGCTTGTCACCTGTCCTGCTTGTCACCTGTCCTGCTTGTCCCCTGTACTGCCTGTCCTCTGTCTTGCTTGTCCCCTGTCCTGCTTGTCCCCTGTCCTGCCTGTCCCCTGTCCTGCTTGTCCCCTGTCCTGCCTGCCCCCTCTCTTTGTTGTCCCCTGTCCTGCTTGTTCCCTGTCCCGCTTGTCCTCTCTTTTGCCTGTCCTCTCTCTTGCTTTTCCCCTTTCCTGCATGTACTTTCAACCTGCCTGTCCCCTGTCTTGCTTGTCCCCTGGTCTGCTTGTCCCCTGTCCTGCTTGTCCCCTGTCCTGCTTGTCCCTTGTCCTGCCTGTCCTCTCTCTTGCCTGTCCCATGTCCTGCTTGTCCCCTGTCCTGCTTGTCCTCTCTCTTGTCTGTCCTCTCTCCTGCCTGTCCCCTGTCCTGCCTGTCCCCTTTCTTGCCTGTCCCCTGTACTGCTTATCCCCTGTCCTGCTTGTCCCCTCTCTTGCCTGTCCTCTCTCTTTCTTGTCCCTTGTCCTGCTTGTCCCCTGTCCTGCTTGTCTCCTTTCCTGCTTGTCTCCTGTCCTGCCTGTCCCCTCTCTTGCTTGTCCCCTGTCCTGCTTGTCCATTGTCCTGCTTGTCCCCTGTCCTGCTTGTCCTCTCTATCCTGTCCTCTCTCTTGCTTGTCCCCTTTCCTGCTTGTCCCCTGTCCTTCTTGACCCCTGAACTGCCTGTCCTCTCTCCTGCCTGTCCCCTGTCCTGCTTGTTCCCTGTACTGCTTAACCCCTATCCTGCTTGTCCTCTCTCTTGCCTGTCCTCTCTGCTACCTGTCCCCTGTCCTGCTTGTCCCCTGTCCTGCCTGTCCCCTCTCTTGCCTGTCCCCTGTTCTGCTTATCCCCTTTCCTGCTTGTCCTCTCTCTTGCTTGTCCTCTGTCCTGCTTTTCCCTGTCCTGCCTGTCTACTCTCTTGCCTGTCCCCTGTTCTGCTTGTCCCCTTTCCTGCTTGTCCTCTCTCTTGCTTGTCCCCTGTCCTGCTTGTCCCCTGTCCTGTCTGTCCCCTATCCTGCCTGTCCTCTCTCTTGCCTGTCCCCTTTCCTGCTTGTCCCCTGTCCTGCTTGTCCTCTCTCCTGCTTGTCCCCTGTCCTGCTTGTCTCCTGTCCTGCCTGTCTCTCTCATGCCTGTTCCCTCTCTTGCCTGTCCCCTGTCCTGCTTGTCCCCTGTCCTGCTTGTCCCCTTTCCTGCTTGTCCTCTCTCTTGCCTGTCCTCTCTCTTGCTTGCCCCTGTCCTGCTTGTCCTCTGTTCTGCTTGTCCCCTGTCCTGTCTGTCCCCTCTCTTGCTTGTCCCCTATCCTGTCTGTCCTCTCTCTTGCCTGTCCCCTGTCCTGTTTGTCCACTGTCCTGCTTGTCCTCTCTCTTGCCTGTCCTCTCTCTTGCTTGTCCCCTGTCCTGCTTGTCGCCTGTCCTGCTTATCCACTGACCTGCCTGTCCTCTCTCCTGCTTGTCCCCTGTCCTGCTTGTCCTCTCTCTTGCCTGTCCTCTCTCTTGCCTGTCCCCTCTCTTGCTTGTCCCTTGTCTTGCTTGTCCCTTTCCTGTCCTCTCAATTGCTTGTCCCCTGTCCTGCTTGTCCTCTGTCCTGCTTGTACCCTTTCCTGCTTGTCCTCTCTCTTGCTTGTCCCCTGTCCTGCTCGTCCCCTGTCCTGCCTGTCATTTCTATTGATTTTCCCCTGTCCTGCTTCTCCCGTGTCCTGCCTGTCCTCTCTCCTGCCTGTCACCTCTCTTGCCTGTCCCCTGTCCTGCTTGTCCCCTGTCCTGCTTGTCCCCTGTCCTGCCTGTCCCCTCTATTACTTGTCCCCTGTCCTGCTTGTCCCCTCTCTTGCCTGTCCCCTGTCCTGCTTGTCCCCTTTCCTGCTTGTCTTCTATCTTGCTTGTCCTCTGTCCTGCTTTCCCCTGTCCTGCCTGTCCCCTCTCTTTGTTGTCCCCTGTCCTGTTTGTCCCATGTCCTTCTTGTCCTCTCTCTTACCTGTCCTCTCTCTTGCTTGTCCCTTGTCCTGCTTGTCCCCTTTCCTGCTTGTCCCCTGTCCTGCCTGTCCTCTCTCCTGCCTGTCCCATGTCCTGCTTGTCCCCTGTCTTTCCTTTCCCCTCTCTTGCTTGTCCCCTGTCCTGCTTGTTCCCTGTACTGCCTATCCTCTCTCTTGCTTGTCCCCTGCCCTGTCAGTCCTCTCTCCTGCCTGTACCCTGTCCTGCTTGTCCCCTGTCCTGCTTGTCCGCTCTCTTTCTTGTCCTATGTCCTGCTTGTCCCCTGTCCTGCCTGTCCACTCTCTTTGTTGTCCCCTGTCCTGCTTGTCCCCTGTCTGACTTTTCCTCTCTCTTGCATGTCCTCTCTCTTGCTTGTCCCCTGTCCTGCTTGTCCT
>JAPZIH010000776.1:0-35000 GCA_027410445.1 Discoglossus pictus
CTGAGTAGGTGAGGCTAGAGGGCAGAGACAGAGTGGAGGGGAGTTGCTGAGTAGTTGAGGCCAGGAGAGGAGTCTGAGAGGAAGGGAGGGTCCTGAGTAATTGAGGTCAGGGGAGGAGACAACATGGCAGAGAGGTTTCTGAGTAGGTGAGGCTAGCGGGCAGAGACACAGTTGCAGGGAGGTTCTGAGTAGTTGAGGCCAGGGGAGGAGTCTGAGTGGCAGGGAGCGTCCAGAGTAGTTGAGGCCAGGGGAGGAGACAACATGGCAGAGAAGTTTCTGAGCAGGTGAGGCTAGAGGGTGGAGACGGACTGACAGGGAGGTGCTGAGTAGTTGAGGCCAGGAGAGGAGTCTGAGTGGAAGGGAGGGTCCTGAGTAGTTGAGGTCAGTGGAGGGGACAACATGGCAGAGAGGTTTCTGAGTAGGTGAGGCCAGGGGAGGAGACTGAGTTACAGGAAGGGTTCTGAGTAGGTGAGGCTAGAATGGAAGGTGACAGTGTGGAGTGGGAGGGATCAGTTGGTGGAAGTAAAAGGTGGAGCCAGCTTAATAAGTGTGAGTCAAAAAAAAGGAAAGTCACCTTCCTGACATCAACCCCCTTTTTTTTTTTTTTTCTTCTGACCCATGAGCACTAACTGATCGCCTGTAAGCTCCACCTGCCGTGACCCCACTTTCTCCTCATAACCGCCCTGCTATTTTTAACTCCTCCTATACACCTCTATTATGTAGCCCTGCCACCAACACTGCCCTTACTGCCTGCATCTCCCCACTTAATTGATCCCCCTTATACAATTCATACCACCTGTATCATCTACACCTTATCTGCCACCCTGAATGCACCCCTAGCAGCCTCCCCACTTAATTGATCCCCTTATCCATTCTTACCACCTGTATCATCTACACCCTATCTGCCACCCTGCTCACACCTCTAGCGGCCTCCCCACTTAATTGATCCCCTTATCCATTCTTACCACCTGTATCATCAACACCCTATCTGCACCTCCCCACTTAATTGATCCACTTATCCATTCTTACCACCTGTATTATCTACACCCTGTCGGCCACTCTCCCACAATGCCTGCACCTCTAGCAGCCTCCCCACTTAATTGATCCCCTTACCCATTCGTACCACCTGTATCATCTACACACTATCTGCACCTCCCCACTTAATTGATCCCCTTATCCAGCTTCTGAGTAGTTGGGGCCAGGGGGAGGAGACAACATGGCAGAGAGGTTTCTGAGTAGGTGAGGCTAGAGGGCAGAGACAGAGTGGAGGGGAGTTGCTGAGTAGTTGAGGCCAGGAGAGGAGTCTGAGAGGAAGGGAGGGTCCTGAGTAATTGAGGTCAGGGGAGGAGACAACATGGCAGAGAGGTTTCTGAGTAGGTGAGGCTAGCGGGCAGAGACACAGTTGCAGGGAGGTTCTGAGTAGTTGAGGCCAGGGGAGGAGTCTGAGTGGCAGGGAGCGTCCAGAGTAGTTGAGGCCAGGGGAGGAGACAACATGGCAGAGAAGTTTCTGAGCAGGTGAGGCTAGAGGGTGGAGACGGACTGACAGGGAGGTGCTGAGTAGTTGAGGCCAGGAGAGGAGTCTGAGTGGAAGGGAGGGTCCTGAGTAGTTGAGGTCAGTGGAGGGGACAACATGGCAGAGAGGTTTCTGAGTAGGTGAGGCCAGGGGAGGAGACTGAGTTACAGGAAGGGTTCTGAGTAGGTGAGGCTAGAATGGAAGGTGACAGTGTGGAGTGGGAGGGATCAGTTGGTGGAAGTAAAAGGTGGAGCCAGCTTAATAAGTGTGAGTCAAAAAAAAGGAAAGTCACCTTCCTGACATCAAACCCCTTTTTTTTTTTTTTCTTCTGACCCATGAGCACTAACTGATCACCTGTAAGCTCCACCTGCCGTGACCCCACTTTCTCCTCATAACCGCCCTGCTATCTTTAACTCCTCCTATACACCTCTATTATGTAGCCCTGCCACCAACACTGCCCTTACTGCCTGCATCTCCCCACTTAATTGATCCCCCTTATACAATTCATACCACCTGTATCATCTACACCTTATCTGCCACCCTGAATGCACCCCTAGCAGCCTCCCCACTTAATTGATCCCCTTATCCATTCTTACCACCTGTATCATCTACACCCTATCTGCCACCCTGCTCACACCTCTAGCGGCCTCCCCACTTAATTGATCCCCTTATCCATTCTTACCACCTGTATCATCAACACCCTATCTGCACCTCCCCACTTAATTGATCCCCTTATCCATTCTTACCACCTGTATCATCTACACCCTGTCGGCCACTCTCCCACAATGCCTGCACCTCTAGCAGCCTCCCCACTTAATTGATACCCTTACCCATTCGTTCCACCTGTATCATCTACACACTATCTGCACCTCCCCACTTAATTGATCCCCTTATCCATTCTTACCACCCGTATCATCTACATCCTATCTGCCACCCTACCGTCACCTCTATCGGCCTCCCCACTTAATTGATCCCCTTCTCCATGACAACTTTCTCCACGCCCCCTATTAACTTACTTTTACCTATCATTCTGGAACCACCCCACAATGACTGGATGACTGACACATTTATTGACTAACTTTGAACAATGCTTTGAGAAACACCCACCAAGCAAACCACTTACCTTTGACTCCAGGATTTCCACCTCACGACTTCCAGCAGATGGGGATTCGAACCGGCAACCCTGCAGTTGCAAAGTGAGAGCTCTAACCACTGCACCGCAGTGACTACAGATGGAGGGGACTTGTCAAAATGAATTCTTAATGCTTCAAGAAGGCAGCCGCTAGCCCAAACTAATCGCATCTAGGAGCATGCCGACAAACACGACACTTGTTGTACCGCAACCCTGCAGCTGCAAAGCGACAGCTCTGCGTGACAGCGCAGAAAAAGGGCAGCACCCTGCGTGAAAGATATTTGTCAAAGACAGATATGTAAAAATAAGTCACATGCCTCCTCTTTCCCATGAACTACCGCATTCAGGATTGCTGGTAACTGGGGAGTAACTCATAAGTTTAGTTTGGTGCAGGCCATGCTCATGGCTAGATAGTTAAAAGTTATTGACTAACTTTTAACTATCCTTCAAGAAACACCCACCAACAAAACCAAAGCAAACCACCTACCTTTGACTCCTGGATTTCCACCTCACGACTTCCAGCAGATCGGGATTCAAACTGGCAAACTTGCAGTTGCAAAGCGAGAGCTCTAACCACTGCACCGCAGTGACTACAGATAGCAGGGCATTTGGTAAAATGAATTCTTGACTTATCCACAGATCTGCAATTAGCATGGGAGAATTAAGCGCACCATTTATTGTTCTATAAATACAATAAAAAACGCCAGCTGAAACGAGACTTCACAGGGAATCGACATGCAGAAAACTGACGCTTCAAGAAGGCAGCCGCTTGCCCAAACTAATCGCATCTAGGAGCATGCCGACAAACACGACACTTGTCCTACCGCAACCCTGCAGCTGCAAAGCGACAGCTCTGGGTGACAGCGCAGAAAAAGGGCAGCACACTGCGTTAAAGATATTTGTCAAAGACAGATATGTAAAAATAAGTCAGCTGAAACGAGACAAGAAGGCAGCAGCTGTGGCTCAGTGGTTAGCAGCATCGACCAGCAAGTGCTGGGTCGGCGGTTCAAATCCCGCAAGCACCTTTCTCTCCTGGGAAAAGTGCATGAGTTCTGTAGTCTCATATGTAAATCTGGCACTAAAATGTCCCCCTCCCTGAATCTGCTGAATTGGTGACCAGTAACTTACAGCAGGAGATCATTGAAATAGAGGTGAAACTAATACACACATCACCGCTGGTATTGTTGACTAGCGGAATATACCAGACAAAGTATAAATAGAGGAGCTTTGTGACCGATTTATCATCCTTATAATCTACAAGTTTTTGAAACACATTGTACTATGTGATTTTGAATCCTATATCAGATGAACATCGAGCTTGAATATTATAAAGTGTATACAATGCATTTAATAGTAATGATTGATAGCAATCAATATATATTAATATTCACTTTGTTAACTGATATAAGGAAACTATATTTGAATGTAGTATAATCATTTATAACTGCATGTAGTCTGTATGGAGTATGAAAAAACAAATAAGATTTGATGTATTATTATAACTAATTTTTTTTTGTATTAATCTATGACACTTTGCTTGCTGATATTGTAATAATTGGATAATGATACTATGTATGTATATTTATTGGGAACCTATTCCCGTACATTTGAGAGTAACAGAGAATAGTTAAAATTACCAATTTTGATTAGGAAATTTGTCTATTATAGAAAAAAAATATTTATCTTAAAATAAGGGAAGAAAGGAGAGAAGAAGGTAATTAATAATGAAACAAAACTCGAAAAATAAATCTAAAGAAAAAAGGAAATACATTGAAACAAAAAATATTGCCTCATTTTTGTCCCCAAAAGAGAAAGATGAGGAAACATCAGAAACATCTCAATTAACTAACTCTTCACAATTAGAACTTTCCCCATTACAGATGAAACCTATTGAAATTCTACAATCGAAATCATCTGAAATAACTTTAAAAGAGCAAGAATTATTAACAGTAGATACTATGAAAAAATTACTCTTTGAATTTCAAATATCATTAGGAGAAGAATTATCTCAAGGAATTAAGAACAACACGATAGAAATAAACGCTGTTAAAAGTCAAATGGATGAACTAGGATTTATGGATAGACAACAAATCGATGGGAACTAGGATAACAAAATTGGAAGAGGAAGCTAGACTATTAATATTTAAATATAATATACTTGAGAGTTACACTAGACGAAATAATTTAAGAATTCGAGGTGTCTCAGAAAAAAATTGTGACGAAGAAACTAAATGTTTATATTGCCAAATTTTTAGATACTTGAGTAAATTCAGAGAGTAACAATATAGAAAAAATATATAGAATCCCTCTTCCAGCATATATTCCAAAAGAAACTCCAAGAGATATAATAGTAAGGCTTCAACAAACCTCCTATAAGGAGGCAATTGTGAAAGCAGCAAAGGAAAAAAGAAGATTTGATAATCCCTATGAAAAATTTATGATTTTCGCAGATCTCCCAACTGAGATTCTGATTAAAAGAAAAGAGCTTAGACAAATAACGCAAACATTGAGGAATCAGAATATTATGTACAGATGGAATTATCCCGCTAAACTACTTATTTTTCATAACAACAAAAAAAATTATAATTACATCAACAAAGGAAGGACGGAAACTCCTAGATGAATGGGCAATTCCTTATGAAACTTTAAATTTTGAGTTAACTAAAAAAAGACATTCATGGCAAATTTCAAAATAATTTGAGACTTACTTTATTATGACCCTGTGTAGCTTAAGTACCACGACTAGTTCATAAAGGCTAATTATATTAGAGTAATGCATACATTATTTTAATCCCAAAAGTTAATAAATGGAATCGATATAAGTTAAAGAAATGATATTGATTTAAGGGAAGAAATAAAAGAAGTTAAAGAAAATATGATAAGTTTACACTTTTACACTATGTATGATTTAATATAAAGGAAGAAGAAAGGGAAAGGGAAAAGGGAAGGAAACTGGAGAGAGAGGGAATAATATAATGGATAATTATAATTAAATAAATAGGTATAGTTTGAAAATAAATAAGCACTGGGAATTTTTGTTTTTTTATAGTAGTAAAAACTTATTTCAGAAGAAATACTTATATTTAATTTAGATATTTAAGAAGAAAACACTTATACACAATTTAGATAAAATGGAAAAATGAGAGGAAAATTAAGTAATTACTTTTTATATTACAGATACACATTCCCTCCCTTCACTTCTCCCTCTCCTTCCCCCCTCTCCCCCCCCCCCCAATAACTGTAAAAACATATAGGACCACCTTATTTACCCATGATAGTAATATTTGGGGAATAATAAGAAAGATAGAAAAATTATCGATAATCCATTAATAAATAAAAATGTGTATGGTTGAGCCGATGACCAGATTAAAACTACAAAAATGATAGCAAATTCAATCACTTTGCTATCACAATATTATTCGGAATGTATTTATGCACTTATGTGTTTTTTTGTTGTATTTATTCTTATTTTTATTTTTTATTTTCTTTTATATAACTGGAACCGTTATTTTTATCTTATTTAAAGAAAGGTTTAGGAAAAATATAAACAAGATTATCATGAAAGATCGTACATTTTGTGCTGGAAAGATGAAAAACTTTCACAGTATGGATGCCAAAGGGAGGAGAGGAGTACAAGGTAAGGCATTATTCTAAATCTTTAGAATATTATGGGACTTAAATTTCTATCCCAGAATGTGAATGGGTTGAATATTCCATCAAAAAGAGCAGTGGTCATGATTTTTTTCCATGAATTAAATGCTGATGTTAAATGTGTACAGGAGACTCATCTTAAAGATAAATATATTCCCAAACTATCAGATAAAAGGTACAATATAAAAATATTCTCTAACTATAAAACTAAGTCAAGAGGTGTATGCATATTTTTTAACAATAGAGATAAAATAGCTGAAGAATTTATAGAAAAAGACATAGAAGGTCGTTACATAATTTGGATAGGTAAACTAAATGATCGAATCTATACAATAGCGAATATTTATGCTCCTAATAAGAATCAATATAGATTTCTAAATAAAATAATAAAACATATTAGTGATTTTAAAAAGGGTAATTTGGTTATATGTGGTGATTTAAATATTTGCCTAGATCCATCAGTGATAAAACCAGAACCAGATAAAATGATGATAAATAAAGCAAATAAATTTGAAAAAACTCTATTGGATAAATTATATGATGGTTGGAGGGTAATGTACCCACTTGATAGAGAATATACATACTTCTCTAATAAATATAAAACTTACACAAGATTGGATTATTTCTTAGTGAATCTGAATTTATTGAATACAATTAAAAAAATTGAGATTAGTCTAATAACATGGCTGGACCATGCATTAATAACAATGGTAGTAGAAGATGGTTATAGAATACAATGTAATAAATCACGTAATATAGATTCAACTCTCTTTAAAACATTGGCAGATAGGGAAAAATTAAAAATAGAAACTTTTTGAGATTAATGAAAACTCAGTATCATCACAATCACTGCTTTGGAAAACGCACAAGGCATACGTGAGAGGTGTCCTTTGTCCTTGGTCCAAACATAGAACAAAACATGAAGAATCTTCATATAGAGACCTAATTATTAAACTTACACAATTGCAACAAAAAAATAAAGTGTTACCAACAAATAATATTACTTTGGAAATATCTAAAACACAATTAGCAATTAAAAAGATCCAACAGGAAAAACATGATAATTTAGTCTGGTTATACCAGTTAAAGCAATATCATTTAGGTAATAAACCAGGGAAATTAATTACTAAACAAATGAAAGGAACTAATGTTAATAAAAGAATAAATATGATACGTGAGGAAAAGGGTGTAATTCATAGAAATCCGATACACATAGGGAAATCCTTCTTCCAGTATTATAAAACCTTATATAATCTTGAACAAACAGAAGTATTCCAGAAACCTACAATTAAACAAATTGAAGAGTATTTAAGTAAAATAATACTACCAAAAATATCAGAAGCACAACTAAAAGAATTGGAAACTGATATTACAGAAGAGGAAATTCACCAAACTATAAAATCTTTGAAAATCGGGAAATCGCCAGGTCCAGATGGATTCGCGAATATATATTATAACATTTTTTCTTCTTCCATAGTGAAACATTTAAAAAAAAATGTATAATGAAATCAAAATAAATGGAAAAGCTCCAGTAGAAACATTAGAGGCAGCAATAACTGTTATTCCGAAACCAGATAAAGATCATGCACAATGTCGTAATTATCGTCCAATATCACTTATCAATACAGACATAAAGATTTATGCTAGCATATTGGCTGCTCCATTAAATCCAATATTAAATGAGTTAATTAATAAAGATCAAACAGGTTTTATTAAATCCAGACAATCAACTGATAATTCCCCGAAATTTTTTGAATATAATAGACTTTGCCAATAAAAAGAAAATTCCATTAATAGCTCTATCTTTTGATGCTGAAAAAGCATTTGATAGAGTGAATTGGGATTTCATATATTTAGTTTTAGATAAATATGGTTTTGGACGGTTTGAATCATATGCGATAAAAGCACTTTATACAGAAGCTAATGCATATATAACAGGAACTGACTCATTCATTTAAACTAGGAAATGGCACAAGACAGGGTTGCCCTATGTCACCACTTATATTTGCCTTAATGATAGAACCACTACTTGAGATGATTAGAAGTTGGAAACAAATAAAAGGTATAGTTACTGGCTCTATTGTAAATAAAGTTATCATATTTGCTGATGATTTATTGGTTACAGTTACAAATCCAATGAAGTCAATACCAAAATTATTACAAATTATTGAAGAGTACGGTGATTATCCTATTATAAAGTAAATACTACGAAAACAAAAGTTTTAAACTTGAATTAAAAGACAGATTCCCGTATAATTGAAGAAAAAATCAAATAACACATTTAGGTATAATATTTAATCAAAACATAACTACAACGGTTCATAATAATATGGATAAGTTATTCTTTCAGGTCTCTTCTTAACTTGTTTGGGTAGAATATCACTAATTAAAATGAATATACTTCCTAAGATAACATATATTTTGAGAAGTCTTCCTCTAAAGATTTCAATTAAAAATTTAAAACAATTTCAGAAAATAATGGATACATTTAAATACAGAAATATAAAAACACGAATTAAACAAGAAATGATCTCGAGAACTTTCTCTAGAGGAGGCCTGGCAGCACCAAACATTATCCAATACTCAAATGCTATTTATCTGGTAAACTTATCAAAATACACCTTAAAAGAAAATAAACCTAAATATTTACTTATAGAGAATTAATTAGTTAAAAATATTAATCTACATCATATATTTTGGGATAAGAAGATAGGTAATAAGATTCTTAATAAATTACCACTTATTCCAAAAAACATAATAAAATGGTGGTTTAATTATATTTAAAAAAAATAAATTAGTAAAATTTCCAGCTCCAAATATCCCAATATATAAATTGTCATTAGAACTAACTCCCTTTTTAAATATATCATGGGAGAAATGGGGTATAAAAACTCTCAAGGACTTATTTCAGGGACAAAATCTGAAAATATTTAAAGTAATATCTGCTGAATATCACATACCATCTATCTGGTTGCTTTATGATATTTTATATATGTCAATAATAAATACAGAGTATGGAAAATCACCTAATAGAGAATTGACTCAAGTTGAAAAATCTCTAAATGAAATTGATAAGAAAAGTACAATATCAAGATATCATAAAATAATAAAACTTCAACTAGAAATAGAAAAAACAGAAAGGATGCAAAAATGGGAAGAAAATTTAGGGATAACTTGGTCCTCAACCCAGTGGTATAAAGCCTTTTTAAAAACAGAGAAAAGTATAACAAATTTGTCCTTAAGAGAAACATACTTTAAATTAGTGCAGAGATGGTATATAACCCCAATTAAATTAAAAAAGATTGCCCCACAAAAAAAATCAAGGTTATTGTTGGAGATGTGAAAACCAAATAGGAACCCATGAACACATGTGGTGGAATTGCTCTAATATTAAAGAATTTTGGACATTATGTCTAGGGCATATATCAAAAATAATCAATTTTCAACTAGAAACAACGCCTGGGATCGTATTATTTCATATTTTTCCAAGTAAAATTAATTACACAGAAATTAATGTGATTATAAATACTTTAATGGCAGCTAAGTGGCTTATAGCCAGAGGATGGAAAAAACAATCCTTACCGACATGGACGGAACTTGTGACCATTGTAGAGAGAAATAAACAAATAGAATTGGAGTACTCAACACACTCACATTCTCTGCTGAAAAAAAACTAGCTTAAAATGGTCTCTTTGGAAGATATAATGAGCCATTTATGAGAAAAGGAAAACCTTTTGCTCCTCTCCTCCCTAGAATTGAATTTCAATTTGCACTGATACTCTGAAAAAGAACTCCTTTCCTTATGACATATCCTGAAATGTTTAAATTTAGTTACAGTTCCATATTGTTGTTTTTTTTTTTTTTTTTATAAATATTGATGTTTTGATACTTGGATTTTAATGTTTGTAAACTTTGTATTAAAAAAAAGTGTGAGCCAAAAAAAGAAGATGGTTGTTAAAAGTCACCTTCCCAACATCAAACCCCCCTTTTTTTTCCTCTGACCAATGAGCACTAACTGCTCCCCTGAAAGCTCCACCTGCATTGACCATACTTTCTCCTCATAACTGCCCTGCTATTATTAGCCCTCAACAACTCCCCTACTATCTTTAACTCCTCCTAGACACCTCTATTATGTAACCCTGCCTCCCACACTGCTCTTATTGCCATTCTTACCACCTGTATCATCTACACCCTATCTGCCACCCTGCCCTCACCTCTAGCAGCCTCCCCACTTAATTGATCTCCTTATCCATTTTACCACCTGTATCATCTACACCCTATCTGCCAACTCTCCCACCCTGCCCGTACCTCTAGCGGCCTCTTCACTTAATTGATCCCCTTATCCATGCCAACTCTCTCCACGACCCTATTAACTAACTTTTACCTATCATTCTGGAACCATCCCCAACACCATCTCCACACTTACTGGATGACCGACACATTTATTGACTAACCTTTAACTATCATTTGAGAAACACCCAAGCAGACATTTTAGTGCTGGATTTAAATATGAGACTACAGAACTCATGCACTTTTCCCAGGAGGGAAAGGTGCTTGCGTGATTTGAACCACTGATCCAGCACTTGCTGGTCGATGCTGCTAACCACTGGGCCTCAGCTGCTAGCCATAAGCATGGCCTACACCGATCTAAACTTATGAGTTACTCCCCAGTTACCAGCAATCCTGTATGCGGTAGTTCATGGGAAAGAGTCGGCGTGTGACCTGTTTTTACATATCTGTCTCTGACAAATATCTTTCCCGCAGTGTGCTGCCCTTTTTCTGCGTTGTTAGAGCTGCCTTCTTGAAGTGTCAGTTTCTGCAAGTTGATTCCGTGAAGTCTCGTTTCAGCTGGAGTTTTTTTCTGTATTTATAGAACAATAAATGGTGCGCTTAATTCTCCCATGCTTCTTGCAGATCTGTGGACCTTGCTTAGCTTCTGAGATCAGACGGGATGGGGCGCATTCAAGCCAGTATGGCCGTAGGCGTTAAAATGTCTTCTCTATTGTCAGGTAAGATTTATAACAAACAAGAGGTCTCTTTAAAATGAAATAATTTAAAAAGAAGCCTACAGCACCTGGTATTCCCATAAGGTCTCCCATCCTGGTACTGACCATGCCTGACCTTTCTTAGCTTCTGAGATCAGACAGGATCGGGCGCACTCAAGCCAGTATGGCCGTAGGCATTAAAAAGTCTTCTCTACTGTTACAGAACCAGCAAAGTCTCCATGGGGGGTACTCTATTTAAGATGGGTTAATGTGCTATAGTAGTCCTACAGAGCCACAGGCCAAACTTCTTGTTGTAGTCCCAAAGCATTTACAGAGACAAATTACACAGCAAACTCACTCTTTTGGGACACATTGGTCACAGTGCCTTATAATACCATCTTCGACAGAAATATTTTTGGCCAGAGTTAGCAACATTAGCTCAACAGTGTGTTCAAGAATGCCATATCTGTGCTCAGATAGAGCCACACCGTAAAGGACAAAGACCAATTCTCCAGAGGGTACCAGTAGCTGATGGTCCCTGGAAATCTATTCAGATTGATTTTATAGGCCCACTTCCACAATCAAAAGGGGGTCTTAAATAAGCCTTAGTCAATGTGGATATTTTTTCTAAATGGGTTGAAGTTATTCCTTAGGCGTGACACTGCACAAGCTACTGCAAAAGTATTATGGGAACATGTGTTTTCAAGGTGGGGTTTTCCTGAACTCATCGAATCAGACAGAGATACACATTTTACTGGACAGATAATGCAAAGCCTCTGTGCCCTACTGGGAATACAGCAGAGATCCCATGTTCCATATCACCCACAATCCTCTGGTATAGTAGAACACATGAATCGAACCATTAAGTCTAGGTTAGCCAAAATGCTTACACAATATGGTAAAACACTTACCAGCAGTTCTAATGGCTATTAGAGCTACACGTGCCACTGCTACTAAATGTTCTCCCGATGAGCTCATGACAGGGAGACAGATGGCTCCCAGGTGAACCTCAATTGTCCACTCCCCTGAGAGAAGCCGTGTCAAGAGACCAATATCTCTCCCAAATTCAGGAGCAGTTAAGATTACTGCTACATTTTGCTGCCTCTAATATGGCCCCAACTGATTGTCAAGTGTCATCTAAAATTCAAACTTTGTTTGAAAAGGGGGGAATGATCAGGATTGAAAATTTTAATAAAAATTCTCCATGGGATGCAAATTCGGAGGGTCCCTACATCATTCTAGATACGTTAGGTATTAAAAAAACAGAAGGCAGCCTGGTCACAAATGGGTTCATGTGGACCAATGTATATTGTACAAAGGGACAGAAGTCCCAGACGTAGATATTTCTGCTAAGAACTGATACTTGTTTGATCTTTTCAGATTTGGCAATGAGAAGTCAACAAGAAAGATGAAAATGCATTTGTTTTTGGGGGATTTTATGGACAATGATATTTATATGTAATAATCAGGAAATCGATGGACCACAAATTATCTCTTCCACAAGACAAAGAATCAACTGACTTTAAGTGAGGGTGGGATTGTGGACATTGTTGGGACAAAAAGCCATAATAACATTAGTGGATTTTGGAGGGACACTCTGGGTAATAAAAGGAACTGGGAATGTGAATGGACAAACTGGGGAAAATGGATAATAGGTCTGATAGGTGAAGGTATTAGGGTTTCCCTTAATTTTCAAAACCCTGTTATGTCCATGAATCAGCAAGGGTATAGCATAACAAAAGTGATCACTGAGAACATGACCAAAGAAGGTGTCAAATTGGAGGTAGTGGGATCCAACCGGGGTGGACAAGTGAAGGTAACATTAACAATAGATGAGGGGAGGTAACCTACAACAGTAGCTTCTCCTCTGACCTACTCTACTACACTTACTCCACCAAGGGTGGATAACTATGCTGACAATCTCATGTGTGGGGATAAGAAAATACTTTCCATTGGTCCCTTTCAAATTAGTGCTATGAACCCCACACCAATATTGAGGGATGCTACATTTCAGCTGATTTCATGGAGAATAAGGTTGACAGATTGGCTAGTTTCTAAACACTTTCAAAATTGTTCCACAATTACAGCTACTATGGAAAGGTCTTTAATTAGATGGGTAATGGGTACCAGAAAAAGAAGTAAGAGGGATATTTTGGATACAGTGTTGGGGGGTGTAGGAACTGGTCTAGGGGTTGAGAATTCTAGCAATATTTCCAGTCTGACTACAACCTTACAGTCTTTTTTTTACAGGGTTTGTTAAATTCCAAAGTGTTACAGACACAACAAACCATTAATACACTTGTAGAGGGACTGACAAAAGCAGTTCTAGATATACAGGGACCTGCTGTACAGTATATTCAGGAGATATCGGTAGGGGTAATTGGGGGGTTAAGGGAAGTGTCTTGGGATTTTGTATGTCTTTCCATGGAAACCGAGCGATCAACTGATTTTAAGATCCTGGCGCAAGCTATGGATAATAACCATACCCCTTTGGGAGGTTGGCAGCAAGCTGAAATTAACAGGTTTGCTTCTGACCACAAAGAGTTATGGGTGAACAGTTGGCTGGGTTGCAAGGGAAATATATGCAGATCTAATTCATTAGTACCAACCAGGGGAACATACCAAAACATCTACCATATGACATCATTGGGAACTCCAGTAACAGAATCACATGTTTTACATCATAAGTTAGAGTTTCCCCAACTTCATAGTAAATAGTACCACCGTAGAACAAGTAGATGTGGAAGGTTGCATGAGATTCCCCACCAAAATCTTATGTCTACCCAATTAGGTTAGAACAGTATTTGATTCATGCTGGCATAACCATTCATACTGCCAAGGGTTTGTAGAAAACATTGTATATCTAGGAAACAGATTACTCAGGGAATTGAACACACATTTTCTGATCTGTCAAATGCATCCTGGTGGCAGAAATTAGTTAATTCATTTTCAAAACACTCGTCATGGGGTTCTGCTTTTGGAAATCTTATATTACATCCATTTATAATTGTACTAATATGGACTCTATATTATGTATTATTGTTCAGATATGCATGCGTTGCCATCTAAAATCCATGATAGCACGTATATATCATTTGTACTATGGTATACGTATTGAAACCGCTCTAGTAAAATAGCAGAAACACACATAGCGGGGTATAGGAAACTTTTCAAATGAATCATATACTCACTCTTATACTTACTCTTAAGCTTCTATTGGAATGAAAAGGTACATGCATCTTTCATTGCCAAAGGGGGGGGGGGGATGTTAAACTCGCCTAGGTTAAAGAATAATTACCAGCTTTAATATAAAGCTGAAAGGCTATGTATATTCATTCTTTTTCTCACTCATTTGGAGATACAGTGCTCTGAATAGTGGATGAATTTGCCGAATGACCACATGATGGCGATGGATTTGACTAGCACAGTCTAATCCAGAGAATTGGCAGAAGACCATATATGGGCCCTCATTCTATTATCGGCCGTAGGAGATGCGGGGCCGCAAGCTATTCGGCTATTCTATTCCCCTCCGGCCGGGGATTCCGGCAGGCTTGCGGCCGGCGCCTTGCTATCCCTTGCGGCAAGAAAATCCTGGTTGCTATTCAATTGCTCCGGGAACCCTCTCTGCAAGGCTAAAACCGAGCTGCAGCTTACTTGCAGCAAAAAGGTCCCGCTAGCACCAATTGAGCACATTATAAAGCCGAAATAAAGCCATCCTGCACTCTGAGGAGACTATAA
The DNA here is from genome assembly GCA_027410445.1 of Discoglossus pictus. Taxonomy (NCBI): domain Eukaryota; kingdom Metazoa; phylum Chordata; class Amphibia; order Anura; family Alytidae; genus Discoglossus; species Discoglossus pictus. Next base: position 15,020 of record JAPZIH010000776.1, read on the forward strand.
AGTGATTGTAGGTGTTAGCAAAAATAGCACAACATTCCCCTACACTCAAATCCGTAAATAAATTATTTTTTTATTTAGGTCACATATCCATGTAAAAAGTCCAGAGGGCTTGGAGCACCTCAGACCCGCCCACGCTGCGGCCGGAAAACAAACAGTTAATGTAAACTCTGATTTGGGCTGATGTGCAAGCTTGAGAGGGGGTTGCTATTAATCCTCATGTCCCCCAATATGATCCCTAGCATTTACAGATCTTTACAGTGCCATCTTGAATTTATTTTTGCGTTTAAAGATTTCTGAGCTTACAGCCGGTTGCAAGATATACGGCCGGCCATAAGGGGAGATCCTTGCGGGGCCGTATAATTGAATTGCAAGATAACGGAACCCCCGCAAGGAATCGCAGCCTTGCGGCCGTTTTACGGCCAATGATAGAATGAGGGCCATGGTGTGTAACTTTGAAAACTGGATTTCTCCAGTTTTCCAGGTGGACGAAGGAATCCTTTGTGTGGACAGCTGACCAGTGAGCGGACTTTGTGAAGGACATGTGACCTAACTGACCAGTAAGTAGTAAAGGATATGAGTATGGGGGGTGGGATTAAAATACAGGAATAAAAGTAGCATACCAGGCTGTTTCTCTTCCTCTTGTGCTCTCTATCTCTTCACAACACAGTGAAGGCCTGGTAAAGTATCATACTCCCATACACAGACATGGACATAATTGGTAGCTTTAGAATGCCTTTCTGCTTAGTTAAGAGATGTTGTTTTCATAGTATTATCATGTGTTATTAATGCATTTGTATTTATTATTGTATTCTAATATACACATTTTGTAACCATTAATCTGTAACGCCTCTTGAATATATACAAGTTGTTTTTTTCCGTGGAAGGCAAGAATCGCATAGTAAGAGATAAGAATAATTATGATAATCATAATTAATATGATTATGAATAAGAATATTGTAATTAATTAACTGTTTTTATAACAATAATAAATTAACAACGAATTAATGAATATTTAATCCGCGTAGTGCAAATCAGAGGAAATCTTAAGTTGAACTTGGACTAAAAAAAGTTTTTCTTCAACGACAGTCACCGCGCGCCACAAAAACATTCAGCAAAGAGGAGAAAAATACAGGCAAGGGGCGTGGGGGGGGGGGGGGTAGAGAGAGATGCTGGAAAGTGACACATGCCATTCCCAAGCACAAAACTTGCAGGTTAATGCAATTTTGCAATGAGCAGCCCATACAGTAGGCGGGAGGAAAGGTTCGCAATGAGCGCCGAAGGTGCTCAGCGAAGCAAAAGCCTCACATTGTGTGGCAAACAGCATTGCCTGGCTTACACTTTTATTGCCGTCACGGCCATTTCGCTAGGTTTTATATATCGTCCATGCTACTGAATAGTTTTGTCATGTATACTGAACATTGATTACAGGCTTCACACAAAAAAAGGAGGATTTTTTTTTTATTGCTTTTGTCCAAAAACAGCAATTATGAGACGTACATTATAACCAGGTATTTTGCAGGAATTATAAGATTGACATGAAACAGTGTACAAAATATAAAAAAAAGTTACCACATACACACTCACTAAAACAATCACATATATAGTTGTGAGCGTACGAGCTGTTGCTAATGTAGCGAGTGCTGAAGGCGAGGGGCTCAGTTGCTGGCATGGAGGGCCGAAGGCGCTCCTTGCCAGCAACTGCGACCCTCGCAAACTTTACGTCGCAATGCAAACAACACGACACACCAACTACGACCCTTGCAAACTTTACCTCGCAACGCAAACAACATACGAGACACGTTAACACACATTACGACCTCGCAACAATCGTACGCAACTCGCGAACATTACAAAATTAAAAACACAATAAATACACACAGCACATACATAAAAAGCTTACCTACAGCAAGAGGGAGCATCCAGGACCTCAACAAAAATCAACTTACACCGTCATTTCACTCAAAATAAAAGAGTTTAGACACTAAAAAATTTGCTAAGCGAGAGAAAAAATGGCCACCGAACAAAACGAAAACGAGGCTACAGCACTCTAAACACGCAAAACACCACAAGAAACTCGCAAAACACCACAAGAAACTCGCAAAACACCACAAAAGACCTACGGATATTCCGCTAAGACGCATACCACAGATTACCCGCCATTTTACGACAATGCGGAAGTACACGAGTACTCTAACGGTTTGGTCTCGCGCACGCACACTATTACACTGCACACGTTCATCACGCTTACACAGCAGCTCCACACCACTAATGCTGCAGCAACATCAAAACACATTGCCAGCTCTTCAACACAATGCTTCAAAATAGGTAAAGTAGATTAATGTATTAATGTATTATATATTTCATTATTACACACCAAACAGCATTAGCTACCTTACAATTTCATTGCCGTCATTTTTTGACGGGCAATTCGCTAGTACATAAATAAAATCCTGTCATTCAATTCATCACATAGGCAAGACCTTAGTAGATTTTTATTTATTGATTTTTCATTTTGTAAGTTTTACTGTCCAGCAATCATATTTGCGTTGTTCCCTCCCACAATCTACTGCTGTGAAAAAAATCATCATCTTCTGTGGAATTCCGAGCACTTACGATCCTCTGAAAGACAAAAATAGAAATGTTCAGGATACATTTATTGGGCAACTAAAACAAAAGAATCTCATTAGTGTCTGGTTACTAGGTTATCCCACTGGGATCTAGTATGTTATGTAGCCGCACACACACACAGTCTCAACACCGCGGTTGAACGCTGCCCCAAAAAAGTTACTGCAGGCAAATAACTATTCTCCCCTCCGACGTGGCGCAGCTAGACGGAGCCGAATCGACAGAGGCCATCAGTATGTTTGGCGCAGGCACTCTACGTTTGTGGGCGCCTCTCATACCTCAAGTCCAGTTCTGTCGGCGTACCTTATGAGCCACATCGAAGGGGGGGGTATTGTTTTGCCTGCAGTAACTGTGGAGCAGCGTTCAACCAGTGTTGAGACTGTCTGCGGGCTACATAACATACTAGGACCTCCCACTGTCCTATACAGTTAGAAACATGTGATTAAAGTGTAAAAAAAAAAAAATGGTATACATACCGCTGAAAGCCAAAGATAATCACAGTTAATTCTTCAGTGCTCATGAACATCTAGTGGCCACAAAGGCACATACTCTTAGTTGTTAGCACATGCTCATGGTACTATGTGGGAGTGGTAGTTATGATCTTTGCCAATGTGACTGTTAAGAGTAAAATCTAAAGTATACAGTAAAACAGAGCAAGCTTAGCATAAAATACAGCATTAACAATGTTAATTGAGGATTGTCACGACCCACTCTCTGGCTGGGGTCTGCTGACTTGATTTGGGTTACTCTGGACCTTGGAGTAGCTTTGAGTACATGAACATCATGTCTCAGCCCTTGGTTTAGACTGAGCAATATTGACAGTAAGTCTGACGAATCTTACTGCAAGCATATGTCCCTGGGTAAATAATACATCTGCACACAAAGTCTTGATGAAAATTATGAAGCACGTTTTATTTTGGAACCACATATTTAAAACATTTCACACACACACAGTGGAGGGAGTGGCTACTCTTAGTCAAACCCTCATTCCCCTCTGGCCATTCTCACAGAAGTAATTTGTGGGAACTTATTAGTCTCCTCCCCCAGGGCCTTCCCCAGGCGTGGCTACTAGTTCATTCTGACCCAGGCGGTCCCAGGGGAAACTTCCTGTTTGCTCCTAGGCCCCCCCCATTGTTATCTAGGTGCCTGGCTGTCTGGCAAATCTCTTTGTTCTGGCCTTGCTATCACTTCAAGTGTTTACGTTAAAGACCATATGGCCAACTCCTGACTGAGAGTTTATACAATGGGGGAGGGTTGACTAATTAAAACATAGCCATCACTCCACAATACAATATACAATATAACACTAACATATTATCACCACAACCCAAACCTTTTGTTCTTCCACATGGCAACAGCATGTGTAAGATAATCCAGCCCAAAATGGCCACTGCTGCCAGTCACAAAATGGCCCCAGCATAGTTCACACCAAATCCAATATGGCCCCTGGGTGATTCATGACAAGGATGACAAGACATTTGAATGAATGGGGCTAAATTATTGAATGGGGGATCACTATGCACATATAGTGTAGGCTCAAACTGTATTGTGGAGATCAATTCTATCCCATTACAAGCCATAATGGTTATTGGTAATAATGATTTTGTATTGTATTAAAGTAATTATTTAGTTCTTTCACTTAATGAAGACCCTAAAGGACAACTGTCCTTTATAGTATGCTATTTTCAAGAAATTCACTTGAATGTTTTTACACAGTTTAAAAAAAAAATTACAGGCTTTTTGACTATTGACCAAGATAAATCAATGTGCTTAGATGACTATTTCCAGGGTGCAAAACATTCATTTACCTTCCAGACACTCCTGTGCTCCCCCTGCAAGTTGGGGGGTGAGGCACAGCACATGTTGGTTTTTAGTGGGAGGAGGCGCAACTAATAATAATAATAATAATAATAATAATAATAATATATTTGGAAACACCCATGACAAATTCATCTAAAAAGTACAAGATTTTCTCTAAATGCACTTCTTTTTCTATCTTGCATACCTGCTAATGTTATTTTTTGTAAACTTCACATGTTTGTGAAGTCTAACAAACTACATTGTATTTTATTAAAGACACACAAAAAAAAAACAGACAAAATTAAAAGCTTTTCAGAGCAGGTGATTTTTAAAAACACAAAAATATAAATATTTTAAAAATAATAAAAACATCGCTATAATCGATATTGGAGAGGGGGAGGGAAATCGGGGTTATTAGACAGGTGAAAAAAACGTATTTGGCCAACTAATATTTTAGCAAAGAGAGCTCATTGTGTTACTTGCCTGCAGAATTTTTTCCCTACAGACAAGTGTAAATTTCAAATATTTCTATAAATTATAAAATAGCACAAAAAACACACTTACTTGGCTGATGGGTGGGAGTTTAGTCAGAAGCATCTGGAAGACCGGGGCTGGAAGAGTCCGCTGGAAAACCTGCAACAACTTTTAAGGCTGCCCATGGCATTAAATAGATTACAAGGGGAAAGCCTATTGAACAAAAATGTACTAGAGCAAATAACTAAGGGCCCTATTAAATTCTCCCTCGTAGTTCTCTCGGTGCTCGCAAAAGGCAGTTTTCCTGCTGTTTGCGAGAACCGAATCTCTCGCAGCCTGCTTTACGATATGACTGCGAGAAAATGGCCGAGAATAGGCTCCGAGAGAGCTACGTAGCCTTAAATCTATGCACGAGTCTCGCATATCGTAAGAATCCCTACGTGGACAAAAAGTCCACGCAAGGGATCCGAAAGCCTCTACGTGCTGCCTCGGAACAGCCCGAGAAAGCAGCGTGAGGCTCCCCCCTGCACCCTATCCACACCCCCCTGCTGCAGGGGTCTCTATCAGGACCCCTGCAGCACCCCCACATTAACCCCTTGCAGCGGGGGTCCCCGATCTGCATAGATCAGGCCCCCCGCTGCATTTAAAACTTTTAAATTCCCCGCCGCGGCTCCTTAAAGGGACCGCGGCACACTATTACCCAATCCCGGCCGCGGCACTTAAAATTAACCCCCCCTCTATGCTGGGGGTCCCCATCGGGACCCCCGAAGTGTCCCCACATAAACCCATTGCAGGGGGGGGCCCCGATCTGCATAGATCAGGCCCCCCGCAGCATTTAAAACTTTTAAATTCCCCGCCGCGGCTCCTTAAAGGGACCGCGGCACACTATTACCCAATCCCGGCCGCGGCACTTAAAATTAACCCCCCTCTATGCTGGGGGTCCCCATCGGGACCCCCGAAGTGTCCCCATATAAACCCCCTGCAGCGGGGGGCCCCGATCGGCACCGATCGTGACCCTGCTGCAATTCAATTTTAAATTTCCCGCCTCGCGGGTCCTCAAAGGACCGTAAAGGTCCTGAAAGGACTCGCACTAAAAATAATAACCCCAGGCAACTATAATTACCCCATTAACTCATGATGGTCAATCCAGACCACCATAAGGCCTAAATTAACCCATTAACTCATGATGGTCAATCCAGACCACCATAAGGCCTAAATTAACCCATTAACTCATGATGGTCAATCCAGACCACCATAAGGCCTAAATTAACCCATTAACTCATGATGGTCAATCCAGACCACCATAAGGCCTAAATTAACCCATTAACTCATGATGGTCAATCCAGACCACCATAAGGCCTAAATTAACCCATTAACTCATGATGGTCAATCCAGACCACCATAAGGCCTAAATTAACCCATTAACTCATGATGGTCAATCCAGACCACCATAAGGCCTAAATTAACCCATTAACTCATGATGGTCAATCCAGACCACCATAAGGCCTAAATTAACCCATTAACTCATGATGGTCAATCCAGACCACCATAAGGCCTAAATTAACCCATTAACTCATGATGGTCAATACAGACCAGCATAAGGCTCTATTTAACCCCATTAGTCCCATAAGGGTATATTATTACCATTATGGGCCTGTTACAACCCAACATTAACCACATAAGTGCCATGATGGTCCTCAAGGACCATCATGACACTAACTACAAACACTACACTATAACCCCCAATAAACCATTTAATCTAAACTAACCCCCCTCTACACTAATCTATTAACACTTACACTACCTACCTACACTACCTACCCCCTAATAAACCTCCCCAACACTCTAATTACAAAAAACAAAAAACCTACAGCACAGAAAACAAAAAACCTACAGTACAAAAAACAAAAAAACCTACAGTACAGAAAAAAAAAAAATTACAACCCCACCCCCCACTACAGAAAACAAAAAAATACATTACAACCCCACCCCCCACTACAGAAAATAAAAAAAATACACACCTGAAAAGGAAAGACAGATAAACACAATACAATACATACATATAATACATTAAATACATTACATACAATACATGACATTACATATAATATATTACATATAATATATTACATATAATATATTACATATAATACATTACATACATTACATACAATACATGACATTACATATAATATATTAAATATAATATATTACATATAATATATTACATATAATATATTACATATAGTCCTAATCAAATACCCCCTATCTATCTAACATACAATCTATTTAATTTAAAATAAATCCTAACTATATCAAATACATCCCCCTATCTATCTAATATACAAAAAATCCTAACTACATACACAGACCCTTATTCTAAAATAAAATAAAATAATTACAGTCCTAACTACATACACAGACCCTAATTCTAAGCTAAAATCAATAAATTAAGACCACTTACCTTTAAGATGTTGCTTCAGATCACTAACCTATGGGTCAAACAAAAAATAAAAATTAGTACAAAACATTAAAATCAAATAAATAAACATTCTATACATTCTAAATATTCAACTCACCTTTACAGCATGTCCAGTCACTGTTTATCTCTTCCGGCGCGGCCCTGTTAAAAAAAAAAACACAATACATGAATACATGAATACAATATATAAACAATAAATAAAATACACAAATAAACATCTAAATATACATTTAACTTACCTCCCCGCGATGTCCCCGGCCTTCTCTCCTTCAGCCCCGGCTGGGCCGCGGAACCATCCGCGCTCTAAAAAAAAAAAAAGAAAAAAAACTACCGGAGGTCTGCACTGGCAGACCTCCCCGACGCTACTGAACCTCCCGGAGTCGTTTCCGGGAGGAAATTGGCATTGTCGGCTTGTGATTGGCTGAAAAAGCTGTCAGCCAATCAAAAGTCGTCAATGTAGGAGCCAATCAGGATGCGCAGATGTCTTCTACCAATCACTCCGTGGGGGTGTATCCCATAGTGATTGGCTGAAGGCATCTGAGCGTTGTGATTGGTTCCCATAAAGATAGACAAGTGTTTTAGCCAATCAGGGTGGGATATTGGGGTGTATCCCATCCTGATTGGCTCACACATTGACGACTTTTGATTGGCTGAAATTGATAGACAGCTTTTTCAGCCAATCACAAGCCGCCAATGCCAATTTCCTCCCGGAAACGACTCCGGGAGGTTCAGTAGCGTCGGGGAGGTCTGCCAGTGCAGACCTCCGTTAGTTTTTTTTTTTTTTTTTTTTAGAGCGCGGATGGTTCCGCGGCCCAGCCGGGGCTGAAGGAGAGAAGGCCGGGGACATCGCGGGGAGGTAAGTTAAATGTATATTTAGATGTTTATTTGTGTATTTTATTTATTGTTTATATATTGTATTCATGTATTCATGTATTGTGTTTTTTTTTTAACAGGGCCGCGCCGGAAGAGATAAACAGTGACTGGACATGCTGTAAAGGTGAGTTGAATATTTAGAATGTATAGAATGTTTATTTATTTGATTTTAATGTTTTGTACTAATTTTTATTTTTTGTTTGACCCTTCGGTTAGTGATCTGAAGCAACATCTTAAAGGTAAGTGGTCTTAATTTATTGATTTTAGCTTAGAATTAGGGTCTGTGTATGTAGTTAGGACTGTAATTATTTTATTTTAGTTTAGAATAAGGGTCTGTGTATGTAGTTAGGATTTTTTGTATATTAGATAGATAGGGGGATATATTTGATATAGTTAGGATTTATTTTAAATTAAATAGATTGTATGTTAGATAGATAGGGGGTATTTGATTAGGACTATATGTAATATATTATATGTAATATATTATATGTAATATATTATATTTAATATATTATATGTAATGTCATGTATTGTATGTAATGTATGTAATGTATTATATGTAATATATTATATGTAATATATTATATGTAATGTCATGTATTGTATGTAATGTATGTAATGTATTATATGTAATATATTATATGTAATATATTATATGTAATATATTATATTTAATATATTATATGTAATGTCATGTATTGTATGTAATGTATGTAATGTATTATATTATATGTAATGTCATGTATTGTATGTAATGTATTTAATGTATTATATGTATGTATTGTATTGTGTTTATCTGTCTTTCCTTTTCAGGTGTATAATTTTTTTATTTTCTGTAGTGGGGGGTGGGGTTGTAATGTATTTTTTTGTTTTCTGTAGTGGGGGGTGGGGTTGTAATTTTTTTTTTTTCTGTACTGTAGGTTTTTTTGTTTTTTTGTACTGTAGGTTTTTTGTTTTCTGTGCTGTAGGTTTTTTGTTTTTTGTAATTAGAGTGTTGGGGAGGTTTATTAGGGGGTAGGTAGTGTAGGTAGGTAGTGTAAGTGTTAATAGATTAGTGTAGAGGGCGGTTAGTTTAGATTAAATGGTTTATTGGGGGTTATAGTGTAGTGTTTGTAGTTAGTGTCATGATGGTCCTTGAGGACCATCATGGCACTTATGTGGTTAATGTTGGGTTGTAACAGGCCCATAATGGTAATAATATACCCTTATGGGACTGATGGGGTTAAATAGAGCCTTATGGTGATCTGTATTGACCACCATGAGTTAATGGGTTAAATAGAGCCTTATGGTGGTCTGTATTGACCACCATGAGTTAATGGGTTAAATAGAGCCTTATGCTGGTCTGTATTGACCATCATGAGTTAATGGGTTAATTTAGGCCTTATGGTGGTCTGTATTGACCACCATGAGTTAATGGGTTAAATAGAGCCTTATGGTGGTCTGTATTGACCACCATGAGTTAATGGGTTAAATAGAGCCTTATGGTGGTCTGTATTGACCACCATGAGTTAATGGGTTAAATAGAGCCTTATGCTGGTCTGTATTGACCATCATGAGTTAATGGGTTAATTTAGGCCTTATGGTGGTCTGGATTGACCATCATGAGTTAATGGGGTAATTATAGTTGCCTGGGGTTATTATTTTTAGTGCGAGTCCTTTCAGGACCTTTACGGTCCTTTGAGGACCCGCGAGGCGGGAAATTTAAAAATGAATTGCAGCAGGGTCACGATCGGTGCCGATCGGGGCCCCCCGCTGCAGGGGGTTTATATGGGGACACTTCGGGGGTCCCGATGGGGACCCCCAGCATAGAGGGGGGTTAATTTTAAGTGCCGCGGCCGGGATTGGGTAATAGTGTGCCGCGGTCCCTTTAAGGAGCCGCGGCGGGGAATTTAAAAGTTTTAAATGCTGCGGGGGGCCTGATCTATGCAGATCGGGGCCCCCCCCTGCAATGGGTTTATGTGGGGACACTTCGGGGGTCCCGATGGGGACCCCCAGCATAGAGGGGGGTTAATTTTGAGTGCCGCGGCCGGGATTGGGTAATAGTGTGCCGCGGTCCCTTTAAGGAGCCGCGGCGGGGAATTTAAAAGTTGTAAATGCAGCGGAGGGCCTGATCTATGCAGATCGGGGACCCCCGCTGCAAGGGGTTAATGTGTGGGGGTTGCGGGGGTTCCTATGGACCCCTGCAGCAAGGTGTTCATGTGAGGACACTTCGGGGGTCCCGACGGGGACCCCCGCATTGAGGGGGGGTTAATTTTAGGTGCCGGGGGGGGTATTCGGAGTACCCCCATGGCAGGGCTTATGTGGGGGACTGCCGCGGAGGTCCCTTTTAGGACCCCCGCAGCAATTGATGAGGAGTGGGAGCCTGCGATATCATCTCGCAGGCTGTCACTCCTCATGTACATTTACGCAGTGTAGATACGTACGGCCCTGCTGCGTAGCTCATACGTTGCTCGCAGCAGGGCTAATTTAATAGCATTGTAAGTTAGAGAAACTTTGCAGTACGTAGGGCTTAAGTAGAAGCCTCTTATTTACGAGGCTGGAATTTAATAGGGCCCTAAATTCTTAAGTCAATCCTGTGTAATTGAAAGGAAAACAGGGTGAGTTTAAGGAACTGAACATTTAGGGTCAATGCTGGCACAGTAATACCATCCTTGACAAAACCCTATAAAAATGTTAAAGGAAGCCGTAATCTGAGATTTTATAGCAGGCAGACTTCAGAAGCTCTAGTAATGTGTACAAATGTTACATTTTTGTTTATTTGCAGGGTAGTTCGATCAGAGATAAGCAACCGGTTTCTCGTGATTTTTTTTTGCAAGAATGGACATTCTATTTACCCCTTTGTGGAGTCAATAACAAAAGCCTTACATTTCACTGTTGGCAATGTTTCTGGAAGAAATAAGGGGTGTGAAAAGAGTCTGTTAGAGAGATATGTTGGGTTAGGTGATAAACATGGTATATTTGCTGTTGGAGCATTTACATTATCTCCTACTTCAGATTATATGTTATACATGTTTACCCACTACTTTTCATAACAGAAGGTAGATTTCTGTCTTCTAGTAGCTCTTGAAGTTATAAGTATCAACACATAGTCAATCTGTACAGATCTATATTTCATGGTACAAAGACAATAAATTCCTCAAGAGCTCTGAAGTGGAAGAAAAAAAAAAAAAAAAAGTGTAATTCTTAAATGAGAGATAGGCATTTGTTGTACTATATGTTCACATTTGACTGCGATGGACGGCGGGCACCGGGATAGTAGGAAGTATTAAAATGACAACCAAATGTCAAAGTATCGGTACCCCATGTATAAGAACAGTAGAAAATGACAAACTTGTGCTAGTAAGTCCTCGCCAAGCTGAATCTCTTCAAGGAAAAACTTCTGGACAGCCTCTGCATCTTTAAGATCCGGTAACTATAAATGAGAAACAAATATATCTAAAGCAAATTTACGAAGTTTCAATGTCTAAACCTCTATGTTTTACAGAAAATCACATCAGACAAATATTTTAAAGCACTTGGAATGGCTTTGGTTTGCAAAGCATGGACAAAGCTCACAATATCAAAGCTGAATTTATGTGATCTAATCACTAGGCAATAGAGCCAAAAGTAAATAAATAAATACATAATGTTTTTCGCTTAAACAAGAAAGGGACCTTGCGTTTTATAAATGGGCCTTGTCTTTAAGGATTGTTTGACCGTCTGCACTGCTCAATGGGCTTTGGGACCTTGCGTGTTATAAATGCGCCAATTAGCAGCAGCATCAAAAGTCTAACTGGCCGCTCGAGGGCGCTGTCACTTATTCTACTTTATACGCCCTGCATATAGAGAACACCCCCTCTGTAGCACCCGGAAAGCAAGCAGCTCTCTCGTTCCCAGAGTCCCAAGAGTCCGACGACACTTGCAGTGTGCACTGCGTGGCAACAGTTTGCGTTTCATGCCCCATGGAGGCCGGGTAATGCGAGCCCCCAGCCGGATGTCCAGTGAATGTTGAGGATGGTGCGGAGGCAGGGTTGATGAAAGCGCTCAAGAAGTTGTAGGCCCCGCATGTTTCCAGGTCTCAGCTGTGATCTTTTTTTTAGCTGCTCAATAGTTTTTACAGTCTCTTTGAGAGTAGCGATTTCATTCTATTTCATTGGTCGTTGCGGAATGCGACGGAGTGCGGAGACTTAAACTATGCGGTTGGCACAGCAGCTCTTTCGTTCTCAGAATCCCGTGGCAGACAACCCTCAACGATTGTGCACTGCGTGGCAACAGTTTGCGTTTCATGCCCCATGGAGGTCGGGTAATGCGAGCCCCCGGCAGTCAAAGCAGCCCTTTACTCAGGCCCCCTACCTGTACATTACACTGACAGCACACACACACACACCGAGAGGAGGGGGAACTAGGGATGGAAAAACCAAACAAAGCTGCAGAGGGGCTAGTAGTTCACAGAATTCACATCATATCTATTTAGCTGCAATGGGGAAACTGGTGGGGGGGTGATGAAATCAAAATAGGAGAACCTGGGGGGAATGCGAGGAGATCAGAATGGGTGACTTGGAGAGGCAGGGTACGAGTAGATCAGAGTGGTGGACCTTGGGGGGCAGGTCCCCCATTCGGATCTCCTCACACCCCGCCTGCCCCAGATTCCCCATTCTGATATCGTCACACACACCCTCCCCCCCAGGTCCCCCATTCTGATATCCTCACACCCCCCAGTTCCTCCATTGCAGCTAAATGGATCTGATGTGAATGCTGCTAACTTACAGTCCCTGTTAAGCAGTGTCCAGCTGTTCCCATCAGCAGCTGTTCCTCCCCCGCAGTCTGTGTGCTGTCACTGCAATGTACAGGCGGAGGGCCGGAGTCACAGGTGACTGGGGCCGCTAGTGGCTCACAGGACTCCACTTCCATGGGTCTCGAAAGAGCAGACAGCTGAATGAATGGTACTTCTCCACGCCTTTAACCCTTCTTTGGCCCTCCTCGTCACGATTGCCAGTGGTGAGCTTTGTTTCATTGGTTGTTGTGGAATGCGACGGAGTGCGGAGACTTAAACTATGCGGTTGGCACAGCAGCTCTCCCGTGGCCGACAACCCTCGACGATTGTGAACTGCGTGGCAACAGTTTGCGTTTCATGCCCCATGGAGGTCGGGTAATGCGAGCCCCCAGCCGCATGTCCAGTGAATGTTGAGGATGGTGCGGAGGCAGCGTTGATGAAAGCGCTCAAGAAGTTGTGGGCCCCGCATGTTTCCAGGTCTCAGCTGTGATCCTTTTTTTAGCTGCTCAATAGTTTTTACAGTCTCTTTGAGAGTAGAGATTTAATTCTGTTTTCATTGGTTGTTGTGGAATGCGACAGAACGCAGAGAGTGAAACTATGCAAAGTTTTAATCATCGCAATCTCAATATGCAATCTCTTAAGAGTCCCCTTTTGGACACAGAAATTTCTTATTTACCTTCGAGGACTGAGGTGGAAGTAGAAATCTTTCTCCAACCACCTGCTGCAGATCCTTCTCTTCTCCTCTCACACTGGTCACTGTTGAACTAATTTGGATGTCTTGACCATAGAGTTGCAAGCTTTGAGATTGTATGGAGACTATGAAGGGACAGAGGCTACTCAATGTCTTGCTGGGGCTGTGGATCTTTTAACATCCTTTGATTGACTTTTTTGAAGCACTTGGTATTCTTCTGAACCTATTGTATATTAAAGAAAACATTTTTTTTTAACTGTGGGTGACAGATATCCCTTTAAGTCTTGCAATTCATCACAATATATCTCTAGTGTACAAAACATATGCAATCTAATGTCTTAATATGTGTGCGTGTGATGGTTACATGATCTTTTTTTTTTTTTGACAGGTGGGGGGCGTGACAGGAAATGGAGTTGTGCTAGCTTACAGCTAGCTTCAGGGTGGTAGGGAGACTGCAGCACTGCTGAGATGAGGAGATGAGGAGCTGAGCCAACAAGCAGAGAGGGGGAGACTGCGCGAGAGCTACCAGAACAACGCCACTCTCCATAATTGAGGGTAGGACCCCCGGCAACGCTGCCAGTGATGATGGGGGGAGTGGTAGCCATACAGAGTGAAACAGTGTGTGGTGCGCGCAGGGCCCTGGAGAAGGGGGAGGAGACGTCAAGAGAAATAGGGAAGCTCATAGAGCTCCGGAGCTGCGAAAAACCACGCTATTTTTAAAAACACCGGAGACGCTGACGACCTGAGCTCTCCTTGGCGACTGTTACAAGCCCCAAGATAGCCTAAGATCTGGGGAGAAGTCCGTGGGCTCCTACTGACGCTTATGACAGGCAGCTGGAGAAGCTGGAGGTGCTTTTGTGGATAATGCCTGACCTAGGAGGTATGTTAAATTTATATAAAGAAATTTCCAGACTCCCTGCGACATTTTGGGGCCTGCATCAGTGAGGTAATAACTCTCATGTCTTCATTTTATTGGTGAATTGAAAACCCCATATCTAGAGCGAAATACATAATGATATGGGCCAAAGGCCATATAGACTAGATAAAAGAGGGAGAGAAGGAGAAAAGAGAAAAAAGAAAGGCTTAAAGGTGTACGGACAAATAAGCAGAAGTTTTTCCAAATCTTAAAGTCCTTAAACCTCCAGCAATATCTTAAAATCTGGATATTATAAATAAGACAACAAGTTTCCCAAACTAAAAAGAATTATTAAAGGGCGGAGTTTTAAAAACAACAATAGTTCTATCAGCTCCACAGTGGCAAATATATAAAGCCCCCTCCCACTCCTAGTTATGTAGGCTAACAGCTATGCCCATGTAAAGCAGCAGTTTCATAGTAGAGTATAACTGCTAATGGGAAAGGCAGGGTGCTGCAGCTGAGTTCTGGAAATTGCGTCTTGATACTAGAGGGCACGCCAGGTATACTGAAGTCTCTCCAGTGAATTCTCAGTTAATGTGTTTACTCAAATTTCTGGTGGAAATTTATCCTGATATACGCAGGCCTACATTTAAAGGCAAACTCGCAAAGATGCCGTCTAAAATTAAAGCAAGAGATAAAAGAGCTGAAATCTTAAAAACACCGAATATTTTTTCTCCCAGGAGCAAGGGCGCTAATACCTCTAATACTGAGGAAGAAACTTCCCTTAATGAGGGGGCGAATCGCTCGCCAGAAAAAGCCTCCCAAACTGTGAGCGCGGGGAGCTCCTTTTCTGATGAAGAAGAAATCCTGACATGCTCAAAAATGAGAGAACTATTTCAAAACTTTCAAAGCAGCCTTGTGGCAGACCTGACCAAAAAAAAAAAATCACTGAAAATACACAATTCATTAAAGAAGTTAAGGAAAGAGTGGACTCTGTCAAAAAAGTCTGTGACAAATTAATTTCAGATAATAATAGCTTACTAAAATACACTTCAACTCTGGAAAACAAATTAGAGGACCTGCAGCTAAAAATTACTTCAATGGAAGACCGCAGTAGGATAAATAATCTGCGTTTGAGAGGCATATCGGAGACAATACCAGAGAACAATTTGAAAACTTATGTGGAGGACTTATTGGGGAAATTGGTCCCAAATACTTCAAAATCAGAAAATACTATTGACAGTATCCATAGGCTGCCTCTAGCCAGACACGTTATCCTGAGATTGCACTCTAGATCATACAAAGAAACAATTGTAAAAGTATCATTTGAAAAGAAAGGTCTACCATCCCCATATGAACATATTAAAATATTTATAGATTTATCAGCTCAGACACTAGCTAGGATGAGAGAATTCTCAGAAATAACTCTGATATTAAGACAGAGAAATTAAGTATAAATGGATCTCTCCAATGGGTATTTCCGTATATAAGGACTTAAATTGGTATAGGATTAAAACAGTCCAGGAAGGTATAAAACTGCTGAAAAAATGGCAGATGGATATAGTTAAGGAAGTTAAAGGGGCTGAAAAAGTGATAATATCTGCCAGTGACTTGACCTGGCATACAAGGATAAGTTAAAAAGTTTAAATGTACCCATATATAGAAGGGGACAATATTTCTAGACTTACCAGGAAATATTGATAGTTCACTAGATAGATTAGAAGAAGATTTTCATAGTGTATAAAGTTGAAAAAGGATCTCCTCCCATATGTAATTTCTCTGTTTCCTGCCTCCTACGCCTTTCCTCTCTTAATACAATATCACGGCACCTAAAGAGGATAAGGAGGTGGTGGGATGGGGGAGGGGCAACGGAGGCAGGGCTAGGAAAGGGAGTTATGTATTCTGCCCCCCTTACGGGAGGAGTGCTAAGGGTTAATATATTCTTCTAGAAGTTTATAACCATCTACATTGGTTTTCCAAGGGCATATATGCTTGCTTAACCCATTACTTAACAAGCAATTTCTCGAATGGTATTTTTTTCTCCTTTCTTGTTCTTTCCTTTGCTTATCTGCAGATCTCTCTACCAAAGGTGGATAGCCACCCCTGACATTTCCCTATATCAGGCTATCGCGCTGTTAACCAGAGTCTAGGATATTGGTTGACTGTGGTTTAATATGTATGAATGTTTATGTTGAAAGAATGATGATTGTATTTTGGAATTATCTGAGGCAATGTAAAGTGGTAACTTTATTGTTTATGACATGGGAGGAATCTAAAAACCTTGCCAATGGGTAAAGGATTAAAAATCATCTTGCATAATGTAAATGGTCTGAACTCAGCAACAAAGAGGAAAATAGCCTTTTTGAATTATAATAAGATTCAGGTGGATATTCTCTGCCTTCAAGAAACCCATCTAAAGAGGGAGTCAGTGCAATATATGTCCAATAAATCTTACCCAACTAGAATGGACTGCACATATAACAACAAATCAAAAGGAGTCTTGATCTTCTTTAACAAAAGGTTAGTGGTGGCTGAAGAATTTAAAAAAATAGATCCCTTGGGGAGATATATAATATGGATTGGCCATATAAACAATAGATTGATAACCTTGGTTAATGTCTATTTGCCAAATAAAAAACAAAATAGATATCTTAAAAATCTACTAAAAGATATTTTTAAATTTAAAAAGGGATTGATTATGTTATGTGGGGACTTTAATCTGGTAACTAATGTGCTAATGAATAAACAGAGGTCCTACAAGTCGGAAACCCAGATCGGTAAATCCGCCTCAGTTCTCTAGCTTGATTAAGAGCTATGAACTACTAGACTCCTGGAGGGTGTTCCATCCAGACCAAAACGGATTCACCTTTTTCTCTAATCGCAATCAATCCTACTCTCGTATAGACTATATTTTTGCACATGCAAGCACAGTGCGAATGATAGAACTTTCTGAAATAATTTTGGCACCTTGGTCAGACCATTCTATCAACAGCATTATCTTGGAAGAGACAAATAAGGTGTTGCCTAAGAACAGTTGGAAAATCAACCCATTGCTACTTTTAAAAAAAAATCTGTTTCCGCTATCAAAAGAGATATACAGGAATTTTTTGAAATAAATAAGGACTTGGTAAAGTCAGCAAAGACATTATGGTGCACCTTCAAGTCGTTTATTCGAGGGATACTAATCGCTAGATCAGCCGAAAATAAGAGAAATCAAGGCAAGTCATTAAATCTCCTTTATATAGAATTAGAAAAGCTACATCAGGATAATATGAAGAACTCAAGTAAAGAAAAAAGAGGTAAAATTAAGGAGATACACAATCAAATCAAAAAAATTCTCCAGTTACAAGCTGATAATCTCCTTTAATCCTTTAATCTCCTGATAATCCATCTTTAGCCACCCCTATTGAATTGGTCTACTCCAGAGACCCTCTATACAAAATATAAAGGTTTACAGAGGAGGCATTTCCTTGGTATCTGAATATGTCAGAAGATTGTTATCACATATATAGTTGTGAGCAGCAGAAAATGTTGCTAACGCTGACATCATAAAGGGGGCGTGGCTATGATGTTAGTGGGGGTGGGCCTAACACCTGATCTTAACAGAAGCGTGGCGGCCATTTGCATTTCAGAGAAAGACAGCAAAGTGAGAGAGGGAGACAGGTACAGAGAGAGAGGGAGACAGCTACAGAGAGAGAAGAAGACAGGTACAGAGAGAGAAGGAGACAGGTACAGAGAGAGAAGGAGACAGGTACAGAGAGAGAGGGAGACAGGTACAGAGAGAGAGGGAGACAGCTACAGAGAGAGAAGGAGACAGGTACAGAGAGAGAGGGAGACAGGTACAGAGATGGAGACAGGTACAGAGAGGGAGAGAGACAGGTACAGAGAGAGAGGGAGACAGGTACAGAGAGAGAGGGAGACAGGTACAGAGAGAGAGGGAGACAGGTACAGAGAGAGAGGGAGACATAAATAGAATTACAGAGCAAGAGCACACACAGACAGTGAGGGAGCACAAAGACAGCGCAGAGAGAGTTCACAGATAGAGCGCACAGAGAGAGAGTGCAGAGAGATTGACAAAGAGAGTGAGGGGTACAGAGACAGAGATTGCACACAGACAGCAGTGCACATAGGGTGCAGATAGAGAAAGCGTACACGCAGAGAGCATGCCCAGCCGGTACATCTACACATTGTATAGTAATAATAATAATAATAATGCACAAGAGCATGCCCAGCCGGTACATCTACACATTATATAGTAATAATAATAATAATAATAATGCACAAGAGCATGCCCAGCCGGTACATCTACACATTATATAGTAATAATAATAATAATAATGCACAAGAGCATGCCCAGCCGGTACATCTACACATTATATAGTAATCACATATATAGTTGTGAGCGTACGAGTTGTTGCTAACGCTGCGGGCTCGCGCAGCGAGCCAAGGCCCTCGCAAAGCGAGGGCACTGGGCGAGGGTCTCAGTTGCTGGCATTGAGTGCCGTAGGCGCTCCATGCCAGCAACTGCGACCCTCGCAAAGTTCACGTCGCAACCCAAAGAGCACGACACACACATTACGACACTCGCGCAGCGAGCCAAGGCCCTCGCAAAGCGAGGGCACTGGGCGAGGGTCTCAGTTGCGAAGCGAGGGCCGCAGTTGCTGGCATGGAGCGCCGAAGGCGCTCCATGCCAGCAACTGCGACCCTCGCAAAGTTCACGTCGCAACCCAAAGAGCACGACACACACATTACGACACTCGCAAACAACATACGACACACGTTCACACACATTACGGCCTCGCAACACTCGGACGCAACTCGCGAACATTAGAAAATGTAAAACACAATACATACACACAGCACATACATAAAAACCTTACCTACACCAAGAGGGAGCACCCAGGACCTCATTTTACTCGAAATAAAAGAGTTTAGAGACTAAAAAAAACTGTAAGCGAGAGAAAAAATGGCCGCCGAACAAAACGAAAACGAGGCTACAGCACTCTAAACTCGCAAAACACCACAAGAAACTCGCAAAACGCCAGAAACGACCTACAGATATTCATACCACACAGTGCACACATTCAGCATGCTTACACAGCAGCTCCACACCACTAATGCTCCAGCAACATCAAAACAGATTGCCAGCTCTTCAACACAATGCTTCAAAATAGGTAAAGTATATTCATTTAGTAATCTATTACGGTACATATTTCAGTATTATACACCAAACAGCATTAGCTACCTTACAATTTCATTGCCGTCATTTTTTGACGGGCAATATTCTAGTTGTAATATAATTCTGAGTTAATGAAAAAAATATAACCTGGAAAAACTCTCATGGCTAAATTACGAAAGCTTAAAACAAGCTTTAATGTCTTGGGGATTTAAAACCCTAGAAATAAATTCACCTACTAAAATAAAAGA
>JAPZIH010000776.1:37257-52257 GCA_027410445.1 Discoglossus pictus
TTAACTATCTAGCCATAAGCATGGCCTGCACGGAACTAAACTTATGAGTTACTCCCCAGTTACCAGCAATCCTGAATGCGGTAGTTCATGGGAAAGAGGAGGCATGTGACTTATTTTTACATATCTGTCTTTGACAAATATCTTTCACGCAGTGTGCTGCCCTTTTTCTGCGCTGTCACCCAGAGCTGTCGCTTTGCAGCTGCAGGGTTGCGGTAGGACAAGTGTCGTGTTTGTCGGCATGCTCCTAGATGCGATTAGTTTGGGCTAGCGGCTGCCTTCTTGAAGCGTCAGTTTCTGCAGGTCGATTCCCTGTGAAGTCTCGTTTCAGCTGGCGTTTTTTATTGTATTTATAGAACAATAAATGGTGCGCTTAATTCTACCATGCTTCTTACAGATCTGTGGATAAGTCAAGAATTCATTTTGCCAAGTCCCCTGCATCTGTAGTCACTGCGGTGCATTGGTTAGAGCTCTCGCTTTGCAGCTGCAGCGTTGCCGGTTCGAATCCCGATCTGCTGGAAGTCGTGAGGTGGAAATCCTGGAGTCAAAGATAAGTGGTTTGCTTTGGTTTTGTTGGTGGGTGTTTCTCGAAGGATAGTTAAAAGTTAGTCAATAACTTTTAACTATCTAGCCATAAGCATGGCCTGCACGGAACTAAACTTATGAGTTACTCCCCAGTTACCAGCAATCCTGAATGCGGTAGTTCATGTGAAAGAGGAGGCATGTGACTTATTTTTACATATCTGTCTTTGACAAATATCTTTCACGCAGTGTGCTGCCCTTTTTCTGCGCTGTCACCCAGAGCTGTCGCTTTGCAGCTGCAGGGTTGCGGTAGGACAAGTGTCGTGTTTGTCGGCATGCTCCTAGATGCGATTAGTTTGGGCTAGCGGCTGCCTTCTTGAAGCGTCAGTTTCTGCAGGTCGATTCCCTGTGAAGTCTCGTTTCAGATGGCGTTTTTCATTGTATTTATAGAACAATAAATGGTGCGCTTAATTCTCCCATGCTTCTTGCAGATCTGTGGATAAGTCAAGAATTCATTTTGCCAAGTCCTCTCCATCTGTAGTCACTGCGGTGCAGTGGTTAGAGCTCTCGCTTTGCAACTGCAGGGTTGCCGGTTCGAATCCCGATCGGCAGGAAGTCGTGAGGTGGAAATCCTGAAGTCAAAGGTAAAAGGTTTGCTTTGGTTTTGTTGGTGGGTGTTTCTCGAAGGATAGTTAAAAGTTAGTCAATAACTTTTAACTATCTAGCCATAAGCATGGCCTGCACGGAACTAAACTTATGAGTTACTCCCCAGTTACCAGCAATCCTGAATGCGGTAGTTCATGGGAAAGAGGAGGCATGTGACTTATTTTTACATATCTGTCTTTGACAAATATCTTTCACGCAGTGTGCTGCCCTTTTTCTGCGCTGTCACCCAGAGCTGTCGCTTTGCAGCTGCAGGGTTGCGGTAGGACAAGTGTCGTGTTTGTCGGCATGCTCCTAGATGCGATTAGTTTGGGCTAGCGGCTGCCTTCTTGAAGCGTCAGTTTCTGCAGGTCGATTCCCTGTGAAGTCTCGTTTCAGCTGGCGTTTTTTATTGTATTTATAGAACAATAAATGGTGCGCTTAATTCTACCATGCTTCTTACAGATCTGTGGATAAGTCAAGAATTCATTTTGCCAAGTCCCCTGCATCTGTAGTCACTGCGGTGCATTGGTTAGAGCTCTCGCTTTGCAGCTGCAGGGTTGCCGGTTCGAATCCCGATCTGCTGGAAGTCGTGAGGTGGAAATCCTGGAGTCAAAGATAAGTGGTTTGCTTTGGTTTTGTTGGTGGGTGTTTCTCGAAGGATAGTTAAAAGTTAGTCAATAACTTTTAACTATCTAGCCATAAGCATGGCCTGCACGGAACTAAACTTATGAGTTACTCCCCAGTTACCAGCAATCCTGAATGCGGTAGTTCATGGGAAAGAGGAGGCATGTGACTTATTTTTACATATCTGTCTTTGACAAATATCTTTCACGCAGTGTGCTGCCCTTTTTCTGCGCTGTCACCCAGAGCTGTCGCTTTGCAGCTGCAGGGTTGCGGTAGGACAAGTGTCGTGTTTGTCGGCATGCTCCTAGATGCGATTAGTTTGGGCTAGCGGCTGCCTTCTTGAAGCGTCAGTTTCTGCAGGTCGATTCCCTGTGAAGTCTCGTTTCAGCTGGCGTTTTTTATTGTATTTATAGAACAATAAATGGTGCGCTTAATTCTACCATGCTTCTTACAGATCTGTGGATAAGTCAAGAATTCATTTTGCCAAGTCCCCTGCATCTGTAGTCACTGCGGTGCATTGGTTAGAGCTCTCGCTTTGCAACTGCAGGGTTGCCGGTTCGAATCCCGATCTGCTGGAAGTCGTGAGGTGGAAATCCTGGAGTCAAAGATAAGTGGTTTGCTTTGGTTTTGTTGGTGGGTGTTTCTCGAAGGATAGTTAAAAGTTAGTCAATAACTTTTAACTATCTAGCCATAAGCATGGCCTGCACGGAACTAAACTTATGAGTTACTCCCCAGTTACCAGCAATCCTGAATGCGGTAGTTCATGTGAAAGAGGAGGCATGTGACTTATTTTTACATATCTGTCTTTGACAAATATCTTTCACGCAGTGTGCTGCCCTTTTTCTGCGCTGTCACCCAGAGCTGTCGCTTTGCAGCTGCAGGGTTGCGGTAGGACAAGTGTCGTGTTTGTCGGCATGCTCCTAGATGCGATTAGTTTGGGCTAGCGGCTGCCTTCTTGAAGCGTCAGTTTCTGCAGGTCGATTCCCTGTGAAGTCTCGTTTCAGATGGCGTTTTTCATTGTATTTATAGAACAACAAATGGTGCGCTTAATTTTCCCATGCTTCTTGCAGATCTGAGGATAAGTCAAGAATTCATTTTGCCAAGTCCTCTCCATCTGTAGTCACTGCGGTGCAGTGGTTAGAGCTCTCGCTTTGCAACTGCAGGGTTGCCGGTTCGAATCCCGATCTGCTGGAAGTCGTGAGGTGGAAATCCTGGAGTCAAAGGTAAGTGGTTTGCTTGGTGGGTGTTTCTGAAAGCATCGTTAAAAGTTAGTCAATAAATGTGTCAGTCATCCAGTCAATGTGGGGGTGGTTCCAGAATGATAGGTAAAAGTTAGTTAATAGGGGGCGTGGAGAGAGTTGTCATGGAGAAGGGGATCAATTAAGTGGGTAGGCCGCTAAAGGTGCAGGTAGGGTGGCAGATAGGGTGTAGATGATACAGGTGGTAAGAATGGATAAGCGGATCAATTAAGTGGGCTGTCTGCTATAGGTGTGGCCAGCCTGGGAGAGTGGCAGGTAGGGTGTAGATGATAAAGGTGGTAAGAATGGATAAGTGGATCAATTAAGTGGGGAGGTGCAGATAGTGTGTATATGATACAGGTGGTACGAATGGGTAAGGGGATCAATTAAGTGGGGAGGCCGCTAGAGGTGCGAGCAGGCTGGCAGAAAGGGTGTAGGTGATACATGTGGTAAGAATGGATAAGGGGATCAATTAAGTGGGGTAGGGGATCAATAAGTGGGGAGGCCGCTAGAGGTGCGAGCAGGGTGGCAGAAAGGGTGTAGGTGATACATGTGGTAAGAATGGATAAGGGGATCAATTAAGTGGGGAGGCCGCTAGAGGTGCGAGCAGGCTGGCAGATAAGGTGTAGATGATACAGGTGGTATGAATTGTATAAAGGGATCAAATAAGTGGGGAGATGCGGGCAGTGATGGTGGTAGGGCAACATAATAGAGGTGTATAGGAGGAGTCAAAGAAAGGAGGGTGGTTATGAGGAGAAAGCGGGGTCACGGCAGGTGGAGCCTACATGCGTTCAGTTAGTGCTGAAAAAAAAAAAAGGGGTTTTATGTTGGGGAAGTGACTTTCCTTTTTTTTGGCTCACAATTATTAACCTGGCACCGATCCTGGCCTCACCTACTCAGAAACCTCTCTGCCATCTTGTCTCCTCCCCTGACCTCAACTCCTCAGGACCCTCCCTTCCACTCAGACTCCTCCCCTGGCCTCAACTACTCAGCACCACCCTGCCACTCTGTCTTCACCCTCTAGCCTCACCTACTCAGAAACCGCTCTGCCATCTTGTCTCCTCCCCTGACCTCAACTACTCAGGACCCTCCCTTCCACTCAGACTCCTCCCCTGGCCTCAACTACTCAGCACCACCCTGCCACTCTGTCTCCACCCTCTAGCCTCACCTACTCAGAAACCTCTCTGTCATGTTGTCTCCTCCCCCTGGCCTCAACTACTCTGGACACTCCCTGCCACTCAGACTCCTCCCCTGGCCTCAACTACTCAGCATCTACCTGCCACTCTGTCTCCGCCCTCTAGCCTCACCTACTCAGAAACCTCTCTGCCGTGTTGTCTCCTCCCCCTGGCCTCAACTAATCAGGAGCTCCTTTGCACTCTGTCTCCTCCCCCTGGCCTCAACTACTCTGGATGCTCCCTGCCACTCAGACTCTGCCCTCTTGCCTCACCTACTCAGAAACCTCTCTGCCTTGTTGTCACTGCCCCCTGGCCCCAAGCACTCTGTCTCCTCCCTGTGGCCTCAACTACTCAAGGACGTCCCTGCTATTCAGTCACCTACCTTGGCCTCAACTACACAGACTCCTCCCTAACTCTGTCACACTACACTGGTCTCCCAGTAGGAAGGATAGGGATAGGATTGTGCAGTGTAGTGAGGTGAACTTTGTGGCAACTAACTTATATATGTCAGTAGGGAGTGGGACATTTTAGTTGCAGATTTACATATGAGACTACAGGACCCATGCACTTTTCCCAGGAGAGAAAGGTGCTTGCGGGATTTGAACCGGCGACCCAGCACTTGCTGGTCGATGCTGCTAACCACTGGGCCACAGCTGCTAGCCATAAGCATGACCTGCACCGAACTAAACTTATAAGTTACTCCCCAGTTACCAGCAATCCCGAATGCGGTAGTTCTGTGAATAAGTCAAGAATTCATTTTGCCAGGTCCACTCCATCTGTTGTCACTGCGGTGCAGTGGTTAGAGCTCTCGCTTTGCAACTGCAGGGTTGCCGGTTCAAATCCCGATCTGCTGGAAGTCGTGAGGTGGAATTCCTGGAGTCAAAGGTAAGTGGTTTGCTTGGGTTTTGTTGGTGGGTGTTTCTGGAAGGATAGTTAAAATTTAGTCAATAACTTTTAACTATCGAGCCATAAGCATGGCCTGCACGGAACTAAACTTATGAGTTACTCCCCAGTTACCAGCAATCCTGAATGCGGTAGTTCATGGGAAAGAGGAGGCATGTGACTTATTTTTACATATCTGTCTTTGACAAATATCTTTCACGCAGTGTGCTGCCCTTTTTCTGCGCTGTCACCCAGAGCTGTCGCTTTGCAGCTGCAGGGTTGCGGTAGGACAAGTGTCGTGTTTGTCGGCATGCTCCTAGATGCGATTAGTTTGGGCTAGCGGCTGCCTTCTTGAAGCGTCAGTTTCTGCAGATCGATTCCCTGTGAAGTCTCGTTTCAGATGGCGTTTTTCATTGTATTTATAGAACAATAAATGGTGCGCTTAATTCTCCCATGCTTCTTGCAGATCTGTGGATAAGTCAAGAATTCATTTTGCCAAGTCCTCTCCATCTGTAGTCACTGCGGTGCAGTGGTTAGAGCTCTCGCTTTGCAACTGCAGGGTTGCCGGTTCGAATCCCGATCGGCAGGAAGTTGTGAGGTGGAAATCCTGAAGTCAAAGGTAAGTGGTTTGCTTTGGTTTTGTTGGTGGGTGTTTCTCGAAGGATAGTTAAAAGTTAGTCAATAACTTTTAACTATCTAGCCATAAGCATGGCCTGCACGGAACTAAACTTATGAGTTACTCCCCAGTTACCAGCAATCCTGAATGCGGTAGTTCATGGGAAAGAGGAGGCATGTGACTTATTTTTACATATCTGTCTTTGACAAATATCTTTCACGCAGTGTGCTGCCCTTTTTCTGCGCTGTCACCCAGAGCTGTCGCTTTGCAGCTGCAGGGTTGCGGTAGGACAAGTGTCGTGTTTGTCGGCATGCTCCTAGATGCGATTAGTTTGGGCTAGCGGCTGCCTTCTTGAAGCGTCAGTTTCTGCAGGTCGATTCCCTGTGAAGTCTCGTTTCAGCTGGCGTTTTTTATTGTATTTATAGAACAATAAATGGTGCGCTTAATTCTACCATGCTTCTTACAGATCTGTGGATAAGTCAAGAATTCATTTTGCCAAGTCCCCTGCATCTGTAGTCACTGAGGTGCAGTGGTTAGAGCTCTCGCTTTGCACCTGCAGGGTTACCGGTTCGGATCCCGATCGGCTGGAAGTAGTGAGGTGGAAATCCTGGAGTCAAAAGTAAGTGGTTTGCTTTGGTTTTGTTGGTGGGTGTTTCTCGAAGGATAGTTAAAAGTTAGTCAATAACTTTTAACTATCGAGCCATAAGCATGGCCTACACCGATCTAAACTTATGAGTTACTCCCCAGTAACCAGCAATCCTGAATGCGGTAGTTCATGGGAAAGAGGAGGCATGTGACTTATTTTTACATATCTGTCTTTGACAAATATCTTTAACGCACTGTGCTGTTTTTTTTCTGCGCTGTCACGCAGAGCTGTCGCTTTGCAGCTGCCGGGTTGCGGTAGGACAAGTGTCGTGTTTGTCAGCATGCTCCTAGATGCGATTAGTTTGGGCTAGCGGCTGCCTTCTTGAAGCGTCAGTTTCTGCATTTCTATTTCCTGTGAAGTCTCATTTCAGTTGGCGTTTTTTTATGTATTTATAGAACAATAAATGGTGCGCCTAATTCTCCCATGCTTCTTGCATGCGAACTCTCTCCACGCTCCCTATTAACTAACTTTTACCTATCACTCTGGAAGCACCCCCAACACCATCTCCACACTGACTGGATAACCGACACATTTATTGACTCACTTTTAACTATAATTCGAGAAACACCCACACAAATCACTTACCTTTGACTCCAGGATTTCCACCTCATGACTTGCAGTAGACCGGGATTTGAACAGGCAACCCTGCAAAGCGAGAGCTCTAACCACTGCACCGCAGTGACTACAGATGGAGGTCCCCCATTCTGTACTCCGGACACCCCGCCCCAGAGGTCCCCCGCTCTTAGCTCCTCACACCCCCCCCCAGAGGTCCCCCATTCTGAACTCCTCACCCCCCCCAGAGGTCCCCAATTCTGACCTCCTCACACCCCCCCCCCCCAGGCCCCCCATTCTGAACTACTCACACCCCCCCAGAGGTCCCCAATTCTGACCTCCTCACACACCCCGCCCCCCCAGGTCCCCCATTCTGAACTACTCACGCCCCCCCCCCCCAGGACTTCTATTTCAGCTAAAAGTCTAAAATATCTAAAAGTCATTAACTAATCTGAAAAATATGCTTTTAACATACAATGCATAATGTTAACCAATATTCTGTGTAATTCTTCTGCTTAATATAGTAATTCTTCTGCTTAATATAACTGCAGCACATGCACTGATATGTGTTCTTACATAATTAATTTTGTTTACATAAACACAGATAACATTTTACTTGAGCAAAACACATGTTACAAAATAAACACTAACAGTGCATCCCAATAGAAATACTAGGAAACAAATATTTTAGATAAGCTTAAGAGACTCTCACCTTTGCCTGTCCTGCTCTTTCTTTACAAAGCTTTTGTTTTTAGCACATGTTGGTATTTAGTGGGAGGAAGGGGGTGGAGGTGCAACTATTAAAAAATAAATTAATAATAATAATACTAATAAAAAAAGAATGTCTCTTTGAGAAAATGTTATACAGCTGATTTCCACCACAGCGGAGTCCAAGTGGCAAGTGTTAAAGTGCAGAGCAGGCAGGCAGGGGAAAAGTGTAGGGTGGAGTTAGGCTTGGGTTGTAGGGGTGGAGCGTGTCGTTGGATTTAAGACTTGGAAGGATAAAAGAGAAGCTGCCAATCCATGCCCCACTCATTGCTAATAACCCTGGTTTTATTCCTCCCATCTATTTTTAGCAACCACCACCCTTCCTCCCTCCAAGAGCCTCACTGTAACTGCGATCCCCTGTCACCTACTAACACCCCCCCTACCACCATTAGCTCATCTAAGTCCTACCAAGCCCTTCTCTGTCACCTCTAGGGTCTTTCCCTATTGCTTGCACCACCCACTGCTTGCTGTAAGCTCTAGGCCCTCCATCTATACCCTCCCCCTAACTCCTCTCCCATCCCACTCAATCTACATCCTAGAACCACCCATTTCTACCACCACCAACTCTCACCTCTCTGCTCCTCTTCTCACATCCCTTTGATTCTGCTTCTACAACTCCTGAAACACCAACAACCAGGGGATTCAAACTGGCAATAATACATTTGCAAAGTGAGAGCTCTTAACACTGCACCACAGTGACAGTATATGGAGGAAGCCTAGCAAAACTAAAACTTATCAACATAACTGCAGGAAGCCTGGGAGAATAAAGCTGGCCATTTATTGTTTTATGAATGATGTACAGTTAATGTTTAAATTCCCAGCAAGAGCTCTTATTCTCGCACCACATGTCTTAGAAGGGCAAAAAACATGCAAAAGAATGAATCGTTTTACATTAAGAAGGTTGCAGGTAAATTGAACTGCAAACCTTGGCACTCCAAGACCAGAGCTCTTACAAGGCCAAGACCATCCCACATGCAAGTGTGCCGACAGACAAAGCACTTGTTCAACAGGAACCCTGCCAAGGGTTGCCAAAAAAAAAGAAAGCACACTGTGAGAATGATTGAAAAGAATCACCTTACATTGGTGCTACATGGGGAATCTCTGCTTATCTCTGATCTAACTACCCTGCAAATAAACAAAACTATAACATTTGTACACATTACTAGAGCTTCTGAATTCTGCCTGCTATAAAATCTCAGATTACGGCTTCCTTTAACATTTTTAAAGGCGTTTTGTCAAGGATGGTATTACTGTGCCAGCATTGACCCTAAATGTTCAGTTCCTTAAACTCACCCTGTTTTCCTTTCAATTACACAGGATTGACTTAAGAATTTAGTTATTTGCTCTAGTACATTTTTGTTCAATAGGCTTTCCCCTTGTAATCTGTTTAATGCCATATAATGTAAATACTTTTTATTTATCTATATGTTTGCTTCTGTTTCAGGCGAATTTGAAAAGAATGTTGGCCACTTAACCAATGCCATAGAGCCGTATGTGGGCAGCCTTAAAAGTTGTTGCAGGTATTCCAGCGGACTCTTCCAGCCCCGGTCTTCCAGCAGACTCTTCCATCCCCTGTTTTGCAGATGCTTCTGACTAAACTCCCACCCATTAGCCAAGTAAGTGTGTTTTTGTGCTATTTTATAATTATAGAAATATTTGAAATTTACACTTGTCTGTAGGGACAAAATCCTGCAGGCAAGTAACACAATGAGCTCTCTCTTTGCTAAAATATTGGTTGGACAAATACCTTTTTCACCTGTCTAATAACCCTGATTCCCCCCCCCCCCCCCCTCTCCAATATTGATTATAGCTATGTTTTTATTATTTTTAAAATATTAGTTTATATTTCTGTGTTTTTAAAAATCACCTGCTCTGAAAACCTTTTAATTGTGTGTGTGTTTTTATTTTTTTTGTGTTTTTAATAAAATACAATGTAGTTTGTTAAAGACTTCACAAACATGTGAAGTTTACAACAAATACAACAAATAACATTAGCAGGTGTGCAAGAAAGAAAAATAAGTGCATTTAGAGAGAATCTTTTACTTTTTAGATGACTTTGATTGTCATGGGTGTTTCCATCCTTTTTTTTTAATTATTATTATTATTATTATTATTATTATTATATATACTAATGACTTGCCCGTCAAAAAATGACGGCAATGAGATGTGTATGTTTGGAAAGTTGTTTAGTTATTAATATACATATTTGACATTTGAGGAACAGGTTCTAAATCCTTTGTTTGCTTAGTAGCTTTTTTTGGTGTATCTTTAATTTTTGCAGCTGATAGCCTTTTGCTTGCAATTCGTTTGCGTTCTTTTTCTCGTCGAATTTTCTTCTCCTATGGTGTCTACTGGTTGGCCCATCTCTCTTGTCTTTCTCTAGTTTGACGTCTTTTCTTTTCTTGTTTGCTCTCGTTAGTAGCCATGTTAATCTGTAAAAGAAAATAATGTATAATTAGTTTAGTTTGAGATGTTAAGTTTGTTTTTTACATTTTTTATTATCAACAGTTTGTTTATATGTGCTTGTAGTTCATTGTAGCCGTACTTTCTTTGTATTGTTAAATAACTGTTTTTCTTATTTTGGATATGAATGTTTTTAGCATTATCCTGTATATTATTTAACTTTTCTATGTGTTTGTGTGATTTTTGGTACAATCCTGTTTTGTGTCCACCATATGTTGCATACTTTATTTGCTTAATAAGTCTTTTTTTATGAGGATTAAATGTTGTTGTACATTGAAAATGAATGTTTTTGCTATTTTGGATATGATGGCAA
Source organism: Discoglossus pictus (assembly GCA_027410445.1). Classification (NCBI taxonomy): domain Eukaryota; kingdom Metazoa; phylum Chordata; class Amphibia; order Anura; family Alytidae; genus Discoglossus; species Discoglossus pictus. Next base: position 47,699 of record JAPZIH010000776.1, read on the forward strand.
TGTTTTTAGCATCATCCTGTTTTGTGTCCACCACTTTTGGTATGCTTCTTTATGCTTCTGTGTAAGGCTTATAGGTTCTTAAACAGTAAAGAAGAATATTATTTAACTTTTCTATGTGTTTGTGTGATTTTTGGTACAATCCTGTTTTGTGTCCACCATATGTTGCATACTTTATTTGCTTAATTAGTCTTTTTTATGAGGATTAAATGTTGTTGTACATTGAAAATGAATGTGTTTCCTATTTTGGATATGATCTCAATGTTTTTAGCATTATCCTGTTTTGTGTCCACCACTTTTGGTATGCTTATTTAGGCTTCTTTGTAAGGCTTATAGGTTCTTAAACAGTAAAGAAGAATATTATTTATCTTTTCTATATGTTTCTGTGATTTTTGGTACAATCCTGTTTTGTGTCCACCATATTTTGTCTACTTTATTTGTTCAATTAGTGTTCTTTATGAGTATTCAATAATGTTGGACAGTACAAATCAATGTTAATTGCCTTTTCTATATCATGTTGTGCTTTTTTTTTATCCTGTTTTGTGTTCACCACTTTTTGGTTGCTGCATTTGGCTTGGGGGTGATGGTTGGAGGTTATTTTATAGTAAAGAGGAGGAATACTTTTGTTTTATGTATGTTGCTAATGTTTCAGATGCTATCCTGTTTTGTGGCCACCTCTTCTTCTTTTCTTTTTTTCTTTTTTTTTTTGCTTTCTGTGAAACTGTCTGTCTTCCTAAATTGTATAGGTCTTTGTGAAGTTTGTTGAACTGTGTTTTGTTCCTTATTCAATTTATATGTATTTTTTTTTTATTTTACTTGAAATTGTTATATTGGCGGCCATTAAACATATATAGTTCCTTTTATTTCTTCTACTTGTTATACTTTTGCCTTGATTGAAGTGTTGTTCTTGTCCGAATGACAGAGGGTCCCCTCCTGCCAATCTTAATCCGCCGGTCTTCTTGTAGTGTCTGTTTGAAAAAGAAAGTGAAATGGTTAATTGTATATTTCTTCTTTTTGATTTAGCAAAGCATTGTCTTTTTCAGCATGTAATGTATTTTTCTATCTTACCTCTTCTTCTTTCTTTGTGTTCTTTAAAAGGGATTCTCGTTCACAGTGCACGGTGCAAATTCTTGAGTGACGCTGTTGATGCAGAGTCTGTTTGAATACAAAAAAAGGGCAAAGAATCCGCTTTAGGTTCCATGTGTATTAGAGTCATATTATTTTTTGTTATGAGTTGCAGTAAATTAATGTCGTTTAAATATACTTGTTTAATTAGTTTCGTTTAACATTAGTTTGTTTTACGGCCTACACACATAAATGTGCGTGTGACATGTCACTAAAAATGAATCACATTTTCATAGTTAAAGTTGTTGTTTTTTTGTCCTGTCTTGATAATAAAATGTAATATATTATAGCTTACCTCTCAGTTGTAATTTGCACAGTGTAAAGTAGGAAATTAGGAACTAATTATCTTCTCAAGTAACAGCAGCAGTTAACTATCCAGTCACTCCGTTCATCACCTGAGGAGAAATTTTCTGGAAAGTAGGCAGTATTTATAAACTTTCAAGTGCCTCAGACCGTTAGCGCTATTTGCGTTCCAGCTTACAATTTGCGTTCCATCCGCCATTTTATGCGTAGTAGTTTTCAAAATGGTGGTTAATATCATTGTGGTACGTGCCGCATAGTATGTGTTTCAGTTTTGCGAGTCACTGTAGTATTTTTAAGTCTGTAGCCTCGTTTTCGTTTTGTTCGGCGGCCATTTAAATGGACGTGTAAATTAACTTTTCAAGGTGCCGGTTCCCCCCCCCCTCCCTTGCTGTAAGTAAGCTTTTCATGTGTTCGTTGTGTTTATTTCTTGTTTTTCTGATGTTTTCATGCGCGCCGTTTTCGGGCGCTTTTGCGTGTTGGGAATGGGTCATTTCGCGGCCGTATTTTTTTGCGAGGGACGCATTTCTTTTTTTTCTAAGTCGTGCGTGTGTTAACCGCGTGTGAGGCGCCTTCGGATCTTCCACCACCGCAAATGCCGACGTGTGATGCTCCACCACCGCAAATGCGGCGCTTCGCAAGGGACGCAGTGCTAAAAACAAAAGCTTCCTAAAGAAAGAGCAGGACAGGCAAAGGTGAGAGTCTCTTAAGCTTATCAAAAATATTTGTTTCCTAGTATTTCTATTGGGATGCACTGTTAGTGTTTATTTTGTAACGTGTTTTGCTCAGCTTCTTCTAAAATGTAAAATTTTATCTGTGTTTATGTAAACAAAATGAATTATGTAAAAACACATATCAGTGCATGTGCTCCAGTTATATTAAGCAGAGGAATTACACACAATATTGGTTAACATTATACATTGTATGTTAAAAGCCTTTTTTTCAGATTAGTTAATGACTTTTAGATAAAGTTTGTAAGTACAGATTGATTTTAAAATAATGGTATTTGTAAGCAATTTGTTTCATCCATTTCAAGTATTAATCAAGAAAATATACAATGTGAGAATTGCATTTCATAGATAATTTAAGGAAGTTTCTTGGGACCTTGCGTGTTATTGATGAGCCACGCAGCAGCATCAAAAGTCCAACTGGCTGCTAGATGGCGCTGCCACTTAGGGGATCTCTGGGGGTTGTGTGAGGAGTTCAGAATGGGGGATCTCTGGGGGTTGTGTGAGGAGTTCAGAATGGGGATCTCTGGGGGTTGTGTGAGGAGCTCAGAATGGGGGACCTCTGGGGGGGGGGTGTGAGGAGTTCAGAATGGGGGACCTAGTCGGGTGTGAGTGAAGAGATCAGAATGGGGGAACTCTGAGGATGGTGTGAGTGAAGCGGTCAGAATGGGGGAACTAGTCGGTGTGAGTGAAGAGGTCAGAATGGGGGACCTAGTCGGGTGTGAGTGAAGAGGTTAGAATGGTGGACCTAGGCAGGTGTGAGTGAAGAGATTAGAATGGTGGACCTAGTCGGGTGTGAGTGAAGAGATCAGAATGGGGGACCTAGTCAGGTGTGAGTGAGGATATCAGAATGTGAGAGCTGGTGGGGTGAGGAGATCAGAATGGGAGATCTGGGGGGATGAGGAGAACAGAATGGGGGAGCTGGTGGAGTGAGGAGATCAGAATGGGGGACCTACGGGGGGTGAGGAGAACAGAATGGGTGTGGTGGTGGGGTGAGGAGATCAGAATGGGGGACCTCTGGGGGGGGGTGTGAGGAGTTCTGAATGGGGGACTTCTGGGGTGTGTGAGGAGTGCAAAATGGAGGACCTCTTGGGGGATGAGTGAGGAGGTCAGAATGGGGGACCTCTGGGGGGTGGTAAATGAAGAGGTCAGAATGGCGGACGTCTGGGGCGGTGAGGGAAGAGGTCAGAATGGGGGACCTCTGGGGTGAGTGAAGAGATCAGAATGGGGGACCTAGTCGGGTGTGAGGAGAAAAGAATGGGGGACCGAGGAGATCAGAATGGAAGGACCTAGGAGGGAGTGGGGAGAACATAATGGGGGACCTAGGGGGGGTGAGGAGAACATAATGGGGGACCTGAGGGTGGGGTGAGTGAAGAGATCAGAATGGGGGACCTAGTCGGGTGTGAGGAGAACCGAATGGGGGACCGAGGAGATCAGAATGAAAGGACCTAGGAGGGAGTGGGGAGATAAGAATGGGGGACATAGGGACAGGGTGAGGAGAACATAATGGGGGACCTGAGCGTGGCGTGATGAGATCAGAATGGGGGACCTGAGGGGGGAGTGAGGAGAACAGAACGGGGGAGACGGTGGGGTGAGGAGATCAGAATGGGGGACCTGGGGGGGGGTAAGGAGAACCAAATGGGGGTGCTGGTGGGGTGAGGAGATCAAAATGGGGGACCTAGTCTGGTGTGAGAAGAACAGACTGGGGGACAGAGGAGATCGGAATGGAAGGCCATAAGGGGGAGTGAGGAGATCAGAATGGGGGGCCTAGGGGGGGTGAAGAGTACAGAATGGGGGAGCTGGTGGGGTGAGGAGATCAGAATGGGGGACCTGAGGGGGGGGGGGGGGAGTGAGGAAATCAGAATGGGGGATCTGAGGGGGGAGTGAGGAGAACAGAATGGGGGAGCTGGTGGGGTGAGGAGATCAGAATGGGGGACCTGAGGGGGGGGGGAGTGAGGAAATCAGAATGGGGGATCTGAGGGGGGAGTGAGGAGATCAGAATGGGGGACCTGGGGGGATCTGATCTCGCCCCCCCCCCAGATCCCCCATTCTGATCTCCTCACCCCCCTCCCCCCAGGTCCCCCATTCTGATTTCCTCCCCCCCTCCCCCCAGGTCCCTCATTCTATTCTCCTCAATATATGTATTCTGTTCTCCTCAATGTATACAAATTAATAGATCATCCACTATTTCTTGAGTTTTTCCTCAATAAATTCAAGTCCACATTAACTTATTATTTAAACCGCTGTCAAATTCACAGACGTACATTCATGTATATTAACTTCTCCAAGTACACATTGTATTTGGTCACATAAATTATAATATTTTCTAGCAACAATATATTTAGCTGAAACCTATTCTGGTTTATTGCTTAATTTTATAATTCATTATATTATTATATTTATTATCAC
>JAPZIH010000776.1:57257-117089 GCA_027410445.1 Discoglossus pictus
TTCTCTCTGTCTTAATATCTGAGTTATTTCTCTCCTCATAGCTAGTGTCTGAGCTGATAAATCTATAAATATTTTAATATGTTCATATGGGGAGGGTAGACCTTTCTTTTCAAATAATACCCTTACAATTGTTTCTTTGTATGATCTAGAGTGCATTCTCAGGATACTGTGTCTGGCTAGAGGCAGCCTATGGATACTGTCAATAGTATTTTCTGATTTTGAAGTATTTGGGACCAATTTCTCCAAGTCCTCCACATAAGTTTTCAAATTGTTCTCTGGTATTGTCTCCTATATGCCTCTCAAACGCAGATTATTTATCCTACTGCGGTCTTCAATTGAAGTAATTTTTAGCTGCAGGTCCTCTAATTTGTTTTCCAGAGTTGAAGTGTATTTTAGTAAGCTGTTATTATCTGAAATTAATTTGTCACAGACTTTATCGACTGAGTCCACTCTTTTCTTAACTTCTTTAATGAATTGTGTATTTTCCGTGATTTTTTTTTTTTTTGGTCAGGTCTGCCACAAGGCTGGTTTGAAAGTTTTGAAATAGTTCTCTCATTTTTGAGCATGTCAGGATTTCTTCTTCATCAGAAAAGGAGCTCCCCGCGCTCCCAGTTTGGGAGGCTTTTTTTGGCGAGCGATTCGCCCCCTCATTAAGGGGAGATTCTTCCTCAGTATTAGAGGTATTAGCGCCCTTGCTCCTGGGAGAAAAAATATTCGGCGTTTTTAAGATTTTGAGCTCTTTTATCTCTTGCTTTCATTTTAGACGACATCTTTGCGAGTTTGCCTTTAAATGTAGGCCTGCGTATATCAGGATAAATTTCCACCAGAAATTTGAGTACACATTAACTGAGAATTCACTGGAGAGACTTCAGTATACCTGGCGTGCCCTCTAGTATCAAGACGCAATTTCCAGAACTCAGCTGCAGCACCCTGCCTTTCCCATTAGCAGTTATACTCTACTATGAAACTGCTGCTTTACATGGGCATAGCTGTTAGCCTACATAACTAGGAGCGGGAGGGGGCTTTATATATTTGCCACTGTGGAGCTGATAGAACTATTGTTGTTTGTAAAACTCCACCCTTTAATCTTTCTTTTTAGTTTGGGAAAATTGTTGTCTAATTTATAATATCCAGATTTTAAGATATTGCTGGAGGTTTAAGGACTTTAAGATTTGGAAAAACTTCTGCTTATTTGTCCGTACACCTTTTAAGCCTTTCTTTTTTCTCTTTTCTCCTTCTCTGCCTCTTTTATCTAGTCTGTATGGCCTTTGGCCCATATCATTATGTATTTCGCTCTAGATGTGGAGTTTTCAATTCACCAATAAAATGAATGAAAATGACATGAGAGTTATTACCTCACTGATGCAGGCCCCAAAATGTCTCACGGAGTCTGGAAATGTCTTTATATAAATTTAACATACCTCTTAAATGTCCAGATCGTTTCCTGTCTTCCAATTTTTTCACCTTACCCTCCAGCATCCAGACTGATCGTTCCCAACTATATTCCGGATTCCGCTAGGGCAATATGTACAGGAACATCAACTCCCTCCATGTATATTTTATCACTGAACCAGTGTAAGTGAAGCACCTCCTAGGTCAGGCATTATCCACAAAGCACCTCCAGCTTCTCCTGCCCTCCCAGGCTGTCTCCAGCTGCCTGTCATAAGCGTCAGTAGTAGCCACGGACTTCTCCCCAGATCTTAGGCTATCTTGGGGCTTGTAACAGTCGCCAGGGAGAGCTCAGGTCGTCAGCGTGGTTCTGGAACCAGTCTCCGGTGTTTTTAAAAATAGCGCGTTTTTTCGCAGCCCCGGAGCTCTATGAGCTTCCCCGTTTCTCTTGACGTCTCCTCCCCCTTCTCCAGGACCCTGCGCGCACCACACACTGTTTCACTCTGTATGGCTACCGCTCCCCCATCATCACTGGCAGCGTTGCCGGGGGTCCTACCCTCAATTATGGAGAGTGGCGTTGTTCTGGTAGCACTCGCGCAGTCTCCCCCTCTCTGCTTGTTGGCTCAGCTCCTCATCTCCTCATCTCAGCAGTGCTGCAGTCTCCCTACCACCCTGAAGCTAGCTGTAAGCTTCCACAACTCCATTTCCTGTCACGCCCCCCACCTGTCAATATATGTGTGTGTGATGGTTACATGATCTTTTTTTTTTTTTAAGACATTAGATTGCATATGTTTTGTACACTAGAGATATATTGTGATGAATTGCAAGACTTAAAGGGATAGCTGTCACCCACAGTTAAATATTTTTTTTTTTTCTTTGATATACAATAGGTTCAGAAGAAGAATACCAAGTGCTTCAAAAAAGTCAAGCAAAGGATGTTAAAAGATCCACAGCCCCAGCAAGACATTAAGTAGCCTCTGTCTCTTCATAGTCTCCATACAATCTCAAAGCTTGCAACTCTATGGTCAAGACATCCAAATTAGTTCAACAGTGACCAGTGTGAGAGGAGAAGAGAAGGATCTGCGGCAGGTGGTTGGAGCAAGATTTCTACTTCCACCTCAGTCCTCGAAGGTAAATAAGAAATTTCTGTGTCCAAAAGGGGACTCTTAAGAGATTGCATAGTGGGTGCGATGATTAAAACTTTGCATAGTTTCACTCTCGGCGTTCGGTCGCATTCCACAACAACCAATGAAAACAAAGCTCACCACTGGCAATCGTGACCGAGGAGGGCCAAAGAAGGGTTACAAGGACTCACGGAAACAGTCCCTTGATGCCTGTCATATTGACGATCGTCGATGTTCCGCCATAGCTTCAGACCGAAAGGCGTGGAGAAGTACCATTCATCCAGCTGTCTGCTCTTTCGAGACCAATGGAAGTGGAGTCCTGTGAGCCACCAGCGGCCCCAGTCACCCGTGACTCCGGCCCCCCGCCTGTACATTGCAGTGACAGCACACAGACTGCGGGGGAGGAACAGCTGCTGATGGGAACAGCTGGACACTGCTTAACAGGGACTGTAAGTTAGCAGCATTCACATCAGATCCATTTAGCTGCAATGGAGGAACTGGGGGGTGTGAGGATATCAGAATGGGGGACCTGGGGGGGGAGGGGGTGTGTGACGATATCAGAATGGGGAATCTGGGGCAGGCGGGGTGTGAGTAGATCCGAATGGGGGACCAACCCCCCAAGGTCCACCACTCTGATCTACTCGTACTCTGCCTCTCCAAGTCGCCCATTCTGATCTCCTCGCATTCCCCCCAGGTTCTCCTATTTTGATTTCATCACCCCCCCACCAGGTTCCCCATTGCAGCTAAATAGATATGATGCGAATTCTGAGAACTACCAGCCCCTGTGCAGCAGTGTTTGGTTTTTTCCATCCCCAGTTCCCCCTCCTCTCGGTGTGTGTGCTGTCAGTGTAATGTACAGGCGGGGGGCCTGAGTAACGGGCTGCTTTGACTGCTGGGGGCTCGCATTACCCGACCTTCATGGGGCATGAAACGCAAACTGTTGCCACGCAGTGCACGATCGTCGAGGGTTGTCGGCCACGGGATTCTGAGAACGAGAGAGCTGCTGTGCCAACCGCATAGTTTAAGTCTCCGCACTCCGTCGCATTCCGCAACAACCAATGAAAACGGAATGAAATCGCTACACTCAAAGAGACTGTAAAAACTATTGAGCAGCTAAAAAAAGGATCCCAGCTGAGACCTGGAAACATGCGGGGCCTACGACTTCTTGAGCGCTTTCATCAACCCTGCCTCCGCACCATCCTCAACATTCACTGGACATCCGGCTGGGGGCTCGCGTTACCCGATCTCCATGGGGCATGAAACGCAAACTGTTGCCACGCAGTGCACAATCGTCGAGGGTTGTCGGCCACGGTACTCTGAGGACGAGAGAGCTGCTGTGCCAACCGCATAGTTTAAGTCTCCGCACACCGTCGCATTCCACAACAACCAATGAAAACAAAGCTCACCACTGGCAATCGTGACCGAGGAGGGCCAAAGAAGGGTTACAAGGACTCACGGAAACAGTCCCTTGATGCCTGTCATATTGACGATCGTCGATGTTCCGCCATAGCTTCAGACCGAAAGGCGTGGAGAAGTACCATTCATCCAGCTGTCTGCTCTTTCGAGACCCATGGAAGTGGAGTCCTGTGAGCCACCAGCGGCCCCAGTCACCCGTGACTCCGGCCCCCCGCCTGTACATTGCAGTGACAGCACACAGAATGCGGGGGAGGAAGAGCTGCTGATGGGAACAGCTGGACACTGCTTAACAGGGACTGTAAGTTAGCAGCATTCACCTCAGATCCATTTAGCTGCAATGGAGGAACTGGGGGGTGTGAGGATATCAGAATGGGGGACCTGGGGGGGAGGGGGTGTGTGACGATATCAGAATGGGGAATCTGGGGCAGGCGGGGTGTGAGTAGATCCGAATGGGGGACCAACCCCCCAAGGTCCACCACTCTGATCTACTCGTACTCTGCCTCTCCAAGTCGCCCATTCTGATCTCCTCGCATTCCCCCCAGGTTCTCCTATTTTGATTTCATCACCCCCCCACCAGGTTCCCCATTGCAGCTAAATAGATATGATGCGAATTCTGAGAACTACCAGCCCCTGTGCAGCAGTGTTTGGTTTTTTCCATCCCCAGTTCCCCCTCCTCTCGGTGTGTGTGCTGTCAGTGTAATGTACAGGCGGGGGGCCTGAGTAACGGGCTGCTTTGACTGCTGGGGGCTCGCATTACCCGACCTTCATGGGGCATGAAACGCAAACTGTTGCCACGCAGTGCACGATCGTCGAGGGTTGTCGGCCACGGGATTCTGAGAACGAGAGAGCTGCTGTGCCAACCGCATAGTTTAAGTCTCCGCACTCCGTCGCATTCCGCAACAACCAATGAAAACGGAATGAAATCGCTACTCTCAAAGAGACTGTAAAAACTATTGAGCAGCTAAAAAAAGGATCCCAGCTGAGACCTGGAAACATGCGGGGCCTACGACTTCTTGAGCGCTTTCATCAACCCTGCCTCCGCACCATCCTCAACATTCACTGGACATCCGGCTGGGGGCTCGCGTTACCCGACCTCCATGGGGCATGAAACGCAAACTGTTGCCACGCAGTGCACAATCGTCGAGGGTTGTCGGCCACGGTACTCTGAGGACGAGAGAGCTGCTGTGCCAACCGCATAGTTTAAGTCTCCGCACACCGTCGCATTCCACAACAACCAATGAAAACAAAGCTCACCACTGGCAATCGTGACCGAGGAGGGCCAAAGAAGGGTTACAAGGACTCACGGAAACAGTCCCTTGATGCCTGTCATATTGACGATCGTCGATGTTCCGCCATAGCTTCAGACCGAAAGGCGTGGAGAAGTACCATTCATCCAGCTGTCTGCTCTTTCGAGACCAATGGAAGTGGAGTCCTGTGAGCCACCAGCGGCCCCAGTCACCCGTGACTCCGGCCCCCCGCCTGTACATTGCAGTGACAGCACACAGACTGCGGGGGAGGAAGAGCTGCTGATGGGAACAGCTGGACACTGCTTAACAGGGACTGTAAGTTAGCAGCATTCACCTCAGATCCATTTAGCTGCAATGGAGGAACTGGGGGGTGTGAGGATATCAGAATGGGGGACCTGGGGGGGAGGGGGTGTGTGACGATATCAGAATGGGGAATCTGGGGCAGGCGGGGTGTGAGTAGATCCGAATGGGGGACCAACCCCCCAAGGTCCACCACTCTGATCTACTCGTACTCTGCCTCTCCAAGTCGCCCATTCTGATCTCCTCGCATTCCCCCCAGGTTCTCCTATTTTGATTTCATCACCCCCCCACCAGGTTCCCCATTGCAGCTAAATAGATATGATGCGAATTCTGAGAACTACCAGCCCCTGTGCAGCAGTGTTTGGTTTTTTCCATCCCCAGTTCCCCCTCCTCTCGGTGTGTGTGCTGTCAGTGTAATGTACAGGCGGGGGGCCTGAGTAACGGGCTGCTTTGACTGCTGGGGGCTCGCATTACCCGACCTTCATGGGGCATGAAACGCAAACTGTTGCCACGCAGTGCACGATCGTCGAGGGTTGTCGGCCACGGGATTCTGAGAACGAGAGAGCTGCTGTGCCAACCGCATAGTTTAAGTCTCCGCACTCCGTCGCATTCCGCAACAACCAATGAAAACGGAATGAAATCGCTACTCTCAAAGAGACTGTAAAAACTATTGAGCAGCTAAAAAAAGGATCCCAGCTGAGACCTGGAAACATGCGGGGCCTACGACTTCTTGAGCGCTTTCATCAACCCTGCCTCCGCACCATCCTCAACATTCACTGGACATCCGGCTGGGGGCTCGCGTTACCCGACCTCCATGGGGCATGAAACGCAAACTGTTGCCACGCAGTGCACAATCGTCGAGGGTTGTCGGCCACGGGATTCTGAGGACGAGAGCTGCTGTGCCAACCGCATAGTTTAATTCTCCGCACACCGTCGCATTCCACAACAACCAATGAAAACAAAGCTCACCACTGGCAATCGTGACCGAGGAGGGCCAAAGAAGGGTTACAAGGACTCACGGAAACAGTCCCTTGATGCCTGTCATATTGACGATCGTCGATGTTCCGCCATAGCTTCAGACCGAAAGGCGTGGAGAAGTACCATTCATCCAGCTGTCTGCTCTTTCGAGACCCATGGAAGTGGAGTCCTGTGAGCCACCAGCGGCCCCAGTCACCCGTGACTCCGGCCCCCCGCCTGTACATTGCAGTGACAGCACACAGACTGCGGGGGAGGAGCAGCTGCTGATGGGAACAGCTGGACACTGCTTAACAGGGACTGTAAGTTAGCAGCATTCACCTCAGATCCATTTAGCTGCAATGGAGGAACTGGGGGGTGTGAGGATATCAGAATGGGGGACCTGGGGGGGAGGGGGTGTGTGACGATATCAGAATGGGGAATCTGGGGCAGGCGGGGTGTGAGTAGATCCGAATGGGGGACCAACCCCCCAAGGTCCACCACTCTGATCTACTCGTACTCTGCCTCTCCAAGTCACCCATTCCGATCTCCTCGCATTCCCCCCAGGTTCTCCTATTTTGATTTCATCACCCCCCCCACCAGGTTCCCCATTGCAGCTAAATAGATATGATGCGAATTCTGAGAACTACCAGTCCCTGTGCAGCAGTGTTTGGTTTTTTTCCATCCCCAGTTCCCCCTCCTCTCGGTGTGTGTGCTGTCAGTGTAATGTACAGGCGGGGGGCCTGAGTAACGGGCTGCTTTGACTGCTGGGGGCTCGCATTACCCGACCCCCATGGGGCATGAACTGTTGCCACGCAGTGCACAATCGTCGAGGGTCGTCGGCCACGGGATTCTGAGAACGAAAAAGCTGCTGTGCCAACCGCATAGTTTAAGTCTCCGCACTCCGTCGCATTCCGCAACAACCAATGAAAACAGAATGAAATCGCTACTCTCAGAGACTGTAAAAACTATTGAGCAGCTAAAAAAAGGATCACAGCTGAGACCTGAGAACATGCGGGCCTTCAACTTCTTGAGCGCTTTCATCAACCCTGCCTCCGCACCATCCTCAACATTCACTGGACATCCGGTCGTCTGACTCTTGGGACTCTGGGAACGAGAGAGCTGCTAGCTTTCCGGGTGCTACAGAGGGGGTGTTATCTATATGCAGGGCGTATAAAGTAGAATAAGTGACAGCGCCCTCGAGCGGCCAGTTACACTTTTGATGCTGCTGCTAATTGGCGCATTTATAAAACGCAATGTCCCTTTCTTGTTTAAGCGAAAAACATTATGTATTTATTTATTTACTTTTGGCTCTATTGCCTAGTGATTAGATCACATAAATTCAGCTTTGATATTGTGAGCTTTGTCCATGCTTTGCAAACCGAAGCCATTCCAAGTGTTTTAAAATATTTGTCTGATGTGATTTTCTGTGAAACATAGAGGTTTAGACCTTTTAGACATTGAAACTTCGTAAATTTGCTTTAGATATATTTGTTTCTCATTTATAGTTACCGGATCTTAAAGACGCAGAGGCTGTCCAGAATTTTTTCCTTGAAGAGATTCAGCTTGGAGAGGACTTACTAGCACAAGGTTGTCATTTTCTACTGTTCTTATACATGGGGTACCGATACTTTAGTGACATTTGGTTGTCATTTTAATACTTCCTACTATCCCGGTGCCCGCCCGCCGTCCATCGCAGTCAAATGTGAACATATAGTACAACAAATGCCTATCTCTCATTTAATAATTACACCTTTTTTTTTTTTTTCCTTCCACTCAAGTTCTTCAGAGCTTTTGAGGAATTTATTGTCTTTGTACCATGAAATATAGATCTGTACAGATTGGCTATGTGTTGATACTTATAACTTCAAGAGCTACTAGAAGACAAAAATCTACCTTCTGTTATGAAAAGTATTGGGTAAACATGTATAACATATAATCTGAAGTAAGAGATAATGTAAATGCTCCAACAGCAAATATACCATGTTTATCACCTAACCCAACATATCTCTCTAACAGACTCTTTTCACACCCCTTATTTCTTCCAGAAACATTGCCAATAGTGAAATGTAAGGCTTTTGTTATTGACTCAACAAAGGGGTAAATAGAATGTCCATTCTACCCTGCAAATAAACAAAAATATAACATTTGTACACATTACTAGAGCTTCTGAAGTCTGCCTGCTATAAAATCTCAGATTACATGTGAAGTTTACAACAAATAACATTAGCAGGTATGCAAGATAGAAAAATAAGTGCATTTAGAGAACATCTTGTACTTTTTAGATGACTTTGTCATGGGTGTTTCCAAATATTATATTATTATTATTATTATTATTATTATTATTATTATTATTATTGTTGTTATTATTATTATTAGTTGCACCTCCTCCCACTAAAAACCAACATGTGCTGTGCCTCACCCCCCAACTTGCAGGGGGAGCACAGGAGTGTCTGCAAGGTAAATGAATGTTTTGCACCCTGGAATCCAGTCAGCTAAGCACATTGATTTATCTTGGTCAATAGTCAAAAAGCCTGTAATTTATATTTTAAACTGTGTAAAAACATTCAAGTGAATTTCTTGAAAATAGCATACTATAAATGACACTTAAAGGACAGTTGTCCTTTAGGGTCTTCATTAAGTGAAATAACTAAATAATTACTTTAATACAATACAAAATCATTATTACCATTAACCATTATGGCTTGTAATGGGATAGAATGGATCTCCACAATACAGTTTGAGCCTACACTATATGTGCATAGTGATCCCCCATTCAATTATTTATCCCCATTCATTCAAATGTCTTGTCATCCTCAATTAACATTGTTAATGCTGTATTTTATGCTTAGCTTGCTCTGTTTTACTGTATACTTTAGATTTTACTCTTAACAGTCACATTGGCAAAGATCATAACTACCACTCCCACATAGTACCATGAGCATGTGCTAACTAAGAGTATGTGCCTTTGTGGCCACTAGATGTTCATGAGCACTGAAGAATTAACTGTGATTATCTTTGGCCTTCAGCGGTATGTATACCATTTTTTTTATTTATTTTTTTACACTTTAATCACATGTTTTTAACTGTATAGGACAGTGGGAGGTCCTAGTATGTTATGTAGCCGCAGACAGTCTCAACCCTGGTTGAATGCTGCTCCAAGTTACTGCAGGCAAAACAATACCCCCCCTTCGATGTGGCTCATAAGGTACGCCGTCAGAACTGGACTTGAGGTATGAGAGGCGCCCACAAAGGTAGAGTGCCTGCGCCAAACAAACTGATGGCCTCTCTGTCGATTCAACGACGTCTAGTTGCGCCACGTCGGAGGGGAGAATAGTTATTTGCCTGCAGTAACTTTTTTGGGGCGGTGTTGAGACTGTGTGCGGCTACATAACATACTAGATCCCAGTGGGATAACATAGTAACCAGACACTAATGAGATTCTTTTGTTTTAGTTGCCCAATAAATGTATCCTGAACATTTCTATTTTTGTCTTTCAGAGGATCGTAAGTGCTCGGAATTCCACAGAAGATGATGATGTTTTCACAGCAGTAGATTGTGGGAGGGAACAACGCAAATATGATTGCTGGACAGTAAAACTTACTAAATGAAGAATCAATAAATAAAAATCTACTAAGGTCTTGCCTATGTGATGAATTGAATGACAGGATTTTATTTATGTATTGTTTTAGTGAGTGTGTATGTGGTAACTTTTTTTTATATTTTGTACACTGTTTCATGTCAATCTTATAATTCCTGCAAAATACCTGGTTATAATGTACGTCTCATAATTGCTGTTTTTGGACAAAAGCAATAAAAAAAATAATCCTCCTTTTTTTGTGTGAAGCCTGTAATTAATGTTCAGTATACATGACCAAACTATTCAGTAGCATGGACGATATATAATAACTAGCGAATTGGCGGTGACGGCAATAAAAGTGTAAGCCAGGCAATGCTGTTTGCCACACAATGTGAGGCTTTTGGTTCGCTGAGCACCTTCGGCGCTCATTGCGAACCTTTCCTCCCGCCTACTGTGTGGGCTGCGCATTGCAGAGTTCATTAACCTGCAAGTTTTGTGCTTGGGAATGGCATGTGTCACTTTCCAGCAAACCCCCCACGCCCCTTCCCTGTATGTTTCTCCTCTTTGTCTGCTGAATGTTTGTGTGGCGCGCGGTGACTGCCGTTGAAAAAAGACTTTCAGTCCAAGTTCAACTTTTTAAGATTTCCTCTGATCTGCACTACGCGGATTAAATATTCATTAATTCGTTGTTAATTAATTATTGTTATAAAAACAGTTAATTAATTACAATATTCTTATTCATAATCATATTAATTATGATTATAATAATTATTCTTATCTCTTACTATGCGATTCTTGCCTTCCACGGAAAAACAACTTGTATATATTCAAGAGGCGTTACAGATTAATGGTTACAAAATGTGTATTTATTAGAATACAATAATTAATACAAATACATTAGTAACACATGATAATACTATGAAAACAACATCTCTTAACTAAGCAGAAAGGCATTCTAAAGCTACCAATTATGTCCATGTCTGTGTATGGGAGTATGATACTTTACCAGGCCTTCAAAGTTTTGTGAAGAGATAGAGCACAAGAGGAAGAGAAATAGCCTGGTATGCTACTTTTATTCCTGTATTTTAATCCCACCCCCATACTCATGTCCTTTACTTCTTACTGGTCAGTTAGGTCACATGTCCTTCACAAAGTCCCCTCACTGGTCAGCTGTCCACACAAAAGATTCCTTCGTCCACCTGGAAAACTGGAGAAATCCAGTTTTCAAAGTTACACACCATATATGGTCTTCTGCTAATTCTCTGGATTAGACTGTGCTAGTCAAATCTATCGCCATCATGTAGGCATTCGGCAAGTTCATCCACTATTCAGAGCACTGTATCTCCAAATGAGTGAGAAAAAGAACGAATATACATAGCCTTTCAGCTTTATATTAAAGCTGGTAATTATTTTCTAATCTAGGTGTGTTTAACACCCCCACCCCCACCCCTTTGGCAATGAAAGATGCATGTACCTTTTCATTCCAATTGAAGCTTAAGAGTAAGTATAAGAGTGAGTATATGATTCATTTGAAAAGTTTCCTATACCCCGCTATGTGTGTGTTTCTGCTATTTTACTAGAGCTGTTTCAATACGTATACCATAGTACAAATGATATATAAGTGCTATCATGGATTTTAGATGGCAACACATGCATATCTGAACAATAATACATAATATAGACCATATTAGTACAATTATAAATGGATGTAATATAAGATTTCCAAAAGCAGAACCCCATGACGAGTGTTTTGAAAATGAATTAACTAATTTCTGCCACCAGGATGCATTTGACAGATCAGAAAATGTATGCTCAATTCCCTGAGTAATCTGTTTCCTAGATATACAATGTTTTCTACAAACCCTTGGCAGTATGAATGGTTATGCCAGCATGAATCAAATACTGTTCTAACCTAATTGGGTAGACATAAGATTTTGGTGGGGAATCTCATGCAACCTTCCACATCTACTTGTTCTACGGTGGTACTATTTACTATGAAGTTGGGGAAACTCTAACTCATGATGTAAAACATCATTCTGTTACTGGAGTTCCCAATGATGTCATATGGTAGATGTTTTGGTATGTTCCCCTGGTTGGTACTAATGAATTAGCTCTGCGTATATTTCCCTTGCAACCCAGCCAACTGTTCACCTATAACTCTTTGTGGTCAGAAGCAAACCTGTTGATTTCAGCTTGCTGCCAACCTCCCAAAGGGGTATGGTTATTATCCATAGCTTGCGCCAGGATCTTAAAATCAGTTGATCGCTCTGTTTCCATGGAAAGACATACAAATTCCCAAGACACTTCCCTTAACCCCCCAATTACCCCTACCGCTATCTCCTGAATATACTGTACAGCAGGTCCCTGTATATCTATAACTGCTTTTGTCAGTCCCTCTACAAGTGTATTAATGGTTTGTTGTGTCTGTAACACTTTGGAATTTAACAAACCCTGTAAAAAAAGACTGTAAGGTTGTAGTCAGACTGGAAATATCGCTAGAATTCTCAATCCCTAGACCAGTTCCTACACCCCCCAACACCGTATCCAAAATATCCCTCTTACTTCTTTTTCTGGTACCCATTACCCATCTAATTAAAGACCTTTCCATAGTAGCTGTAATTGTGGAACAATTTTGAAAGTGTTTAGAAACTAGCCAATCTGTCAACCTTATTCTCCATGAAATCAGCTGAAATGTAGCATCCCTCAATATAGGTGTGGGGTTCATAGCACTAATTTGAAAGGGACCAATGGAAAGTATTTTCTTATCCCCACACATGGGATAGTCAGCATAGTTATCCACCCTTGGTGGAGTAAGTGTAGTAGAATAGGTCAGAGGAGAGGCTACTGTTGTAGGTTCCCTCCCCTCATCTATTGTTAATGTTGCCTTCACTTGTCCACCCCGGTTGGATCCCACTACCTCCAATTTGACACCTTCTTTGGTCATGTTCTCAGTGATCGCTTTTGTTATGCTATACCCTTGCTGATTCATGGACATAACAGGGTTTTGAAAATTAAGGGAAACCCTAATACCTTCACCTATCAGACCTATTATCCATTTTCCCCAGTTTGTCCATTCACATTCCCAGTTCCTTTTATTACCCAGAGTGTCCCTCCAAAATCCACTAATGTTATTATGGCTTTTTGTCCCAACAATGTCCACAATCCCACCCTCACTTAAAGTCAGTTGATTATTTGTCTTGTGGAAGAGATAATTTGTGGTCCATCGATTTCCTGATTATTACATATACATAGTTACATAGTTACATAGTTACATAGTAATTAAGGTTGAAAAAAGACTTTCAGTCCATCAAGTTCAACCTGTTAAGATCTCCTCTGATCTGCAATATGCGGATTAGTTATTAATTAAATTATTGATTAAATAATTATTAATAGTATAGTATTGGAGGATGAATAAAGAGTTAGTCCATCAAGTTCAACCTTTTTAGATCTCTATTGATCTTTTTAATTTGGACTATTTATTATTATTGTTAATTGTTAATAATTGTTAATTGTTAATTGATCCAGAGGAAGGCAAACATAAAAAAAACCCCATTGAAACTTTGCCAATTGTCTCATAAGGGGGAAAAAAAGCAAAATTCCTTCCTGACCCCAGAAACTGGCGATCAAATTTCTCCCTGGATCAATATTCCTTCGCTAGTTATCTAGGATAGCCTTGAATGCCCTCTTTATTCAGAAATATATCTAACCCCTTTTTGAAGTTGTCTATCGAATTCGCTGTCACCACCTCCTTTGGTAGAGAATTCCACAGTTTAACCACCCTAACTGTGAAGAACCCTTTTCTTTGTTTAAGGTGAAATCTTTTTTCCTCTAACCTCAACGGATGTCCTCTTGTCAGTTGAAAATCTCTTGCTACAAAAAGCTCACTTGACAAAGCCTTGTATGGACCCTGGATGTATTTAAATAACGTAATCATATCTCCTCTTAGACGCCTTTTTTCTAGCGAAAATAAGTTTAATTTTGCTAGTCTTTCTTCATAACTTAGCCCCTCCATTCCCCTTATTAGTTTTGTAGCCCTTCTCTGTACTTTTTCCAGCTCTAAGATGTCTTTTTTGTGAGGTGGTGCCCAAAATTGTACTCCATATTCCAAATGAGGGCGTACTAGAGATTTGTATAGTGGCAGAATTATATCTTCTTCCCTGGCTTCTAT
This sequence comes from Discoglossus pictus, assembly GCA_027410445.1. Classification (NCBI taxonomy): domain Eukaryota; kingdom Metazoa; phylum Chordata; class Amphibia; order Anura; family Alytidae; genus Discoglossus; species Discoglossus pictus. Next base: position 71,436 of record JAPZIH010000776.1, read on the forward strand.
ACCCTTCCTAATACATGCTAATATTTTATTTGCCTTTGCAGCCGCTGCTTGGCTTTGAGCGCTGTTACCTAGGTGGTTGTCCACTAGTACTCCCAAATCCCTTTCAATATCTGATACCCCTAGATTTGCTCCATTAAGATTATAGATTGCTTGGCTATTTTTCCTTCCCAAATGCATAACCTTACATTTATTTGTATTAAATCTCATCTGCCATTTAGCCGCCCATTTCTCTAATTTATGCAAATCCTTTTGTAGGGAAAGTACATCATTATCTGATTTTATTACCTTGCACAACTTAGTGTCATCAGCAAAAATGGAGACACTACATTCGAGTCCTACTTCAATGTCATTAATAAATATGTTAAAAAGGAGAGGACCCAATACTGAGCCCTGAGGAACCCCACTTATCACATTAGACCAATCGGAGTATGTTCCATTTACAACAACCCTTTGCTTCCTGTCTTTTAGCCAGCTCTCGATCCATGAGCAGATATTTACTGCAATTCCTGTATCCCTTAGTTTGCTCACTAGTCTTCCATGTGGCACTGTATCAAATGCCTTTGAAAAATCTAAAAAGACTACATCCACTGAGTTGCCCTGATCCAAGTTCCTACTAACCTCCTCATAAAAACTAATTAGATTGGTCTGACACGACCTTTCCTTCATAAATCCATGTTGACTGCTACCTATGATCCTGTTCAAATAGACATATTCTTGTATTCTGTCCCTTATTAACCCTTCTAAAAGCTTCCCAACTACAGAAGTGAGGCTCACTGGTCTATAATTCCCCGGATTTGCTCTAGATCCCTTCTTAAATATAGGTATCACCTCTGCTTTTCTCCAGTCATCTGGTAGAGACCCTGTAGTGAGCGAGTCTTTAAAGATTAGATATAATGGTTTGGCTATTACAGAACCCAGCTCCCTCAGTACCCTTGGATGTATTCCATCAGGACCTGGGGCTTTATTAACATTTATTTTCTCCAACCTCTTTTGTATTTCTTCCTGCGTTAACCAATTATTTAGTGAAGGTAGTGTAGCCCCATTATGTTGCAGTGTCCCAACCACTGGTACCTCCCTTGTGTAAACCGAAGAAAAGAACCTATTTAGCTCATCTGCCTTTTCCTGGTCACTAATTATCAGATGGCCTGTGTCACATTGTAATGGTCCTATCGATTCCTTCCTGGCCTTCTTCCCATTAATATATTTATAAAATATTTTAGGGTTAGTCTTACTTTCCATTGCAACTGACTTCTCATTTTCTATTTTAGCCAGTCTAATAGCCCTTTTGCAAGCCTTGTTGATTTCCTTATAGTCACATAAAGATGCCTCTGTTCCCTCCTTCTTGTATAATTTAAATGCATACTTCTTTTTCCTCATCATGATCTTTAAGTCATTGTTAAGCCACATGGGATGTGATTTACTCCTATTTATTTTATTTCCACATGGTACATGCTGATGAGTATGTTTATTTAGTAAGGATTTGAATGTTGTCCATTTATTTTCAGTATTCTTCCCTGTAAGTTCTTTGTCCCAGTCTATATGTTGTATTGCTGCCCGTAGCCCATTAAAGTTAGCCCTTTTAAAATTTAGAGTTTTTGTTGGCCCCTTACAACTCTGTTTTTTGTATTCAATCTCAAATGAGACTGTGTTGTGATCACTGTTCCCCAAGGGTTCCCCTATTTTTACATTTGATATTATATCAATATTACTTGTGATGACTAAATCCAAGATGGCCCCATTTCTAGTAGGTTCTTGTATTACCTGGGCTAGATAATGATCCCTGAGTGTACTCAAGAACCTGCTCCCCTTAGCTGAGCTGCTGGTCTCGTTTATCCAGTTTATATCAGGGTAATTAAAGTCTCCCATTATTAGAACTTGCCCATGCTTAGCTGCATTTCCAATCTGTAACAATAATTGTATTTCCTCACTTTCAGCTATATTTGGGGGTTTATAGCATACTCCCACCAATATGCATTTAGAATTAGCTCCTCCACTATTTAGCTCAACCCACAAGGATTCAATGATGCCGTTAGTGCCAGCATAAATATCTTCTCTAACTATAGGCTTAAATTCAGGCTTAACATAAAGACAGATCCCTCCTCCTCTTTTACCATTGCCCCTATCTTTCCTAAATAGGTTATAACCATCCAGATTAACAGTCCAGTCATGAGATTCATCCCACCATGTTTCCGTAATGCCTATTAAGCCCCATTTTTCTTGTACTGCTAATATTTCTAGCTCATCCATTTTCCCAGGCAAACTTCTTGCGTTAGCAATCATACACTTTATGTTGCTATGGCTCTGCTGATGTGAAGTGCCTGCCACTGTATTTGAGGCCCCTATTAATATCTCCCTACTTTCTATTGTAACCCTCCCCCCTTCTCCTCCCCCATGGGTAAATAATTCATCCCTTTCCCTCTCTACCCTATTTACCCCAATACTTCTATATAGTCCCTCCCCCCCACCTACAAGTTTAAAAACTCCCCCAGCCGTTCTACCATCCTATTCCCTAGCACAAAAGCGCCCTCATCATTAAGGTGCAATCCATCCCTGCTATAGAGATTGTACCCAAGTGAGAAGTCAGCCCAGTGCTCTAAAAACCCAAAACCCTCTGCACTGCACCACTTTTTTAGCCACGCATTAACCTCCCTAAGCTCCTTCTGCCTCCCTGGGCTAGCACGTGGCACTGGTAGTATCTCAGAAAATACTACCTTGGAGGTCCTTGCTTTAAGCTTATTCCCTAATTCTCTAAAATCATTCTTTAGGACGCTCCATCTTCCACTAACTTTGTCATTGGTACCAATGTGTACCAAGACCGCCGGTTCATTACCAGCCCCTCCCAATAATTTATCCACCCGATCCCCAACATGCCGAACCCGAGCACCCGGGAGACAGCAAACTGTTCGATTGCTGGGATCTGGGTGACAAATTACCCTGTCTACCTTCCTAATAATAGAGTCCCCTACCACCAAAACCTGTCTGTTGCACTGCCTATTCTGCCCTCCCTCTTCTCCAGTAGAGCTGTTCGCCCGGCTGTTAGAGGGAACAGCTCTATCTGGCATTGCCATTCCTGAATGGACATCGCCAACAGTTTCACTCAATCTGGCAAATCTGTTGGTGTTTGACAACTCAGAACTGGCCTGCCTCCTCCTGTTCCCCCTGCTTCCCCTTGTAACTGTAACCCAGCTACCTCCCTGACCATCCTCCCTAGCCCCAGCTCCTCCCTCCATACTAGGCCCAGCTAAACTGTGCTCCGTGAGCACCAATTCCCTTTCCAGTGGAGCAATATCACTAAGTGCTGCAATTCTCCTCTCCAGATCTTCAATTTGAGCTTCCAAAGAGGCAACATGCTCACACCTGTCACAGAGGTATGGACCCTGGATCATATGTTCCAGTAGTGCATACATTTGACAGGATGTACACTGAATAAGGTTGCCACTGGACTGACTCATAATTATTATTATTGTCTACGAAATTTCAGTGGGAAAAATAAAGAATATAATATAATATATTTATATAAAGTTTTCCTCCTTTGCACTATAAATCTGCCCTCCCTTTTCTTTGAAGGCCCTCCTTTTATTTAAACTCCTAGGCTTTTACTAGAATTGCACTTGATACTGAAAATGTTCGCAAGCTCACAAGTTCCCCTTCTCCGGTTTCTATTAACTTCTGCCTTCTCGCCTGGGCACAATTAGTGCACTCTGCAATTTATCAGCCTTTACTTGTAAGGTAAATCCACTTGTAAACAGGCCCCAAACCAGCTCACAAACCTTTTATACAAGTTTAACAGTCAAGCCACACCCCTCTCACCTGGGCACAATTAGTGCACTCTGCAGTTTATTAGCCTTTACTTTTTAAGGTAAATCCACTTGTATGAATATCATTGTCCATAAAATCCCCAAAAACTAATGCATTTTCATCTTTCTTGTTGACTTCTCATTGCCAAATCTGAAAAGATCAAACAAGTATCAGTTCTTAGCAGAAATATCTACGTCTGGGACTTCTGTCCCTTTGTACAATATACATTGGTCCACATGGACCCATTTGTGACCAGGCTGCCTTCTGGTTTTTTTTTTGTAATACCTAACGTATCTAGAATGACGTAGGGACCCTCCCAATTTGCATCCCATGGAGAAATTTTATTAAAATTTTGAATCGTGATCATTCCCCCCTTTTCAAACAAAGTTTGAATTTTAGATGACACTTGACAATCAGTTGGGGCCATATTAGAGGCAGCAAAATGTAGCAGTAATCTTAACTGCTCCTGAATTTGGGAGAGATATTGGTCTCTTGACACGGCTTCTCTCAGGGGAGTGGACAATTGAGGTTCACCTGGGAGCCATCTGTCTCCCTGTCATGAGCTCATAGGGAGAACATTTAGTAGCAGTGGCACGTGCAGCTCTAATAGCCATTAGAACTGCTGGTAAGTGTTTAACCCAAGAATTACCATATTGTGTAAGCATTTTGGCTAACCTAGACTTAATGGTTCGAATCATGTGTTCTACTATACCCGAGGATTGCGGGTGATATGGAACATGGGATCTCTGCTGTATTCGCAGTAGGGCACAGAGGCTTTGCATTATCTGTCCAGTAAAATGTGTACCTCTGTCTGATTCAATGAGTTCAGGAAAACCCCACCTTGAAAACACATGTTCCCATAATGCTTTTGCAGTGTCACGCCTAAGGAATAACTTCAACCCATTTAGAAAAAATATCCACATTGACTAAGGCATATTTAAGACCCCCCTTTGATTGTGGAAGTGGGCCTATAAAATCAATCTGAATAGATTTCCAGGGACCATCAGCTACTGGTACCCTCTGGAGAATTGGTCTTTGTCCTTTATGGCATGGATTTATGGCATTCTTGAACACACTGTTGAGCTAATGTTGCTAACTCTGGCCAAAAATATTTCTGTCGAAGATGGTATTCTAAGGCACTGTGACCAATGTGTCTCAAAAGAGAGTGAGTTTGCTGTGTAATTTGTCTCTGTAAATGCTTTGGGACTACAACAAGAAGTTTGGCCTGTGGCTCTGTAGGACTACTAAAGCACATTAACCCATCTTAAATAGAGTACCCACCATGGAGACTTTGCTGGTTCTGTAACAGAAGAGAAGACTTTTTAATGCCTACGGCCATACTGGCTTGAGTGCGCCCGATCCCGTCTGATCTCAGAAGCTAAGAAAGGTCAGGCATGGTCAGTACCAGAATGGGAGACCTTATGGGAATACCAGGTGCTGTAGTCTTCTTTTTAAATTATTTCATTTTAAAGAGACCTCTTGTTTATTATAAATCTTACCTGACAATAGAGAAGACATTTTAACGCCTACGGCCATACTGGCTTGAATGCGCCCCATCCCGTCTGATCTCAGAAGCTAAGCAAGGTCCACAGATCTGAAAGAAGCATGGGAGAATTAAGCGCACCATTTATTGTTCTATAAATACAGAAAAAAACGCCAGCTGAAACGAGACTTCACGGAATCGACCTGCAGAAACTGACGTTTCAAGAAGGCAGCTCTAACAGCGCAGAAAAAGGGCAGCACACTGCGGGAAAGATATTTGTCAGAGACAGATATGTAAAAATAGGTCACACGCCGACTCTTTCCCATGAACTACCGCATTCAGGATTGCTGTTAACTGGGGAGTAACTCATACGTTTAATTCGGTGCAGCTGAGGCCCAGTGGTTAGCAGCATCGACCAGCAAGTGCTGGATCAGCGGTTCAAATCACGCAAGCACCTTTCCCTCCTGGGAAAAGTGCATGAGTTCTGTAGTCTCATATTTAAATCCAGCACTAAAGTGTCTGCTTGGGTGTTTCTCAAATGATGGTTAAAGGTTAGTCAATAAATGTGTCGGTCATCCAGTAAGTGTGGAGATGGTCTTGGGGATGGTTCCAGAATGATAGGTAAAAGTTAGTTAATAGGGTCGTGGAGAGAGTTGGCATGGATAAGGGGATCAATTAAGTGAAGAGGCCGCTAGAGGTGCGGGCAGGGTGGGAGAGTTGGCAGATAGGGTGTAGATGATACAGGTGGTAAGAATGGATAAGGAGATCAATTAAGTGGGGAGGCTGCTAGAGGTGCGGGCAGGGTGGCCGATAGGGTGTAGATGATACAGGTGGTAAGAAAGGCAATAAGAGCAGTGTGGGAGGCAGGGCTACATAATAGAGGTGTCTAGGAGGAGTTAAAGATAGTAGGGGAGTTGTTGAGGGCTAAAAATAGCAGGGCAGTTATGAGGAGAAAGTATGGTCAAGGCAGGTGGAGCTTTCAGGGGAGCAGTTAGTGCTCATTGGTCAGAGGAAAAAAGAAAGGGGTTTGATGTTGGGAAGGTGACTTTTAACAACCATCTTTTTTTTTATTTTTAATACAAAGTTTACAAACATTAAAATCCAAGTATCAAAACATCAATATTTATAAAAAAACATTTCAGGATATGTCATAAGGAAAGGAGTTCTTTTTCAGAGTATCAGTGCAAATTGAAATTCAATTCTAGGGAGGAGAGGAGCAAAAGGTTTTCCTTTTCTCATAAATGGCTCATTATATCTTCCAAAGAGACCATTTTAAGCTAGTTTTTTTCAGCGGAGAATGTGAGTGTGTTGAGTACTCCAATTCTATTTGTTTATTTCTCTCTACAATGGTCACAAGTTCCGTCCATGTCGGTAAGGATTGTTTTTTCCATCCTCTGGCTAGAAAGCCACTTAGCTGCCATTAAAGTATTTATAATCACATTAATTTGTGTGTAATTAATTCCACCACATGTGTTCATAGGTTCCTATTTGGTTTTCACATCTCCAACAATAACCTTCATTTTTTTTGTGGGGCAATCTTTTTTAATTTAATTGGGGTTATATACCATCTCTGCACTAATTTAAAGTATGTTTCTCTTAAGGACAAATTTGTTATACTTTTCTCCGTTTTTAAAAAGGCTTTATACCACTGGGTTGTGCACCAAGTTATCCCTAAATTTTCTTCCCATTTTTGCATCCTTTCTGTTTTTTTTATTTCTAGTTGAAGTTTTATTATTTTTATGATATCTTGATATTGTACTTTCCTTATCAATTTCATTTAGAGATTTTTCAAATTAAGTCAATTCTTTATTAGGTGATTTTCCATACTCTGTATTTATTATTGACATATATAAAATATCATAAAGCAACCAGATAGATGGTATTTGATATTCAGCAGATATTACTTTAAATGTTTTCAGATTTTGTCCCTGAAATAAGTCCTTGAGAGTTTTTATACTCCATTTCTCCCATGATATATTTAAAAAGGGAGTTAGTTCTAATGACAATTTATATATTGGGATATTTGGAGCTGAAAATGTTACTAATTTTTTTTTTTTAAATATAATTAAACCACCATTTTATTAAGTTTTTTGGAATAAGTGGTAATTTATTAAGAATCTTATTACCTATCTTCTTATCCCAAAATATATGATGTAGATTAATATTTTTAACTAATTCATTCTCTATAAGTAAATATTTAGGTTTATTTTCTTTTAAGGTGTATTTTGATAAGTTTACCAGATTAATAGCATTTGAGTATTGGATAATGTTTGGTGCTGCCAGGCCTCTTCTAGAGAAAGTTCTCGAGATAATTTCTTGTTTAATTCGTGATTTTTTATTTCTGTATTTAAATGTGTCCATTATTTTCTGAAATAGTTTTAAATTTTTAATTGAAATCTTCAGAGGAAGACTTCTCAAAATATATGTTATCTTAGGAAGTATATTCATTTTAATTAGTGATATTCTACCCAAACAAGTTAAGAAGAGACCTGAAAGAATAACTTATCCATATTATTATGAACCGGTGTAGTTATGTTTTGATTAAATATTATACCTAAATGTGTTATTTGATTTTTTCTTCAATTATACGGGAATCTGTCTTTTAATTCAAGTTTGTCTTTGTCAGGTATATTAGAGTATAAAACTACTGGTTTCGTAGTATTTACTTTATAATAGGATAAGTCACCGTACTCTTCAATAATTTGTAATAATTTCGGTATTGACTTCATTGGATTTGTAACAGTAACCAATAAATCATCAGCAAATATGATAACTTTATTTACAATAGAGCCAGTAACTATACCTTTTATTTGTTTCCAACTTCTAATCATCACAAGTAGTGGTTCTATCATTAAGGCAAATATAAGTGGTGACATAGGGCAACCCTGTCTTGTGCCATTTCCTAGTTTAAATGAATGAGTCAGTTCCTGTTATATATGCATTAGCTTCTGTATAAAGTGCTTTTATCGCATATGATCCAAACCGTCCAAAACCATATTTATCTAAAACTGAATATATGAAATCCCAATTCACTCTATCAAATGCTTTTTCAGCATCAAAAGATAGAGCTATTAATGGAATTTTCTTTTTATTGGCGAAGTCTATTATATTCAAAAAATTTCGGGGAATTATCAGTTGATTGTCTGGATTTAATAAAACCTGTTTGATCTTTATTAATTAACTCATTTAATATTGGATTTAATGGAGCAGCCAATATGCTAGCATAAATCTTTATGTCTGTATTGATAAGTGATATTGGACGATAATTACGACATTGTGCATGATCTTTATCTGGTTTCGGAATAACAGTTATTGCTGCCTCTAATGTTTCTACTGGAGCTTTTCCATTTATTTTGATTTCATTATACATTTTTTTAAAATGTTTCACTATGGAAGAAGAAAAAATGTTATAATATATATTCGCGAATCCATCTGGACCTGGTGATTTCCCGATTTTCAAAAATGTTATAGTTTGGTGAATTCTGTAATATCAGTTTCCAATTCTTTTAGTTGTGCTTCTGATATTTTTGGTAGTATTATTTTACTTAAATACTCTTCAATTTGTTTAATTGTAGGTTTCTGGAATCCTTCTGTTTGTTCAAGATTATATAAGGTTTTATAATACTGGAAGAAGGATTTCCCTATGTCTATCGGATTTCTATGAATTACACCCTTTTCATCACGTATCATATTCATTCTTTTATTAACATTAGTTCCTTTCATTTGTTTAGTAATTAATTTCCCTGGTTTATTACCTAAATGATATTGCTTTAACTGGTATAACCAGACTAAATTATCATTTTTTTCCTGTTGGATCTTTTTAATTGCTAATTGTGTTTTAAAAATTTATTTATTTTTTTGTTGCAATTGTGTAAGTTTAATAATTAGGTCTCTATATGAAGATTCTTCATGTTTTGTTCTATGGGTGGACCAAGGACAAAGGACACCTCTCACGTATGCCTTGTGCGTGTTCCAAAGCAGTGATTGTGATGATACTGAGTTTTCATTAATATCAAAAAAAGTTTCTATTTTAAATTTTTCCCTATCTGCCAATGTTTTAAAGAGAGTTGAATCTATATTACGTGATTTATTACATTGTATTCTATGACCATCTTCTACTACCATTGTTATTAATGCATGGTCCAGCCATGTTATTAGGCTAATCTCAATTTTTTAAATTGTATTCAATAAATTCAGATTCACTAAGAAATAATCCAATCTTGTGTAAGTTTTATATTTATTAGAGAAGTATGTATATTCTCTATCAAGTGGGTACATTACCCTCCAACCATCATATAATTTATGATCCAATAGAGTTTTTTCAAATGTATTTGCTTTATTTATCATCATTTTATCTGGTTCTGGTTTTTATCACTGATGGATCTAGGCAAATATTTAAATCACCACATATAACCAAATTACCCTTTTTAATATCACTAATATGTTTTATTATTTTATTTAGAAATCTATATTGATTCTTATTAGGAGCATAAATATTCGCTATTGTATAGATTCGATCATTTAATTTACCTATCCAAATTATGTAACGACCTTCTATGTCTTTTTCTATAAATTCTTCAGCTTTTTTATCTCTATTGTAAAAAAATATACATACACCTCTTGACTTAGTTTTATAGTTAGAGAATATTTTTATATTGTACCTTTTATCTGATAGTTTGGGAATATATTTATCTTTAAGATGAGTCTCCTGTACACATATAACATCAGCATTTAATTAATGGAAAAAATTCATGACCACTGCTCTTTTTGATGGAATATTCAACCCATTCACATTCTGGGACATAAATTTAAGTCCCATAATATTCTAAAGATTTTAATGCCTTACCTTGTACTCCTCTCCTCCCTTTGGCATCCATACTGTGAAAGTTTTTTCATCTTTCCAGCACAAAACGTACGATCTTTCATGATAATCTTGGTTATATTTTTCCTAAACCTTTCTTTAAATAAGATAAAAATAACGGTTCCAGTTATATAAAATAAAATAAAAAATAAAAATAAGAATAAATTCAACAAAAAAAATGTGATAGCAAAGTGATTGAATTTGCTATCATTTTTGTAGTTTTAATCTTGTCATCAGCTAAACCATACACATTTTTATTTATTAATGGATTATCGATAATTTTTCTATCTTTCTTATTATTCCCCAAATATTACTATCATGGGTAAACAAGGTGGTCCTATATGTTTTTACAGTTATTGGGGGGGGGGGAGGGAGAAGTGAAGGGAGGGAATGTGTATCTGTAATATAAAAAGTAATTACTTAATTTTCCTCTAATTTTTCCATTTTATCTAAATTGTGTATAAGTGTTTTCTTCTTAAATATCTAAATTAAATATAAGTATTTCTTCTGAAATAAGTTTTTACTACTATAAAAAAACAAAAATTCCCAGTGCGTATTTATTTTCAAACTATACCTATTTATTTAATTATAATTATCCATTATATTTTTCCCTCTCTCTCCACTTTCCTTCCCTTTTCCCTTTCCCTTTCTTCTCCCTTTATATTAAATCGTACATAGTGTGAAAGTGTAAACTTATCATATTTTCTTTAACTTCTTTCATTTCTTCCCTTTAATCAATATCATTTCTTTAACTTATATCGATTCCATTTATTAACTTTTGGGATTAAAATAATGTATGCATTACTCTAATATAATTAGCCTTTATGAACTAGTCGTGGTACTTAAGCTACACAGGGTCATAATAAAGTAAGTCTCAAATTATTTTGAAATTTGCCATGAATGTCTTTTTTTAGTTAACTCAAAATTTAAATATAAAGATGTTTCATAAGGAATTGCCCATTCATCTAGGAGTTTCTGTCCTTCCTTTGTTGATGTAATTATAAATCTTTCGTTGTTATGAAAAATAAGTAATTTAGCGGGATAATTCCATCTGTACATAATATTCTGATTCCTCAATGTTTGCGTTATTTGTCTAAGCTCTTTTCTTTTAATCAGAATCTCAGTTGGGAGATCTGCGAAAATCATCAATTTTTCATAGGGATTATCAAATATTCTTTTTTCCTTTGCTGCTTTCACAATTGCCTCCTTATAGGAGGTTTGTTGAAGCCTTATTATTATATCTCTTGGAGTTTCTTTTGGAATATATGCTGGAAGAGGGATTCTATATATTTTTTCTATAGTGTTACTCTCTGAATTTACTCAAGTATCTAAAAATTTGGTAATATAAACATTTAGTTTCTTCACAATTTTTTTCTGAGACACCTCGAATTCTTAAATTATTTCGTCTAGTGTAACTCTCAAGTATATTATATTTAAATTTAATTAGTTTAGCTTCCTCTTCCAATTTTGTTATCCTAGTTCCCATCGATTTGTTGTCTATCCATAATTCCTAGTTCATCCATTTGACTTTTAACAGCGTTTATTTCTATCGTGTTGTTCTTAATTCCTTGAGATAATTCTTCTCCTAATGATATTTGAAATTCAAACAGTAATTTTTTCATAGTATCTACTGTTAATAATTCTTGCTCTTTTAAAGTTATTTCAGATGATTTCGATTGTAGAATTTCAATAGGTTTCATCCGTAATGGGGAAAGTTCTAATTGTGAAGAGTTAGTTAATTAAGATGTTTCTGATGTTGTTTCCTCATCTTTCTCTTTTGGGGACAAAAAGGAGGCAATATTTTTTGTTTCAATGTTTTTCCTTTTTTCTTTAGATTTATTTTTCCAGTTTTGTTTCATTATTAACTACCTTTCTTCTCTCCTTTCTTCCCCTTATTTTAAGATAAATAATTTTTTTCTATAATAGACAAATTTCCCAATCAAAATTGGTAATTTTAACTATTCTCTGTTACTCTCAAATGTACGGGAATAGGTTCCCAATAAATATACATACATAGTATCATTATCCAATTATTACAATATCAGCAAGCAAATTGTCATAGATTAATACAAAAAAAATAAAAAATTTAGTTATAATAATACATCAAATCTTATTTGTTTTTTCATACTCCATACAGACTATATGCAGTTATAAATTATTATACTACATTCAAATATAGTTTCCTTATATCAGTTAGCAATCAATATATATTAATATTCACTTTGTTATCAATCATTACTATTAAATGCATTGTATACACTTTATAATATTCAAACTCGATGTTCATCTGATATAGGATTCAAAATCACATAGTACAATGTGTTTCAAAAACTCATAGATTATAAGGATGATAAATCAGTCACAAAGCTCCTCTATTTATACTTTGTCTGGTATATTCCGCTATTCAACAATAACAGCGGTGATGTCTGTATTAGTATCACCTCTATTTCAATGATCTCCTCCTGTAAGTTACTGGACACCATTTCAGCAGATTCAGGGAGGGGGATATTTTAGTGCCAGATTTACATATGAGACTACAGAACTCATGCACTTTTCCCAGGAGAGAAAGGTGCTTGCGGGATTTTAACTGCCGACCCAGCACTTGCTGGTCGATGCTGTTAACCACTGGGCCACAGCTGCTAGCCATAAGCATGGCCTGCACCGAACTAAACTTATGAGTCACTACCCAGTTACCAGCAATCCTGAATGCGGTAGTTCATGTGAAAGAGGAGGCATGTGACTTATTTTGACATATCTGTCTTTGACAAATATCTTTCACGCAGTGTGCTGCCCTTTTTCTGCGCTGTCACCCAGAGCTGTCGCTTTGCAGCTGCAGGGTTGCGGTAGGACAAGTGTCGCGTTTGTCGGCATGCTCCTAGATGCGATTAGTTTGGGCTAGCGGCTGCCTTCTTGAAGCGTCAGTTTCTGCAGGTCGATTCCCTGTGAAGTCTCGTTTCAGCTGGCGTTTTTTATTGTATTTATAGAACAATAAATGGTGCGCTTAATTCTCCCATGCTTCTTGCAGATCTGTGGATAAGTCAAGAATTCATTTTGCCAAGTCCTCTCCATCTGTAGTCACTGCGGTGCAGTGGTTAGAGCTCTCGCTTTGCAACTGCAGGGTTGCCGGTTCGAATCCCGATCTGCTGGAAGTCGTGAGGTGGAAATCCTGGAATCAAAGGTAAGTGGTTTGTTTGGGTTTTGTTGGTGGGTGTTTCTCGAAGGATAGTTAAAAGTTAGTCAATAACTTTTAACTATCGAGCCATAAGCATGGCCTACACCGATCTAAACTTATGAGTTACTCCCTAGTTACCAGCAATCCTGAATGCGGTAGTTCATGGGAAAGAGGAGGCATGTGACTTATTTTTACATATCTGTCTTTGACAAATATCTTTCACGCACGGTGCTGCTCTTTTTCTGCGCTGTCACCCAGAGCTGTCGCTTTGCAGCTGCAGGGTTGCGGTAGGACAAGTGTCGCGTTTGTCGGCATGCTCCTAGATGCGATTAGTTTGGGCTAGCGGCTGCCTTCTTGAAGCGTCAGTTTCTGCAGGTCGATTCCCTGTGAAGTCTCGTTTCAGCTGGCGTTTTTTATTGTATTTATAGAACAATAAATGGTGCGCTTAATTCTCCCATGCTTCTTGCAGATCTGTGGATAAGTCAAGAATTCATTTTGCCAAGTCCTCTCCATCTGTAGTCACTGCGGTGCAGTGGTTAGAGCTCTCGCTTTGCAACTGCAGGGTTGCCGGTTCGAATCCCGATCTGCTGGAAGTCGTGAGGTGGAAATCCTGGAATCAAAGGTAAGTGGTTTGATTGGGTTTTGTTGGTGGGTGTTTCTCGAAGGATAGTTAAAAGTTAGCCAATAACTTTTAACTATCGAGCCATAAGCATGGCCTACACCGATCTAAACTTATGAGTTACTCCCCAGTTACCAGCAATCCTGAATGCGGTAGTTCATGGGAAAGAGGAGGCATGTGACTTATTTTTACATATCTGTCTTTGACAAATATCTTTCACGCAGTGTGCTGCCCTTTTTCTGCGCTGTCACCCAGAGCTGTCGCTTTGCAGCTGCAGGGTTGCGGTAGGACAAGTGTCGCGTTTGTCGGCATGCTCCTAGATGCGATTAGTTTGGGCTAGCGGCTGCCTTCTTGAAGCGTCAGTTTCTGCAGGTCGATTCCCTGTGAAGTCTCGTTTCAGCTGGCTTTTTTTATTGTATTTATAGAACAATAAATGGTGCGCTTAATTCTCCCATGCTTCTTGCAGATCTGTGGATAAGTCAAGAATTCATTTTGCCAAGTCCTCTCCATCTGTAGTCACTGCGGTGCAGTGGTTAGAGCTCTCGCTTTGCAACTGCAGGGTTGCCGTTTCGAATCCCGATCTGCTGGAAGTCGTGAGGTGGAAATCCTGGAATCAAAGGTAAGTGGTTTGATTGGGTTTTGTTGGTGGGTGTTTCTCGAAGGATAGTTAAAAGTTAGCCAATAACTTTTACCTATCGAGCCAAAAGGAAGGCCTACACCGATCTAATCTTATGAGTTACTCCCCAGTTATCAGCAATCCTGAATGCGGTAGTTCATGGGAAAGAGGAGGCATGTGACTTATTTTTACATATCTGTCTTTGACAAATATCTTTCACGCAGTGTGCTGCCCTTTTTCTGCGCTGTCACCCAGAGCTGTCGCTTTGCAGCTGCAGGGTTGCGGTAGGACAAGTGTCGCGTTTGTCGGCATGCTCCTAGATGCGATTAGTTTGGGCTAGCGGCTGCCTTCTTGAAGCGTCAGTTTCTGCAGGTCGATTCCCTGTGAAGTCTCGTTTCAGCTGGGGTTTTTTATTGTATTTATAGAACAATAAATGGTGCGCTTAATTCTCCCATGCTTCTTGCAGATCTGTGGATAAGTCAAGAATTCATTTTGCCAAGTCCTCTCCATCTGTAGTCACTGCGGTGCAGTGGTTAGAGCTCTCGCTTTGCAACTGCAGAGTTGCCGGTTCGAATCCCGATCTGCTGGAAGTCGTTAGGTGGAAATCCTGGAGTCAAAGGTAAGTGGTTTGCTTGGTGGGTGTTTCTCAAAGCATTGTTAAAAGTTAGTCAATAAATGTGTCAGTCATCCAGTCATTGTGTAAGTGGTTCCAGAATGATAGGTAAAAGTTAGTTAATAGGGGGCGTGGAGAGAGTTGTCATGGAGAAGAGGATCAATTAAGTGGGGAGGCCGCTAAAGGTGCAGGTAGGGTGGCAGATAGGGTGTAGATGATACGGGTGGTAAGAATGGATAAGGGGATCAATTAAGTGGGGAGGTGCAGATAGTGTGTATATGATACAGGTGGTACGAATGGGTAAGGGGATCAATTAAGTGGGGAGGCCGCTAGAGGTGCGAGCAGGGTGGCAGATAAGGGTGTAGATGATACAGGTGGTAAGAATGGATAAGGGGATCAATTAAGTGGGGAGGTGCAGATAGTGTGTAGATTCTAAAGGTGGTACGAATGGGTAAGGGGATCAATTAAGTGGGGAGGCCGCTAGAGGTGCGAGCAGCGTGGCAGATAAGGGTGTAGATGATACAGGTGGTAAGAATGGATAAGGGGATCAATGAAGTGGGGAGGCCGCTAGAGGTGCGAGCAGGCTGGCAGATAAGGTGTAGATGATACAGGTGGTATGAATTGTATAAAGGGATCAAATAAGTGGGGAGATGCGGGCAGTGATGGTGGTAGGGCAACATAATAGAGGTGTATAGGAGGAGTCAAAGAAAGGAGGAGGAGTCAAAGAAAGGAGGGTGGTTATGAGGAGAAAGCGTGGTCACGGCAGGTGGAGCCTATATGCCTTCAGTTAGTGCTGAAAAAAAAAAAGGGGGTTTTATGTTGGGGAAGTGACTTTCCTTTTTTTTTAGCTCACAATTATTAACCTGGCACCAATCCTGGCCTCACCTACTCAGAAACCTCTCTGCCATGGTGTCTCCTCCCCTGACCTCAACTACTCAGGACCCACCCTTCCACTTAGACTCCTCCCCTGGCCTCAACTACTCAGCATCTCCCTGCCACTCTGTCTCCACCCTCTAGCCTCACCTACTCAGAAACCGCTCTGCCATCTTGTCTCCTCCCCTGACCTCAACTACTCAGGACCCTCACTTCCACTCAGACTCCTCCCCTGGCCTCAACTACTCAGCACCACCCTGCCACTCTGTCTCCACCCCCTAGCCTCAACTACTCAGAAACCTCTCTGTCATGTTGTCTCCTCCCCCTGGCCTCAACTACTCTGGACACTCCCTGCCACTCAGACTCCTCCCCTGGCCTCAACTACTCAGCATCTACCTGCCACTCTGTCTCCGCCCTCTAGCCTCACCTACTCAGAAACCTCTCTGCCGTGTTGTCTCCTCCCCCTGGCCTCAACTAATCAGGAGCTCCTTTGCACTCTGTCTCCTCCCCCTGGCCTCAACTACTCTGGACGCTCCCTGCCACTCAGACTCTGCCCTCTTGCCTCACCTTCTCAGACACCTCTTTGCCTTTATTGTCACTGCCCGCTGGCCCCAAGCACTCTGTCTCCTCCCTGTGGCCTCAACTACTCAAGGCTGTCCCTGCTATTCAACCTTGGCCTCAACTACACAGACTCCTCCCTAACTCTGTCACACTACACCGGTCTCCCAGTAGGAAGGATAGGGATAGGATTGTGCAGTGTAGTGAGGTGAACTTTGTGGCAACTAACTTATATATGTCAGTAGGGAGTGGGACATTTTAGTTGCAGATTTACATATGAGACTACAGGACCCATGCACTTTTCCCAGGAGAGAAAGGTGCTTGCGGGATTTGAACCAGCGACCCAGCACTTGCTGGTCGATGCTGCTAACCACTGGGCCACAGCTGCTAGCCATAAGCATGACCTGCACCGAACTAAACTTATAAGTTACTCCCCAGTTACCAGCAATCCCGAATGCGGTAGTTCTGTGAATAAGTCAAGAATTCATTTTGCCAGGTCCACTCCATCTGTTGTCACTGCGGTGCAGTGGTTAGAGCTCTCACTTTGCAACTGCAGGGTTGCCGGTTCAAATCCCGATCTGCTGGAAGTCGTGAGGTGGAATTCCTGGAGTCAAAGGTAAGTGGTTTGCTTGGGTTTTGTTGGTGGGTGTTTCTGGAAGGATAGTTAAAATTTAGTCAATAACTTTTAACTATCGAGCCATAAGCATGGCCTACACCGATCTAAACTTATGAGTTACTCCCCAGTTACTAGCAATCCTGAATGCGGTAGTTCATGGGAAAGAGGAGGCATGTGACTTATTTTTACATATCTGTCTTTGACAAATATCTTTCACGCACTGTGCTGCTCTTTTTCTGCGCTGTCACACAGAACTGTCGCTTTGCAGCTGCAGGGTTGCGGTAGGACAAGTGTCGTGTTTGTCGGCATGCTCCTAGATGCGATTAGTTTGGGCTAGCGGTTAGAGCTGCCTTCTTGAAGCGTCAGTTTCTGCAGGTCGATTCCCTGTGAAGTCTCGTTTCAGCTGGCGTTTTTTATTGTATTTATAGAACAATAAATGGTGCGCTAAATTCTCCCATGCTTCTTGCAGATCTGTGGATAAGTCAAGAATTCATTTTGCCAAGTCCCCTGCATCTGTAGTCACTGAGGTGCAGTGGTTAGAGCTCTCGCTTTGCACCTGCAGGGTTGCCGGTTCGAATCCCGATCGGCTGGAAGTAGTGAGGTGGAAATCCTGGAGTCAAAAGTAAGTGGTTTGCTTTGGTTTTGTTGGTGGGTGTTTCTCGAAGGATAGTTAAAAGTTAGTCAATAACTTTTAACTATCTAGCCATAAGCATGGCCTGCACGGAACTAAACTTATGAGTTACTCTCCAGTTACCAGCAATCCTGAATGCGGTAGTTCATGTGAAAGAGGAGGCATGTGACTTATTTTTAGATATCTGTCTTTGACAAATATCTTTCACGCACTGTGCTGCCCTTTTTCTGCGCTGTCACCCAGAGCTGTCGCTTTGCAGCTGCAGGGTTGCGGTAGGACAAGTGTCGTGTTTGTCGGCAGGCTCCTAGATGCGATTAGTTTGGGCTAGCGGCTGCCTTCTTGAAGCGTCAGTTTCTGCAGGTCGATTCCCTGTGAAGTCTCGTTTCAGATGGCGTTTTTCATTGTACTTATAGAACAATAAATGGTGCGCTTAATTCTCCCATGCTTCTTGCAGATCTGTGGATAAGTCAAGAATTCATTTTGCCAAGTCCTCTCCATCTGTAGTCACTGCGGTGCAGTGGTTAGAGCTCTTGCTTTGCAACTGCAGGGTTGCCAGTTCGAATCCCGATCTGCTGGAAGTCGTGAGGTGGAAATCCTGGAGTCAAAGATAAGTGGTTTGCTTGGTGGGTGTTTCTGAAAGCATCGTTAAAAGTTAGTCAATAAATGTGTCAGTCATCCAGTCAGTGTGGGGGTGGTTCCAGAATGATAGGTAAAAGTTAGATAATAGGGGGCGTGGAGAGAGTTGTCATGGAGAAGGGGATCAATTAAGTGGGTAGGCCGCTAAAGGTGCAGGTAGGGTGGCAGATAGGGTGTAGATGATACAGGTGGTAAGAATGGATAAGGGGATCAATTAAGTGGGCTGTCTGCTATAGGTGTGGCCAGCCTGGGAGAGTGGCAGGTAGGGTGTAGATGATAAAGGTGGTAAGAATGGATAAGGGGATCAATTAAGTGGGGAGGCCGCTAGAGGTGCGAGCAGGGTGGCAGAAAGGGTGTAGGTGATACATGTGGTAAGAATGGATAAGGGGATCAATTAAGTGGGGAGGCCGCTAGAGGTGCGAGCAGGGTGGCAGATAAGGGTGTAGATGATACAGGTGGTAAGAATGGATAAGGGGATCAATTAAGTGGGGAGGTGCAGATAGTGTGTAGATGATAAAGGTGGTACGAATGGGTAAGGGGATCAATTAAGTGGGGAGGCCGCTAGAGGTGCGAGCAGGGTGGCAGAAAGGGTGTAGGTGATACATGTGGTAAGAATGGATAAGGGGATCAATTAAGTGGGGAGGCCGCTAGAGGTGCGAGCAGGGTGGCAGATAAGGGTGTAGATGATACAGGTGGTAAGAATGGATAAGGGGATCAATGAAGTGGGGAGGCCGCTAGAGGTGCGAGCAGGCTGGCAGATAAGGTGTAGATGATACAGGTGGTATGAATTGTATAAAGGGATCAAATAAGTGGGGAGATGCGGGCAGTGATGGTGGTAGGGCAACATAATAGAGGTGTATAGGAGGAGTCAAAGAAAGGAGGGTGGTTATGAGGAGAAAGCGGGGTCACGGCAGGTGGAGCCTACATGCGTTCAGTTAGTGCTGAAAAAAAAAAAAAGGGGTTTTATGTTGGGGAAGTGACTTTCCTTTTTTTTGGCTCACAATTATTAACCTGGCACCGATCCTGGCCTCACCTACTCAGAAACCTCTCTGCCATGGTGTCTCCTCCCCTGACCTCAACTACTCAGGACCCACCCTTCCACTTAAACTCCTCCCCTGGCCTCAACTCCTCAGCATCTCCCTGCCACTCTGTCTCCACCCTCTAGCCTCACCTACTCAGAAACCGCTCTGCCATCTTGTCTCCTCCCCTGACCTCAATTACTCAGGACCCTCCCTTCCACTCAGACTCCTCCCCTGGCCTCAACTACTCAGCACCACCCTGCCACTCTGTCTCCACCCTCTAGCCTCACCTACTCAGAAACCTCTCTGTCATGTTGTCTCCTCCCCCTGGCCTCAACTAATCAGGAGCTCCTTTGCACTCTGTCTCCTCCCCCTGGCCTCAACTACTCTGGACGCTCCCTGCCACTCAGACTCTGCCCTCTTGCCTCACCTACTCAGAAACCTCTCTGCCTTGTTGTCACTGCCCCCTGGCCCCAAGCACTCTGTCTCCTCCCTGTGGCCTCAACTACTCAAGGCCGTCCCTTCTATTCAGTCACCTACCTTGGCCTCAACTACACAGACTCCTCCCTAACTCTGTCACACTACACTGGTCTCCCAGTAGGAAGGATAGGGATAGGATTGTGCAGTGTAGTGAGGTGAACTTTGTGGCAACTAACTTATATATGTCAGTAGGGAGTGGGACATTTTAGTTGCAGATTTACATATGAGACTACAGGACCCATGCACTTTTCCCAGGAGAGAAAGGTGCTTGCGTGATTTGAACCGGCGACCCAGCACTTGCTGGTCGATGCTGCTAACCACTGGGCCACAGCTGCTAGCCATAAGCATGACCTGCACCGAACTAAACTTATAAGTTACTCCCCAGTTACCAGCAATCCCGAATGCGGTAGTTCTGTGAATAAGTCAAGAATTCATTTTGCCAGGTCCACTCCATCTGTTGTCACTGCGGTGCAGTGGTTAGAGCTCTCGCTTTGCAACTGCAGGGTTGCCGGTTCAAATCCCGATCTGCTGGAAGTCGTGAGGTGGAATTCCTGGAGTAAGTGGTTTGCTTGGGTTTTGTTGGTGGGTGTTTCTGGAAGGATAGTTAAAATTTAGTCAATAACTTTTAACTATCGAGCCATAAGCATGGCCTACACCGATCTAAACTTATGAGTTACTCCCCAGTTACCAGCAATCCTGAATGCGGTAGTTCATGTGAAAGAGGAGGCATGTGACTTATTTTTACATATCTGTCTTTGACAAATATCTTTCACGCACTGTGCTGCTCTTTTTCTGCGCTGTCACCCAGAGCTGTCGCTTTGCAGCTGCAGGGTTGCGGTAGGACAAGTGTCGTGTTTGTCGGCATGCTCCTAGATGCGATTAGTTTGGGCTAGCGGCTGCCTTCTTGAAGCGTCAGTTTCTGCAGGTCGATTCCCTGTGAAGTCTCGTTTCAGATGGCGTTTTTCATTGTATTTATAGAACAATAAATGGTGCGCTTAATTCTCCCATGCTTCTTGCAGATCTGTGGATAAGTCAAGAATTCATTTTGCCAAGTCCTCTCCATCTGTAGTCACTGCGGTGCAGTGGTTAGAGCTCTCGCTTTGCAACTGCAGGGTTGCCGGTTCGAATCCCGATCGGCAGGAAGTCGTGAGGTGGAAATCCTGAAGTCAAAGGTAAGTGGTTTGCTTTGGTTTTGTTGGTGGGTGTTTCTCGAAGGATAGTTAAAAGTTAGTCAATAACTTTTAACTATCTAGCCATAAGCATGGCCTGAACGGAACTAAACTTATGAGTTACTCCCCAGTTACCAGCAATCCTGAATGCGGTAGTTCATGGGAAAGAGGAGGCATGTGACTTATTTTTACATATCTGTCTTTGACAAATATCTTTCACGCAGTGTGCTGCCCTTTTTCTGCGCTGTCACCCAGAGCTGTCGCTTTGCAGCTGCAGGGTTGCGGTAGGACAAGTGTCGTGTTTGTCGGCAGGCTCCTAGATGCGATTAGTTTGGGCTAGCGGCTGCCTTCTTGAAGCGTCAGTTTCTGCAGGTCGATTCCCTGTGAAGTCTCGTTTCAGATGGCGTTTTTCATTGTATTTATAGAACAATAAATGGTGCGCTTAATTCTCCCATGCTTCTTGCAGATCTGTGGATAAGTCAAGAATTCATTTTGCCAAGTCCTCTCCATCTGTAGTCACTGCGGTGCAGTGGTTAGAGCTCTCGCTTTGCAACTGCAGGGTTGCCGGTTCGAATCCCGATCGGCAGGAAGTCGTGAGGTGGAAATCCTGAAGTCAAAGGTAAGTGGTTTGCTTTGGTTTTGTTGGTGGGTGTTTCTCGAAGGATAGTTAAAAGTTAGTCAATAACTTTTAACTATCTAGCCATAAGCATGGCCTGCACGGAACTAAACTTATGAGTTACTCCCCAGTTACCAGCAATCCTGAATGCGGTAGTTCATGGGAAAGAGGAGGCATGTGACTTATTTTTACATATCTGTCTTTGACAAATATCTTTCACGCAGTGTGCTGCCCTTTTTCTGCGCTGTCACCCAGAGCTGTCGCTTTGCAGCTGCAGGGTTGCGGTAGGACAAGTGTCGTGTTTGTCGGCATGCTCCTAGATGCGATTAGTTTGGGCTAGCGGCTGCCTTCTTGAAGCGTCAGTTTCTGCTGGTCGATTCCCTGTGAAGTCTCGTTTCAGCTGGCGTTTTTTTTTGTATTTATAGAACAATAAATGGTGCGCTAAATTCTCCCATGCTTCTTGCAGATCTGTGGATAAGTCAAGAATTCATTTTGCCAAGTCCCCTGCATCTGTAGTCACTGAGGTGCAGTGGTTAGAGCTCTCGCTTTGCACCTGCAGGGTTGCCGGTTCGAATCCCGATCGGCTGGAAGTAGTGAGGTGGAAATCCTGGAGTCAAAAGTAAGTGGTTTGCTTTGGTTTTGTTGGTGGGTGTTTCTCGAAGGATAGTTAAAAGTTAGTCAATAACTTTTAACTATCTAGCCATAAGCATGGCCTGCACGGAACTAAACTTATGAGTTACTCCCCAGTTACCAGCAATCCTGAATGCGGTAGTTCATGTGAAAGAGGAGGCATGTGACTTATTTTTACATATCTGTCTTTGACAAATATCTTTCACGCAGTGTGCTGCCCTTTTTCTGCGCTGTCACCCAGAGCTGTCGCTTTGCAGCTGCAGGGTTGCGGTAGGACAAGTGTCGTGTTTGTCGGCAGGCTCCTAGATGCGATTAGTTTGGGCTAGCGGCTGCCTTCTTGAAGCGTCAGTTTCTGCAGGTCGATTCCCTGTGAAGTCTCGTTTCAGATGGCGTTTTTCATTGTATTTATAGAACAATAAATGGTGCGCTTAATTCTCCCATGCTTCTTGCAGATCTGTGGATAAGTCAAGAATTCATTTTGCCAAGTCCTCTCCATCTGTAGTCACTGCGGTGCAGTGGTTAGAGCTCTTGCTTTGCAACTGCAGGGTTGCCGGTTCGAATCCCGATCTGCTGGAAGTCGTGAGGTGGAAATCCTGGAGTCAAAGGTAAGTGGTTTGCTTGGTGGGTGTTTCTGAAAGCATCGTTAAAAGTTAGTCAATAAATGTGTCAGTCATCCAGTCAGTGTGGGGGTGTTTCCAGAATGATAGGTAAAAGTTAGATAATAGGGGGCGTGGAGAGAGTTGTCATGGAGAAGGGGATCAATTAAGTGGGTAGGCCGCTAAAGGTGCAGGTAGGGTGGCAGATAGGGTGTAGATGATACAGGTGGTAAGAATGGATAAGGGGATCAATTAAGTGGGCTGTCTGCTATAGGTGTGGCCAGCCTGGGAGAGTGGCAGGTAGGGTGTAGATGATAAAGGTGGTAAGAATGGATAAGGGGATCAATTAAGTGGGGAGGTGCAGATAGTGTGTATATGTTACAGGTGGTACGAATGGGTAAGGGGATCAATTAAGTGGGGAGGCCGCTAGAGGTGCGAGCAGGGTGGCAGAAAGGGTGTAGGTGATACATGTGGTAAGAATGGATAAGGGGATCAATTAAGTGGGGAGGCCGCTAGAGGTGCGAGCAGGGTGGCAGAAAGGGTGTAGGTGATACATGTGGTAAGAATGGATAAGGGGATCAATTAAGTGGGGGGGCCGCTAGAGGTGCGAGCAGGGTGGCAGATAAGGGTGTAGATGATACAGGTGGTAAGAATGGATAAGGGGATCAATTAAGTGGGGAGGTGCAGATAGTGTGTAGATGATAAAGGTGGTACGAATGGGTAAGGGGATCAATTAAGTGGGGAGGCCGCTAGAGGTGCGAGCAGGGTGGCAGAAAGGGTGTAGGTGATACATGTGGTAAGAATGGATAAGGGGATCAATTAAGTGGGGAGGCCGCTAGAGGTGCGAGCAGGGTGGCAGAAAGGGTGTAGGTGATACATGTGGTAAGAATGGATAAGGGGATCAATTAAGTGGGGAGGCCGCTAGAGGTGCGAGCAGGCTGGCAGATAAGGTGTAGATGATACAGGTGGTATGAATTGTATAAAGGGATCAAATAAGTGGGGAGATGCGGGCAGTGATGGTGGTAGGGCAACATAATAGAGGTGTATAGGAGGAGTCAAAGAAAGGAGGGTGGTTATGAGGAGAAAGCGGGGTCACGGCAGGTGGAGCCTACATGCGTTCAGTTAGTGCTGAAAAAAAAAAAAAGGGGTTTTATGTTGGGGAAGTGACTTTCCTTTTTTTTGGCTCACAATTATTAACCTGGCACCGATCCTGGCCTCACCTACTCAGAAACCTCTCTGCCATGGTGTCTCCTCCCCTGACCTCAACTACTCAGGACCCACCCTTCCACTTAGACTCCTCCCCTGGCCTCAACATCTCCCTGCCACTCTGTCTCCACCCTCTAGCCTCACCTACTCAGAAACCGCTCTGCCATCTTGTCTCCTCCCCTGACCTCAATTACTCAGGACCCTCCCTTCCACTCAGACTCCTCCCCTGGCCTCAACTACTCAGCACCACCCTGCCACTCTGTCTCCACCCTCTAGCCTCACCTACTCAGAAACCTCTCTGTCATGTTGTCTCCTCCCCCTGGCCTCAACTACTCTGGACACTCCCTGCCACTCAGACTCCTCCCCTGGCCTCAACTACTCAGCATCTACCTGCCACTCTGTCTCCGCCCTCTAGCCTCACCTACTCAGAAACCTCTCTGCCGTGTTGTCTCCTCCCCCTGGCCTCAACTACTCTGGACACTCCCTGCCACTCAGACTCCTCCCCTGGCCTCAACTACTCAGCATCTACCTGCCACTCTGTCTCCACCCTCTAGCCTCACCTACTCAGAAACCGCTCTGCCATCTTGTCTCCTCCCCTGACCTCAATTACTCAGGACCCTCCCTTCCACTCAGACTCCTCCCCTGGCCTCAACTACTCAGCACCACCCTGCCACTCTGTCTCCACCCTCTAGCCTCACCTACTCAGAAACCTCTCTGTCATGTTGTCTCCTCCCCCTGGCCTCAACTACTCTGGACACTCCCTGCCACTCAGACTCCTCCCCTGGCCTCAACTACTCAGCATCTACCTGCCACTCTGTCTCCGCCCTCTAGCCTCACCTACTCAGAAACCTCTCTGTCATGTTGTCTCCTCCCCCTGGCCTCAACTAATCAGGAGCTCCTTTGCACTCTGTCTCCTCCCCCTGGCCTCAACTACTCTGGACGCTCCCTGCCACTCAGACTCTGCCCTCTTGCCTCACCTACTCAGAAACCTCTCTGCCTTGTTGTCACTGCCCCCTGGCCCCAAGCACTCTGTCTCCTCCCTGTGGCCTCAACTACTCAAGGCCGTCCCTTCTATTCAGTCACCTACCTTGGCCTCAACTACACAGACTCCTCCCTAACTCTGTCACACTACACTGGTCTCCCAGTAGGAAGGATAGGGATAGGATTGTGCAGTGTAGTGAGGTGAACTTTGTGGCAACTAACTTATATATGTCAGTAGGGAGTGGGACATTTTAGTTGCAGATTTACATATGAGACTACAGGACCCATGCACTTTTCCCAGGAGAGAAAGGTGCTTGCGGGATTTGAACCGGCGACCCAGCACTTGCTGGTCGATGCTGCTAACCACTGGGCCACAGCTGCTAGCCATAAGCATGACCTGCACCGAACTAAACTTATAAGTTACTCCCCAGTTACCAGCAATCCCGAATGCGGTAGTTCTGTGAATAAGTCAAGAATTCATTTTGCCAGGTCCACTCCATCTGTTGTCACTGCGGTGCAGTGGTTAGAGCTCTCGCTTTGCAACTGCAGGGTTGCCGGTTCAAATCCCGATCTGCTGGAAGTCGTGAGGTGGAATTCCTGGAGTAAGTGGTTTGCTTGGGTTTTGTTGGTGGGTGTTTCTGGAAGGATAGTTAAAATTTAGTCAATAACTTTTAACTATCGAGCCATAAGCATGGCCTACACCGATCTAAACTTATGAGTTACTCCCCAGTTACCAGCAATCCTGAATGCGGTAGTTCATGTGAAAGAGGAGGCATGTGACTTATTTTTACATATCTGTCTTTGACAAATATCTTTCACGCACTGTGCTGCTCTTTTTCTGCGCTGTCACCCAGAGCTGTCGCTTTGCAGCTGCAGGGTTGCGGTAGGACAAGTGTCGTGTTTGTCGGCATGCTCCTAGATGCGATTAGTTTGGGCTAGCGGCTGCCTTCTTGAAGCGTCAGTTTCTGCAGGTCGATTCCCTGTGAAGTCTCGTTTCAGATGGCGTTTTTCATTGTATTTATAGAACAATAAATGGTGCGCTTAATTCTCCCATGCTTCTTGCAGATCTGTGGATAAGTCAAGAATTCATTTTGCCAAGTCCTCTCCATCTGTAGTCACTGCGGTGCAGTGGTTAGAGCTCTCGCTTTGCAACTGCAGGGTTGCCGGTTCGAATCCCGATCTGCTGGAAGTCGTGAGGTGGAAATCCTGAAGTCAAAGGTAAGTGGTTTGCTTGGTGGGTGTTTCTGAAAGCATCGTTAAAAGTTAGTCAATAAATGTGTCAGTCATCCAGTCAGTGTGGGGGTGGTTCCAGAATGATAGGTAAAAGTTAGTTAATAGGGGGCGTGGAGAGAGTTGTCATGGAGAAGGGGATCAATTAAGTGGGTAGGCCGCTAAAGGTGCAGGTGGGATGGTAGATAGGGTGTAGATGATACAGGTGGTAAGAATGGATAAGGGGATCAATTAAGTGGGCTGTCCGCTATAGGTGTGGCCAGCCTGGGAGAGTGGCAGGTAGGGTGTAGATGATAAAGGTGGTAAGAATGGATAAGGGGATCAATTAAGTGGGGAGGTGCAGATAGTGTGTATATGATACAGGTGGTACGAATGGGTAAGGGGATCAATTAAGTGGGGAGGCCGCTAGAGGTGCGAGCAGGGTGGCAGAAAGGGTGTAGGTGATACATGTGGTAAGAATGGATAAGGGGATCAATTAAGTGGGGAGGCCGCTAGAGGTGCGAGCAGGGTGGCAGATAAGGTGTAGATGATACAGGTGGTATGAATTGTATAAAGGGATCAAATAAGTGGGGAGATGCGGGCAGTGATGGTGGTAGGGCAACATAATAGAGGTGTATAGGAGGAGTCAAAGAAAGGAGGGTGGTTGTGAGGAGAAAGCGGGGTCACGGCAGGTGGAGCCTACATGCGTTCAGTTAGTGCTGAAAAAAAAAAAGGGGTTTTATGATGGGGAAGTGACTTTCCTTTTTTTTGGCTCACAATTATTAACCTGGCACCGATCCTGGCCTCACCTACTCAGAAACCTCTCTGCCATCTTGTCTCCTCCCCTGACCTCAACTCCTCAGGACCCTCCCTTCCACTCAGACTCCTCCCCTGGCCTCAACTACTCAGCACCACCCTGCCACTCTGTCTCCACCCTCTAGCCTCACCTACTCAGAAACCGCTCTGCCATCTTGTCTCCTCCCCTGACCTCAACTACTCAGGACCCTCCCTTCCACTCAGACTCCTCCCCTGGCCTCAACTACTCAGCACCACCCTGCCACTCTGTCTCCACCCTCTAGCCTCACCTACTCAGAAACCTCTCTGTCATGTTGTCTCCTCCCCCTGGCCTCAACTACTCTGGACACTCCCTGCCACTCAGACTCCTCCCCTGGCCTCAACTACTCAGCATCTACCTGCCACTCTGTCTCCGCCCTCTAGCCTCACCTACTCAGAAACCTCTCTGCCGTGTTGTCTCCTCCCCCTGGCCTCAACTAATCAGGAGCTTCTTTGCACTCTGTCTCCTCCCCCTGGCCTCAACTACTCTGGATGCTCCCTGCCACTCAGACTCTGCCCTCTTGCCTCACCTACTCAGAAACCTCTCTGCCTTGTTGTCACTGCCACCTGGCCCCAACTATCGAGCCATAAGCATGGCCTGCACGGAACTAAACTTATGAGTTACTCCCCAGTTACCAGCAATCCTGAATGCGGTAGTTCATGGGAAAGAGGAGGCATGTGACTTATTTTTACATATCTGTCTTTGACAAATATCTTTCACGCAGTGTGCTGCCCTTTTTCTGCACTGTCACCCAGAGCTGTCGCTTTGCAGCTGCAGGGTTGCGGTAGGACAAGTGTCGTGTTTGTCGGCATGCTCCTAGATGCGATTAGTTTGGGCTAGCGGCTGCCTTCTTGAAGCGTCAGTTTCTGCAGGTCGATTCCCTGTGAAGTCTCGTTTCAGATGGCGTTTTTCATTGTATTTATAGAACAATAAATGGTGCGCTTAATTCTCCCATGCTTCTTGCAGATCTGTGGATAAGTCAAGAATTCATTTTGCCAAGTCCTCTCCATCTGTAGTCACTGCGGTGCAGTGGTTAGAGCTCTCGCTTTGCAACTGCAGGGTTGCCGGTTCGAATCCCGATCGGCAGGAAGTCGTGAGGTGGAAATCCTGAAGTCAAAGGTAAGTGGTTTGCTTTGGTTTTGTTGGTGGGTGTTTCTCGAAGGATAGTTAAAAGTTAGTCAATAACTTTTAACTATCTAGCCATAAGCATGGCCTGCACGGAACTAAGCTTATGAGTTACTCCCCAGTTACCAGCAATCCTGAATGCGGTAGTTCATGGGAAAGAGGAGGCATGTGACTTATTTTTACATATCTGTCTTTGACAAATATCTTTCACGCAGTGTGCTGCCCTTTTTCTGCGCTGTCACCCAGAGCTGTCGCTTTGCAGCTGCAGGGTTGCGGTAGGACAAGTGTCGTGTTTGTCGGCATGCTCCTAGATGCGATTAGTTTGGGCTAGCGGCTGCCTTCTTGAAGCGTCAGTTTCTGCAGGTCGATTCCCTGTGAAGTCTCGTTTCAGCTGGCGTTTTTTATTGTATTTATAGAACAATAAATGGTGCGCTTAATTCTACCATGCTTCTTACAGATCTGTGGATAAGTCAAGAATTCATTTTGCCAAGTCCCCTGCATCTGTAGTCACTGCGGTGCATTGGTTAGAGCTCTCGCTTTGCAGCTGCAGGGTTGCCGGTTCGAATCCCGATCTGCTGGAAGTCGTGAGGTGGAAATCCTGGAGTCAAAGATAAGTGGTTTGCTTTGGTTTTGTTGGTGGGTGTTTCTCGAAGGATAGTTAAAAGTTAGTCAATAACTTTTAACTATCTAGCCATAAGCATGGCCTGCACGGAACTAAACTTATGAGTTACTCCCCAGTTACCAGCAATCCTGAATGCGGTAGTTCATGTGAAAGAGGAGGCATGTGACTTATTTTGACATATCTGTCTTTGACAAATATCTTTCACGCAGTGTGCTGCCCTTTTTCTGCGCTGTCACCCAGAGCTGTCGCTTTGCAGCTGCAGGGTTGCGGTAGGACAAGTGTTGTGTTTGTCGGCATGCTCCTAGATGCGATTAGTTTGGGCTAGCGGCTGCCTTCTTGAAGCGTCAGTTTCTGCAGGTCGATTCCCTGTGAAGTCTCGTTTCAGCTGGCGTTTTTTATTGTATTTATAGAACAATAAATGGTGCGCTTAATTCTCCCATGCTTCTTGCAGATCTGTGGATAAGTCAAGAATTCATTTTGCCAAGTCCTCTCCATCTGTAGTCACTGCGGTGCAGTGGTTAGAGCTCTCGCTTTGCAACTGCAGGGTTGCCGGTTCGAATCCCGATCTGCTGGAAGTCGTGAGGTGGAAATCCTGGAATCAAAGGTAAGTGGTTTGTTTGGGTTTTGTTGGTGGGTGTTTCTCGAAGGATAGTTAAAAGTTAGTCAATAACTTTTAACTATCGAGCCATAAGCATGGCCTACACCGATCTAAACTTATGAGTTACTCCCTAGTTACCAGCAATCCTGAATGCGGTAGTTCATGGGAAAGAGGAGGCATGTGACTTATTTTTACATATCTGTCTTTGACAAATATCTTTCACGCACGTGTGCTGCTCTTTTTCTGCGCTGTCACCCAGAGCTGTCGCTTTGCAGCTGCAGGGTTGCGGTAGGACAAGTGTCGTGTTTGTCGGCATGCTCCTAGATGCGATTAGTTTGGGCTAGCGGCTGCCTTCTTGAAGCGTCAGTTTCTGCAGGTCGATTCCCTGTGAAGTCTCGTTTCGGCTGGCGTTTTTTATTGTATTTATAGAACAATAAATGGTGCGCTTAATTCTCCCATGCTTCTTGCAGATCTGTGGATAAGTCAAGAATTCATTTTGCCAAGTCCCCTCCATCTGTAGTCACTGCGGTGCAGTGGTTAGAGCTCTCGCTTTGCAACTGCAGGGTTGCCGGTTCGAATCCCGATCTGCTGGAAGTCGTGAGGTGGAAATCCTGGAGTCAAAGGTAAGTGGTTTGCTTTGGTTTTGTTGGTGGGTGTTTCTCGAAGGATAGTTAAAAGTTAGTCAATAACTTTTAACTATCTAGCCATAAGCATGGCCTGCACCGAACTAAACTTATGAGTTACTCCCCAGTTACCAGCAATCCTGAATGCGGTAGTTCATGGGAAAGAGGAGGCATGTGACTTATTTTTACATATCTGTCTTTGACAAATATCTTTCACGCAGTGTGCTGCCCTTTTTCTGCGCTGTCACCCAGAGCTGTCGCTTTGCAGCTGCAGGGTTGCGGTAGGACAAGTGTCGTGTTTGTCGGCATGCTCCTAGATGCGATTAGTTTGGGCTAGCGGCTGCCTTCTTGAAGCGTCAGTTTCTGCAGGTCGATTCCCTGTGAAGTCTCGTTTCAGATGGCGTTTTTTATTGTATTTATAGAACAATAAATGGTGCGCTTAATTCTACCATGCTTCTTGCAGATCTGTGGATAAGTCAAGAATTCATTTTGCCAAGTCCCTCTCCATCTGTAGTCACTGCGGTGCAGTGGTTAGAGCTCTCGCTTTGCAGCTGCAGGGTTGCCGGTTCGAATCCCGATCTGCTGGAAGTCGTGAGGTGGAAATCCTGGAGTCAAAGATAAGTGGTTTGCTTTGGTTTTGTTGGTGGGTGTTTCTCGAAGGATAGTTAAAAGTTAGTCAATAACTTTTAACTATCTAGCCATAAGCATGGCCTGCACGGAACTAAACTTATGAGTTACTCCCCAGTTACCAGCAATCCTGAATGCGGTAGTTCATGTGAAAGAGGAGGCATGTGACTTATTTTTACATATCTGTCTTTGACAAATATCTTTCACGCAGTGTGCTGCCCTTTTTCTGCGCTGTCACCCAGAGCTGTCGCTTTGCAGCTGCAGGGTTGCGGTAGGACAAGTGTCGCGTTTGTCGGCATGCTCCTAGATGCGATTAGTTTGGGCTAGCGGCTGCCTTCTTGAAGCGTCAGTTTCTGCAGGTCGATTCCCTGTGAAGTCTCGTTTCAGCTGGCGTTTTTTATTGTATTTATAGAACAATAAATGGTGCGCTTAATTCTCCCATGCTTCTTGCAGATCTGTGGATAAGTCAAGAATTCATTTTGCCAAGTCCTCTCCATCTGTAGTCACTGCGGTGCAGTGGTTAGAGCTCTCGCTTTGCAACTGCAGGGTTGCCGGTTCGAATCCCGATCTGCTGGAAGTCGTGAGGTGGAAATCCTGGAGTCAAAGGTAAGTGGTTTGCTTTGGGTTTTGTTGGTGGGTGTTTCTCGAAGGATAGTTAAAAGTTAGTCAATAACTTTTAACTATCGAGCCATAAGCATGGCCTACACCGATCTAAACTTATGAGTTACTCCCCAGTTACCAGCAATCCTGAATGCGGTAGTTCATGTGAAAGAGGAGGCATGTGACTTATTTTTACATATCTGTCTTTGACAAATATCTTTCACGCACGTGTGCTGCTCTTTTTCTGCGCTGTCACCCAGAGCTGTCGCTTTGCAGCTGCAGGGTTGCGGTAGGACAAGTGTCGTGTTTGTCGGCATGCTCCTAGATGCGATTAGTTTGGGCTAGCGGCTGCCTTCTTGAAGCGTCAGTTTCTGCAGGTCGATTCCCTGTGAAGTCTCGTTTCAGCTGGCGTTTTTTATTGTATTTATAGAACAATAAATGGTGCGCTTAATTCTCCCATGCTTCTTGCAGATCTGTGGATAAGTCAAGAATTCATTTTGCCAAGTCCTCTCCATCTGTAGTCACTGCGGTGCAGTGGTTAGAGCTCTCGCTTTGCAACTGCAGGGTTGCCGGTTCGAATCCCGATCTGCTGGAAGTCGTGAGGTGGAAATCCTGGAAGTCAAAGGTAAGTGGTTTGCTTTGGTTTTGTTGGTGGGTGTTTCTGGAAGGATAGTTAAAATTTAGTCAATAACTTTTAACTATCGAGCCATAAGCATGGCCTACACCGATCTAAACTTATGAGTTACTCCCCAGTTACCAGCAATCCTGAATGCGGTAGTTCATGTGAAAGAGGAGGCATGTGACTTATTTTTACATATCTGTCTTTGACAAATATCTTTCACGCAGTGTGCTGCCCTTTTTCTGCGCTGTCACCCAGAGCTGTCGCTTTGCAGCTGCAGGGTTGCGGTAGGACAAGTGTCGCGTTTGTCGGCATGCTCCTAGATGCGATTAGTTTGGGCTAGCGGCTGCCTTCTTGAAGCGTCAGTTTCTGCAGGTCGATTCCCTGTGAAGTCTCGTTTCAGCTGGCTTTTTTTATTGTATTTATAGAACAATAAATGGTGCGCTTAATTCTCCCATGCTTCTTGCAGATCTGTGGATAAGTCAAGAATTCATTTTGCCAAGTCCTCTCCATCTGTAGTCACTGCGGTGCAGTGGTTAGAGCTCTCGCTTTGCAACTGCAGGGTTGCCGTTTCGAATCCCGATCTGCTGGAAGTCGTGAGGTGGAAATCCTGGAATCAAAGGTAAGTGGTTTGATTGGGTTTTGTTGGTGGGTGTTTCTCGAAGGATAGTTAAAAGTTAGCCAATAACTTTTACCTATCGAGCCAAAAGGAAGGCCTACACCGATCTAATCTTATGAGTTACTCCCCAGTTATCAGCAATCCTGAATGCGGTAGTTCATGGGAAAGAGGAGGCATGTGACTTATTTTTACATATCTGTCTTTGACAAATATCTTTCACGCAGTGTGCTGCCCTTTTTCTGCGCTGTCACCCAGAGCTGTCGCTTTGCAGCTGCAGGGTTGCGGTAGGACAAGTGTCGCGTTTGTCGGCATGCTCCTAGATGCGATTAGTTTGGGCTAGCGGCTGCCTTCTTGAAGCGTCAGTTTCTGCAGGTCGATTCCCTGTGAAGTCTCGTTTCAGCTGGCGTTTTTTATTGTATTTATAGAACAATAAATGGTGCGCTTAATTCTCCCATGCTTCTTGCAGATCTGTGGATAAGTCAAGAATTCATTTTGCCAAGTCCTCTCCATCTGTAGTCACTGCGGTGCAGTGGTTAGAGCTCTCGCTTTGCAACTGCAGAGTTGCCGGTTCGAATCCCGATCTGCTGGAAGTCGTTAGGTGGAAATCCTGGAGTCAAAGGTAAGTGGTTTGCTTGGTGGGTGTTTCTCAAAGCATTGTTAAAAGTTAGTCAATAAATGTGTCAGTCATCCAGTCATTGTGTAAGTGGTTCCAGAATGATAGGTAAAAGTTAGTTAATAGGGGGCGTGGAGAGAGTTGTCATGGAGAAGAGGATCAATTAAGTGGGGAGGCCGCTAAAGGTGCAGGTAGGGTGGCAGATAGGGTGTAGATGATACGGGTGGTAAGAATGGATAAGGGGATCAATTAAGTGGGGAGGTGCAGATAGTGTGTATATGATACAGGTGGTACGAATGGGTAAGGGGATCAATTAAGTGGGGAGGCCGCTAGAGGTGCGAGCAGGGTGGCAGATAAGGGTGTAGATGATACAGGTGGTAAGAATGGATAAGGGGATCAATTAAGTGGGGAGGTGCAGATAGTGTGTAGATGATAAAGGTGGTACGAATGGGTAAGGGGATCAATTAAGTGGGGAGGCCGCTAGAGGTGCGAGCAGGGTGGCAGATAAGGGTGTAGATGATACAGGTGGTAAGAATGGATAAGGGGATCAATGAAGTGGGGAGGCCGCTAGAGGTGCGAGCAGGCTGGCAGATAAGGTGTAGATGATACAGGTGGTATGAATTGTATAAAGGGATCAAATAAGTGGGGAGATGCGGGCAGTGATGGTGGTAGGGCAACATAATAGAGGTGTATAGGAGGAGTCAAAGAAAGGAGGAGGAGTCAAAGAAAGGAGGGTGGTTATGAGGAGAAAGCGTGGTCACGGCAGGTGGAGCCTATATGCCTTCAGTTAGTGCTGAAAAAAAAAAAAGGGGGTTTTATGTTGGGGAAGTGACTTTCCTTTTTTTTTAGCTCACAATTATTAACCTGGCACCAATCCTGGCCTCACCTACTCAGAAACCTCTCTGCCATGGTGTCTCCTCCCCTGACCTCAACTACTCAGGACCCACCCTTCCACTTAGACTCCTCCCCTGGCCTCAACTACTCAGCATCTCCCTGCCACTCTGTCTCCACCCTCTAGCCTCACCTACTCAGAAACCGCTCTGCCATCTTGTCTCCTCCCCTGACCTCAACTACTCAGGACCCTCACTTCCACTCAGACTCCTCCCCTGGCCTCAACTACTCAGCACCACCCTGCCACTCTGTCTCCACCCCCTAGCCTCAACTACTCAGAAACCTCTCTGTCATGTTGTCTCCTCCCCCTGGCCTCAACTACTCTGGACACTCCCTGCCACTCAGACTCCTCCCCTGGCCTCAACTACTCAGCATCTACCTGCCACTCTGTCTCCGCCCTCTAGCCTCACCTACTCAGAAACCTCTCTGCCGTGTTGTCTCCTCCCCCTGGCCTCAACTAATCAGGAGCTCCTTTGCACTCTGTCTCCTCCCCCTGGCCTCAACTACTCTGGACGCTCCCTGCCACTCAGACTCTGCCCTCTTGCCTCACCTTCTCAGACACCTCTTTGCCTTTATTGTCACTGCCCGCTGGCCCCAAGCACTCTGTCTCCTCCCTGTGGCCTCAACTACTCAAGGCTGTCCCTGCTATTCAACCTTGGCCTCAACTACACAGACTCCTCCCTAACTCTGTCACACTACACCGGTCTCCCAGTAGGAAGGATAGGGATAGGATTGTGCAGTGTAGTGAGGTGAACTTTGTGGCAACTAACTTATATATGTCAGTAGGGAGTGGGACATTTTAGTTGCAGATTTACATATGAGACTACAGGACCCATGCACTTTTCCCAGGAGAGAAAGGTGCTTGCGGGATTTGAACCAGCGACCCAGCACTTGCTGGTCGATGCTGCTAACCACTGGGCCACAGCTGCTAGCCATAAGCATGACCTGCACCGAACTAAACTTATAAGTTACTCCCCAGTTACCAGCAATCCCGAATGCGCTAGTTCTGTGAATAAGTCAAGAATTCATTTTGCCAGGTCCACTCCATCTGTTGTCACTGCGGTGCAGTGGTTAGAGCTCTCGCTTTGCAACTGCAGGGTTGCCGGTTCAAATCCCGATCTGCTGGAAGTCGTGAGGTGGAATTCCTGGAGTCAAAGGTAAGTGGTTTGCTTGGGTTTTGTTGGTGGGTGTTTCTGGAAGGATAGTTAAAATTTAGTCAATAACTTTTAACTATCGAGCCATAAGCATGGCCTACACCGATCTAAACTTATGAGTTACTCCCCAGTTACTAGCAATCCTGAATGCGGTAGTTCATGGGAAAGAGGAGGCATGTGACTTATTTTTACATATCTGTCTTTGACAAATATCTTTCACGCACTGTGCTGCTCTTTTTCTGCGCTGTCACGCAGAACTGTCGCTTTGCAGCTGCAGGGTTGCGGTAGGACAAGTGTCGTGTTTGTCGGCATGCTCCTAGATGCGATTAGTTTGGGCTAGCGGTTAGAGCTGCCTTCTTGAAGCTTCAGTTTCTGCAGGTCGATTCCCTGTGAAGTCTCGTTTCAGCTGGCGTTTTTTATTGTATTTATAGAACAATAAATGGTGCGCTTAATTCTCCCATGCTTCTTGCAGATCTGTGGATAAGTCAAGAATTCATTTTGCCAAGTCCCCTGCATCTGTAGTCACTGAGGTGCAGTGGTTAGAGCTCTCGCTTTGCACCTGCAGGGTTGCCGGTTCGAATCCCGATCGGCTGGAAGTAGTGAGGTGGAAATCCTGGAGTCAAAAGTAAGTGGTTTGCTTTGGTTTTGTTGGTGGGTGTTTCTCGAAGGATAGTTAAAAGTTAGTCAATAACTTTTAACTATCTAGCCATAAGCATGGCCTGCACGGAACTAAACTTATGAGTTACTCTCCAGTTACCAGCAATCCTGAATGCGGTAGTTCATGTGAAAGAGGAGGCATGTGACTTATTTTTAGATATCTGTCTTTGACAAATATCTTTCACGCAGTGTGCTGCCCTTTTTCTGCGCTGTCACCCAGAGCTGTCGCTTTGCAGCTGCAGGGTTGCGGTAGGACAAGTGTCGTGTTTGTCGGCAGGCTCCTAGATGCGATTAGTTTGGGCTAGCGGCTGCCTTCTTGAAGCGTCAGTTTCTGCAGGTCGATTCCCTGTGAAGTCTCGTTTCAGATGGCGTTTTTCATTGTATTTATAGAACAATAAATGGTGCGCTTAATTCTCCCATGCTTCTTGCAGATCTGTGGATAAGTCAAGAATTCATTTTGCCAAGTCCTCTCCATCTGTAGTCACTGCGGTGCAGTGGTTAGAGCTCTTGCTTTGCAACTGCAGGGTTGCCAGTTCGAATCCCGATCTGCTGGAAGTCGTGAGGTGGAAATCCTGGAGTCAAAGATAAGTGGTTTGCTTGGTGGGTGTTTCTGAAAGCATCGTTAAAAGTTAGTCAATAAATGTGTCAGTCATCCAGTCAGTGTGGGGGTGGTTCCAGAATGATAGGTAAAAGTTAGATAATAGGGGGCGTGGAGAGAGTTGTCATGGAGAAGGGGATCAATTAAGTGGGTAGGCCGCTAAAGGTGCAGATAGGGTGGCAGATAGGGTGTAGATGATACAGGTGGTAAGAATGGATAAGGGGATCAATTAAGTGGGCTGTCTGCTATAGGTGTGGCCAGCCTGGGAGAGTGGCAGGTAGGGTGTAGATGATAAAGGTGGTAAGAATGGATAAGGGGATCAATTAAGTGGGGAGGTGCAGATAGTGTGTATATGATACAGGTGGTACGAATGGGTAAGGGGATCAATTAAGTGGGGAGGCCGCTAGAGGTGCGAGCAGGGTGGCAGAAAGGGTGTAGGTGATACATGTGGTAAGAATGGATAAGGGGATCAATTAAGTGGGGAGGCCGCTAGAGGTGCGAGCAGGGTGGCAGAAAGGGTGTAGGTGATACATGTGGTAAGAATGGATAAGGGGATCAATTAAGTGGGGGGGCCGCTAGAGGTGCGAGCAGGGTGGCAGATAAGGGTGTAGATGATACAGGTGGTAAGAATGGATAAGGGGATCAATTAAGTGGGGAGGTGCAGATAGTGTGTAGATGATAAAGGTGGTACGAATGGGTAAGGGGATCAATTAAGTGGGGAGGCCGCTAGAGGTGCGAGCAGGGTGGCAGAAAGGGTGTAGGTGATACATGTGGTAAGAATGGATAAGGGGATCAATTAAGTGGGGAGGCCACTAGAGGTGCGAGCAGGGTGGCAGAAAGGGTGTAGGTGATACATGTGGTAAGAATGGATAAGGGGATCAATTAAGTGGGGAGGCCGCTAGAGGTGCGAGCAGGCTGGCAGATAAGGTGTAGATGATACAGGTGGTATGAATTGTATAAAGGGATCAAATAAGTGGGGAGATGCGGGCAGTGATGGTGGTAGGGCAACATAATAGAGGTGTATAGGAGGAGTCAAAGAAAGGAGGGTGGTTATGAGGAGAAAGCGGGGTCACGGCAGGTGGAGCCTACATGCGTTCAGTTAGTGCTGAAAAAAAAAAAAAGGGGTTTTATGTTGGGGAAGTGACTTTCCTTTTTTTTGGCTCACAATTATTAACCTGGCACCGATCCTGGCCTCACCTACTCAGAAACCTCTCTGCCATGGTGTCTCCTCCCCTGACCTCAACTACTCAGGACCCACCCTTCCACTTAGACTCCTCCCCTGGCCTCAACATCTCCCTGCCACTCTGTCTCCACCCTCTAGCCTCACCTACTCAGAAACCGCTCTGCCATCTTGTCTCCTCCCCTGACCTCAATTACTCAGGACCCTCCCTTCCACTCAGACTCCTCCCCTTGCCTCAACTACTCAGCACCACCCTGCCACTCTGTCTCCACCCTCTAGCCTCACCTACTCAGAAACCTCTCTGTCATGTTGTCTCCTCCCCCTGGCCTCAACTACTCTGGACACTCCCTGCCACTCAGACTCCTCCCCTGGCCTCAACTAATCAGCATCTACCTGCCACTCTGTCTCCGCCCTCTAGCCTCACCTACTCAGAAACCTCTCTGCCGTGTTGTCTCCTCCCCCTGGCCTCAACTACTCTGGACACTCCCTGCCACTCAGACTCCTCCCCTGGCCTCAACTAATCAGCATCTACCTGCCACTCTGTCTCCACCCTCTAGCCTCACCTACTCAGAAACCGCTCTGCCATCTTGTCTCCTCCCCTGACCTCAATTACTCAGGACCCTCCCTTCCACTCAGACTCCTCCCCTGGCCTCAACTACTCAGCACCACCCTGCCACTCTGTCTCCACCCTCTAGCCTCACCTACTCAGAAACCTCTCTGTCATGTTGTCTCCTCCCCCTGGCCTCAACTACTCTGGACACTCCCTGCCACTCAGACTCCTCCCCTGGCCTCAACTACTCAGCACCTCCCTGCCACTCTGTCTCCGCCCTCTAGCCTCACCTACTCAGAAACCGCTCTGCCATCTTGTCTCCTCCCCTGGCCTCAACTAATCAGGAGCTCCTTTGCACTCTGTCTCCTCCCCCTGGCCTCAACTACTCTGGACGCTCCCTGCCACTCAGACTCTGCCCTCTTGCCTCACCTACTCAGAAACCTCTCTGCCTTGTTGTCACTGCCCCCTGGCCCCAAGCACTCTGTCTCCTCCCTGTGGCCTCAACTACTCAAGGCCGTCCCTTCTATTCAGTCACCTACCTTGGCCTCAACTACACAGACTCCTCCCTAACTCTGTCACACTACACTGGTCTCCCAGTAGGAAGGATAGGGATAGGATTGTGCAGTGTAGTGAGGTGAACTTTGTGGCAACTAACTTATATATGTCAGTAGGGAGTGGGACATTTTAGTTGCAGATTTACATATGAGACTACAGGACCCATGCACTTTTCCCAGGAGAGAAAGGTGCTTGCGGGATTTGAACCGGCGACCCAGCACTTGCTGGTCGATGCTGCTAACCACTGGGCCACAGCTGCTAGCCATAAGCATGACCTGCACCGAACTAAACTTATAAGTTACTCCCCAGTTACCAGCAATCCCGAATGCGGTAGTTCTGTGAATAAGTCAAGAATTCATTTTGCCAGGTCCACTCCATCTGTTGTCACTGCGGTGCAGTGGTTAGAGCTCTCGCTTTGCAACTGCAGGGTTGCCGGTTCAAATCCCGATCTGCTGGAAGTCGTGAGGTGGAATTCCTGGAGTAAGTGGTTTGCTTGGGTTTTGTTGGTGGGTGTTTCTGGAAGGATAGTTAAAATTTAGTCAATAACTTTTAACTATCGAGCCATAAGCATGGCCTACACCGATCTAAACTTATGAGTTACTCCCCAGTTACCAGCAATCCTGAATGCGGTAGTTCATGTGAAAGAGGAGGCATGTGACTTATTTTTACATATCTGTCTTTGACAAATATCTTTCACGCACTGTGCTGCTCTTTTTCTGCGCTGTCACCCAGAGCTGTCGCTTTGCAGCTGCAGGGTTGCGGTAGGACAAGTGTCGTGTTTGTCGGCAGGCTCCTAGATGCGATTAGTTTGGGCTAGCGGCTGCCTTCTTGAAGCGTCAGTTTCTGCAGGTCGATTCCCTGTGAAGTCTCGTTTCAGATGGCGTTTTTCATTGTATTTATAGAACAATAAATGGTGCGCTTAATTCTCCCATGCTTCTTGCAGATCTGTGGATAAGTCAAGAATTCATTTTGCCAAGTCCTCTCCATCTGTAGTCACTGCGGTGCAGTGGTTAGAGCTCTCGCTTTGCAACTGCAGGGTTGCCGGTTCGAATCCCGATCTGCTGGAAGTCGTGAGGTGGAAATCCTGGAGTCAAAGGTAAGTGGTTTGCTTGGTGGGTGTTTCTGAAAGCATCGTTAAAAGTTAGTCAATAAATGTGTCAGTCATCCAGTCAATGTGGGGGTGGTTCCAGAATGATAGGTAAAAGTTAGTTAATAGGGGGCGTGGAGAGAGTTGTCATGGAGAAGGGGATCAATTAAGTGGGTAGGCCGCTAAAGGTGCAGGTAGGGTGGCAGATAGGGTGTAGATGATACAGGTGGTAAGAATGGATAAGCGGATCAATTAAGTGGGCTGTCTGCTATAGGTGTTGCCAGCCTGGGAGAGTGGCAGGTAGGGTGTAGATGATAAAGGTGGTAAGAATGGATAAGGGGATCAATTAAGTGGGGAGGTGCAGATAGTGTGTATATGATACAGGTGGTACGAATGGGTAAGGGGATCAATTAAGTGGGGAGGCCGCTAGAGGTGCGAGCAGGGTGGCAGAAAGGGTGTAGGTGATACATGTGGTAAGAATGGATAAGGGGATCAATTAAGTGGGGAGGCCGCTAGAGGTGCGAGCAGGGTGGCAGATAAGGTGTAGATGATACAGGTGGTATGAATTGTATAAAGGGATCAAATAAGTGGGGAGATGCGGGCAGTGATGGTGGTAGGGCAACATAATAGAGGTGTATAGGAGGAGTCAAAGAAAGGAGGGTGGTTGTGAGGAGAAAGCGGGGTCACGGCAGGTGGAGCCTACATGCGTTCAGTTAGTGCTGAAAAAAAAAAAGGGGTTTTATGATGGGGAAGTGACTTTCCTTTTTTTTGGCTCACAATTATTAACCTGGCACCGATCCTGGCCTCACCTACTCAGAAACCTCTCTGCCATCTTGTCTCCTCCCCTGACCTCAACTCCTCAGGACCCTCCCTTCCACTCAGACTCCTCCCCTGGCCTCAACTACTCAGCACCACCCTGCCACTCTGTCTCCACCCTCTAGCCTCACCTACTCAGAAACCGCTCTGCCATCTTGTCTCCTCCCCTGACCTCAACTACTCAGGACCCTCCCTTCCACTCAGACTCCTCCCCTGGCCTCAACTACTCAGCACCACCCTGCCACTCTGTCTCCACCCTCTAGCCTCACCTACTCAGAAACCTCTCTGTCATGTTGTCTCCTCCCCCTGGCCTCAACTACTCTGGACACTCCCTGCCACTCAGACTCCTCCCCTGGCCTCAACTACTCAGCATCTACCTGCCACTCTGTCTCCGCCCTCTAGCCTCACCTACTCAGAAACCTCTCTGCCGTGTTGTCTCCTCCCCCTGGCCTCAACTAATCAGGAGCTTCTTTGCACTCTGTCTCCTCCCCCTGGCCTCAACTACTCTGGATGCTCCCTGCCACTCAGACTCTGCCCTCTTGCCTCACCTACTCAGAAACCTCTCTGCCTTGTTGTCACTGCCACCTGGCCCCAACTATCGAGCCATAAGCATGGCCTGCACGGAACTAAACTTATGAGTTACTCCCCAGTTACCAGCAATCCTGAATGCGGTAGTTCATGGGAAAGAGGAGGCATGTGACTTATTTTTACATATCTGTCTTTGACAAATATCTTTCACGCAGTGTGCTGCCCTTTTTCTGCACTGTCACCCAGAGCTGTCGCTTTGCAGCTGCAGGGTTGCGGTAGGACAAGTGTCGTGTTTGTCGGCATGCTCCTAGATGCGATTAGTTTGGGCTAGCGGCTGCCTTCTTGAAGCGTCAGTTTCTGCAGGTCGATTCCCTGTGAAGTCTCGTTTCAGATGGCGTTTTTCATTGTATTTATAGAACAATAAATGGTGCGCTTAATTCTCCCATGCTTCTTGCAGATCTGTGGATAAGTCAAGAATTCATTTTGCCAAGTCCTCTCCATCTGTAGTCACTGCGGTGCAGTGGTTAGAGCTCTCGCTTTGCAACTGCAGGGTTGCCGGTTCGAATCCCGATCGGCAGGAAGTCGTGAGGTGGAAATCCTGAAGTCAAAGGTAAGTGGTTTGCTTTGGTTTTGTTGGTGGGTGTTTCTCGAAGGATAGTTAAAAGTTAGTCAATAACTTTTAACTATCTAGCCATAAGCATGGCCTGCACGGAACTAAGCTTATGAGTTACTCCCCAGTTACCAGCAATCCTGAATGCGGTAGTTCATGGGAAAGAGGAGGCATGTGACTTATTTTTACATATCTGTCTTTGACAAATATCTTTCACGCAGTGTGCTGCCCTTTTTCTGCGCTGTCACCCAGAGCTGTCGCTTTGCAGCTGCAGGGTTGCGGTAGGACAAGTGTCGTGTTTGTCGGCATGCTCCTAGATGCGATTAGTTTGGGCTAGCGGCTGCCTTCTTGAAGCGTCAGTTTCTGCAGGTCGATTCCCTGTGAAGTCTCGTTTCAGCTGGCGTTTTTTATTGTATTTATAGAACAATAAATGGTGCGCTTAATTCTACCATGCTTCTTACAGATCTGTGGATAAGTCAAGAATTCATTTTGCCAAGTCCCCTGCATCTGTAGTCACTGCGGTGCATTGGTTAGAGCTCTCGCTTTGCAGCTGCAGGGTTGCCGGTTCGAATCCCGATCTGCTGGAAGTCGTGAGGTGGAAATCCTGGAGTCAAAGATAAGTGGTTTGCTTTGGTTTTGTTGGTGGGTGTTTCTCGAAGGATAGTTAAAAGTTAGTCAATAACTTTTAACTATCTAGCCATAAGCATGGCCTGCACGGAACTAAACTTATGAGTTACTCCCCAGTTACCAGCAATCCTGAATGCGGTAGTTCATGTGAAAGAGGAGGCATGTGACTTATTTTTACATATCTGTCTTTGACAAATATCTTTCACGCAGTGTGCTGCCCTTTTTCTGCGCTGTCACCCAGAGCTGTCGCTTTGCAGCTGCAGGGTTGCGGTAGGACAAGTGTCGTGTTTGTCGGCATGCTCCTAGATGCGATTAGTTTGGGCTAGCGGCTGCCTTCTTGAAGCGTCAGTTTCTGCAGGTCGATTCCCTGTGAAGTCTCGTTTCAGATGGCGTTTTTCATTGTATTTATAGAACAATAAATGGTGCGCTTAATTTTCCCATGCTTCTTGCAGATCTGAGGATAAGTCAAGAATTCATTTTGCCAAGTCCTCTCCATCTGTAGTCACTGCGGTGCAGTGGTTAGAGCTCTCGCTTTGCAACTGCAGGGTTGCCGGTTCAAATCCCGATCTGCTGGAAGTCGTGAGGTGGAATTCCTGGAGTCAAAGGTAAGTGGTTTGCTTGGGTTTTCTTGGTGGGTGTTTCTGGAAGGATAGTTAAAATTTAGTCAATAACTTTTAACTATCGAGCCATAAGCATGGCCTGCACGGAACTAAACTTATGAGTTACTCCCCAGTTACCAGCAATCCTGAATGCGGTAGTTCATGTGAAAGAGGAGGCATGTGACTTATTTTTACATATCTGTCTTTGACAAATATCTTTCACGCAGTGTGCTGCCCTTTTTCTGCGCTGTCACCCAGAGCTGTCGCTTTGCAGCTGCAGGGTTGCGGTAGGACAAGTGTCGTGTTTGTCGGCATGCTCCTAGATGCGATTAGTTTGGGCTAGCGGCTGCCTTCTTGAAGCGTCAGTTTCTGCAGGTCGATTCCCTGTGAAGTCTCGTTTCAGCTGGCGTTTTTTATTGTATTTATAGAACAAAAAATGGTGCGCTGAATTCTACCATGCTTCTTACAGATCTGTGGATAAGTCAAGAATTCATTTTGCCAAGTCCCCTGCATCTGTAGTCACTGCGGTGCATTGGTTAGAGCTCTCGCTTTGCAGCTGCAGGGCTGCAAGTTCAAATCCCGATCTGCTGGAAGTCGTGAGGTGGAAATCCTGGAGTCAAAGATAAGTGGTTTGCTTTGGTTTTGTTGGTGGGTGTTTCTCGAAGGATAGTTAAAAGTTAGTCAATAACTTTTAACTATCTAGCCATAAGCATGGCCTGCACGGAACTAAACTTATGAGTTACTCCCCAGTTACCAGCAATCCTGAATGCGGTAGTTCATGTGAAAGAGGAGGCATGTGACTTATTTTTACATATCTGTCTTTGACAAATATCTTTCACGCAGTGTGCTGCCCTTTTTCTGCGCTGTCACCCAGAGCTGTCGCTTTGCAGCTGCAGGGTTGCGGTAGGACAAGTGTCGTGTTTGTCGGCATGCTCCTAGATGCGATTAGTTTGGGCTAGCGGCTGCCTTCTTGAAGCGTCAGTTTCTGCAGGTCGATTCCCTGTGAAGTCTCGTTTCAGATGGCGTTTTTCATTGTATTTATAGAACAATAAATGGTGCGCTTAATTCTCCCATGCTTCTTGCAGATCTGTGGATAAGTCAAGAATTCATTTTGCCAAGTCCTCTCCATCTGTAGTC
Source organism: Discoglossus pictus (assembly GCA_027410445.1). Taxonomy (NCBI): domain Eukaryota; kingdom Metazoa; phylum Chordata; class Amphibia; order Anura; family Alytidae; genus Discoglossus; species Discoglossus pictus. The sequence goes on from JAPZIH010000776.1 coordinate 115,688, forward strand.
ACTGCGGTGCAGTGGTTAGAGCTCTCGCTTTGCAACTGCAGGGTTGCCGGTTCGAATCCCGATCTGCTGGAAGTCGTGAGGTGGAAATCCTGGAGTCAAAGATAAGTGGTTTGCTTTGGTTTTGTTGGTGGGTGTTTCTCGAAGGATAGTTAAAAGTTAGTCAATAACTTTTAACTATCTAGCCATAAGCATGGCCTGCACGGAACTAAACTTATGAGTTACTCCCCAGTTACCAGCAATCCTGAATGCGGTAGTTCATGGGAAAGAGGAGGCATGTGACTTATTTTTACATATCTGTCTTTGACAAATATCTTTCACGCAGTGTGCTGCCCTTTTTCTGCGCTGTCACCCAGAGCTGTCGCTTTGCAGCTGCAGGGTTGCGGTAGGACAAGTGTCGTGTTTGTCGGCATGCTCCTAGATGCGATTAGTTTGGGCTAGCGGCTGCCTTCTTGAAGCGTCAGTTTCTGCAGGTCGATTCCCTGTGAAGTCTCGTTTCAGCTGGCGTTTTTTATTGTATTTATAGAACAATAAATGGTGCGCTTAATTCTACCATGCTTCTTACAGATCTGTGGATAAGTCAAGAATTCATTTTGCCAAGTCCCCTGCATCTGTAGTCACTGCGGTGCATTGGTTAGAGCTCTCGCTTTGCAGCTGCAGGGTTGCCGGTTCGAATCCCGATCTGCTGGAAGTCGTGAGGTGGAAATCCTGGAGTCAAAGATAAGTGGTTTGCTTTGGTTTTGTTGGTGGGTGTTTCTCGAAGGATAGTTAAAAGTTAGTCAATAACTTTTAACTATCTAGCCATAAGCATGGCCTGCACGGAACTAAACTTATGAGTTACTCCCCAGTTACCAGCAATCCTGAATGCGGTAGTTCATGTGAAAGAGGAGGCATGTGACTTATTTTTACATATCTGTCTTTGACAAATATCTTTCACGCAGTGTGCTGCCCTTTTTCTGCGCTGTCACCCAGAGCTGTCGCTTTGCAGCTGCAGGGTTGCGGTAGGACAAGTGTCGTGTTTGTCGGCATGCTCCTAGATGCGATTAGTTTGGGCTAGCGGCTGCCTTCTTGAAGCGTCAGTTTCTGCAGGTCGATTCCCTGTGAAGTCTCGTTTCAGATGGCGTTTTTCATTGTATTTATAGAACAACAAATGGTGCGCTTAATTTTCCCATGCTTCTTGCAGATCTGAGGATAAGTCAAGAATTCATTTTGCAAAGCCCTCTCCATCTGTAGTCACTGCGGTGCAGTGGTTAGAGCTCTCGCTTTGCAACTGCAGGGTTGCCGGTTCGAATCCCGATCGGCAGGAAGTCGTGAGGTGGAAATCCTGAAGTCAAAGGTAAGTGGTTTGCTTTGGTTTTGTTGGTGGGTGTTTCTCGAAGGATAGTTAAAAGTTAGTCAATAACTT